>JASVER010000198.1:365532-815273 GCA_030449065.1 Oceanodroma leucorhoa | reverse complement strand
CCCGGCCCCGCCCCCGGCCCCTGTCGCTGGGCGCCTCCTGCCCTAGCAACGGGCGGAGCCCCGCCCTTCCCGCCGCTCCCCATTGGCCGGGGAGGCTATATATAAACGTCAGGCGGAGAASGCCTTCCCTTTCGTTCCGCGCCCGCCCAGGCCTCCACACGGCGTTGCCAGCGTGAGTCCGGGCCGCCGGCTCGGGGGCGGCGGCGGTGCGTGCGCCCCGCGGCGCTAAGAGCGGGCCTCTGCGCGCCCCTCCGCGGTGCYGGCGGCCGGGCCTGGCCGAGCCGCGGGGAAGGCCAAAGCCTGCCGGGTGCGGGGCGGGGAGAGGCGGCCGGCGCAGCCAAGATGGCGGCYGGGGCTCCTGGCCGGCGCGTTGGCCCGGGCCCTCGTGGGGCGGAGGGCGGTGGGAGTCCCCACGTGGCTGAGCCGGGTGCTTGTGCCCGCAGGTTCCCTGTCGTCGCTTCCAAAGGGAAACCCCACAATGTCCGGAGGTCTCGATGTCCTGCAGATGAAGGAGGAGGATGTCCTCAAATTCCTCGCTGCCGGGACCCACCTGGGAGGCACCAACCTCGACTTCCAGATGGAGCAGTATATCTACAAAAGGAAAAGCGATGGTAAACCCCTAGGATGGGTGGCCCTGCGTGGGCAGCAGGGATTTTGCGGGCGCAGCTGAGGAAAGCAAGAAAGTGCTAATGCTTGAGCTCTTCAGCAGTTTCTCCATGGCCTGAAAGGTGCAGACATCTTTATGATTGAATCATGTTACTCGGAGAAGTAGGACGAAATGTGAATTTCAGAACTTGGTAAATCAATCACAGCTGGATTTGGGCACTCCTGCTAGTACTTGACTATAGTAGCAATGTTTTTAATGTCTCAATAGTGATTTCTGCTGCTTGTTTGCRTTGCTCTTCAATTTGAGCTGCATCCTATTAAAAGATTGAAGCTCATACCAGGCCTTGGTTCATGTTGATAGGTGCTGGAAGTGTGCTACACTAAAACCATATGGAAGGATTTTTCTTGGAATAGCTTTCCACCAACTAGAATTTTGGAGTAACCACAGCCATGTGACAAGTTTAATGGCAAAAGAGTGCTATTTTGTTTTAGAATCTTGTATTTGCTGGTTGCTCTAAAGCCTTTTGTCACCAATAGGTATTTACATCATCAATCTGAAGAGGACCTGGGAAAAGCTCCTCCTGGCAGCCCGTGCCATTGTTGCCATTGAGAACCCAGCTGATGTGAGCGTCATTTCTTCTAGAAATACTGGACAGGTATGGACATTTGTTGGTCATGAGGCCTGCAGTCTTGGGAGCAGGACTCTTGCCATGCATCATTGCCTGCCAGTGGCAGCTTGATGATAAAAGGGCGTAACACAAATTTTGGCTGTAGGAACACTTTTTTGGAAGCATGTTTCTTGTGTTGCACTTGCAGCTTAGAAGAGATCGGTTGAAACCCACTCCCTATTTCTGTAGTTTCAGGGCATTTGATAACTTGTTCTTCCTTCATATCCTCCTTTGGGTACTTCCAGTTGGATTTCTGGCATATTATTGGTCAGTCCCCTGGTGGCCCCCTACCCCCAGTAATTCTGTGAGTCATTRGCACTGCTTTTTGGGTACAATAAGCGCCTGATAGAAAAGTTTTCAAAGAAATCATTTGCTCTGTTACTGAGCAGGGTATAGTAACTAGTATATTTTTAAATTCGGCTCTAGATTTTTAGCAAAAAACTTCTGGCATAGAAGGGGTCACAAACTTTAAATAAAATCTAATTAGCCACTGAAGTTCATCTGTGAGCTTAGTTTCTTTGGAGTAATGCAGCTGGTGCCGCAAACATACAGGAAGATTATGAATGGCATGGGGTGGATTTACAAAGGAAAGGCTTGGGTTTYTATGGACTTGACCTGCACACTGTTAAAGCTTGATGCTGAGGTCAGTTTCTGGCCGATGAGCTCTCAAGTGTCGGAAGTGTGCTACAGCAAACCAGATGGCAGGGTTTTCGCTAACGCCAGGAGAGGAGCTCCCTCTATGAATGGAGTTTGATAGTAGGCCCTGCCACATGCCTGAGAAGGTGAAAGCTGTTGCAAGTAAGAACTGCCACCTGCCATTTTAATGGGCACAGCTACAGTTTGTGTATATTTACTACTCAGCTTTTCCTGTAGTTCCTGAAGTTATGCTGCTGGATAATGAAAGGATGTAGAAATTACGGAAGAAAATTGGCTCTGCTTTTTTCATAAGCTGTTTGTTTTATCCCCCCTGTCATGATTTGATTATGAGACTTTGGAGTAGAGCTTGCACCTAAGTTCAGGGGAAAAAAAGTTTTTTTTCTGTATCCTGACTTCCTGCTTTGCCTGGTGGATATGATCTTTTTAACTTCAGGTGTTGGTGTAGCTATTTTTAAAAGCATTTTTATTTTGTCTCATTCTGAATGCAGGGCTGTTGGTGAGCCCTGATTTCACAGGAATTGAAACAAACAGTTCARTTAAATTCCGTGCCCGTTCACTGACTGCATACCTGGGTGACTCGGTTGAGGTGCAGTTTTCCTGCTTCACCTTTGCTGTGGTCCATTTTGCAGCGTGCTGTTCTGAAGTTTGCTGCTGCTACTGGGGCTACTCCTATTGCTGGACGTTTCACCCCCGGTACCTTCACAAATCAGATCCAAGCGGCTTTCCGTGAGCCACGACTCCTGGTTGTTACGGACCCCCGGGCTGATCATCAGCCACTGACAGAGGCATCTTACGTCAACATCCCCACCATTGCGCTGTGCAACACCGACTCCCCGCTGCGCTATGTGGATATTGCTATTCCCTGCAACAATAAGGTAACGGCTTTGTTGTAGCATTCAAAGCTGCTTCCTCCAGAGCATGCCCTAGATTGCAAGATGRATGCTTTCTGCAGGGGAGAGTTGGCTTGTATCTCACATGTCTCCCAGGGTGACGAGCTAATTAAGGCCTCTTGCAAGCCAGCAGGYGGGTGGGGAGGAGGAGATGAGCTGCACACAGTTGGAGCTTGGAGCTGAGGCCAGTTTCTGGCCAAGGAACTCTCAAGTGTAGGACGTGTGCTATAGTAACGTGGCAGGACTTTTCGCTGACGCCATGAGGGTCTTTGTGGCCCARTGAGTGGAGTTTGATAGTCATTCTTGCCACAGTTTATGAATATGAATGAAAGATAAAGTGAACTGATGAAGAAACTGCTCTGAAACATTACCTTGCCAGAAGCCACCTGAAAGGTAAAGTCTAGGGAGATGGGAAACTGTCTTTGATCTCTATCTAGATACTGTCATTCACCACTACTAATGTAAGCCAAATCTGAGCATGTGTRTAAGATTTGCTCATTTGGTCAAGTTTTCCTGTTTATTCTAGCATGTGTGATGAGCATAATCCCTGTCTTYTGGACAAGGTTCATGTGGGGTAGTGAGCAGTATGAAACTCCGTAGCTGGAGAATTGCTTCAGGCTATGCTGTATACAASAAATTCAGATGCTGGTGATGGTAGCGCGATGCGGTTTCTGCAGAGACCTGAAAATGTCACTGGGAACTCAAAAAGTTGCCCTTTCCTGAGTCCAAGTATTTAAGTCTGGGCATTAGCAAGTAATGCCTTTCTCTTGCCAAGCAAGAGCCTTGGATTGAGTGCAAATAAGTCTTTTGCTCTTTTAAAGAAAAAAGGTGTTTTCAAAAGTTTAGCTTTACAGGAAATCTTACATACTTYCTTCTGTTCCAGGGAGCCCATTCAGTGGGTCTGATGTGGTGGATGCTGGCTCGGGAGGTCCTGCGCATGCGTGGCACCATCTCCCGTGAGCACCCATGGGAAGTCATGCCCGACTTGTACTTCTACAGGGATCCCGAGGAGGTAGGAGACCTGTGGAAGGAAGTGTGGCTGTGGGAGATGTSCTGCTTCTGCTCCTGCCCTGTGATCTTGTGTGCCTGCTGTTGAGGACAGGTTTTGCCAATATAATAATTGCACTTCACACTTAAGGTGGTGCTTAATTAGTCTTGTCTGTTGTTGGTTGGTGTGTATTGTCTGTGTATGTGATAGTGAGGAGGGTGGTGAATTGTTTCTGGGAGACTTAGGCTATGCTCTTCCATTGCAGATCGAGAAGGAGGAGCAGGCTGCTGCTGAGAAAGCAGTTACCAAGGAGGAGTTCCAGACCGAATGGACAGCCCCAGCTCCTGAATTCACTGCTCCTCCTCAGCCTGAGGTTGCGGATTGGTCTGAGGGAGTGCAGGTCCCGTCTGTGCCCATCCAGCAGTTCCCCACAGGTCAGTTTGGGGGATGGCTGTGGGAAGTGGGGTACGTGTTGTAGCGGGTGGGAAGACCTGGGGTGCACTAAGCGTTGTTGTCTTTGCCATTGCAGAGGACTGGAGCGCCCAGCCTGCCACCGAGGACTGGTCGGCAGCTCCCACAGCCCAGGCTACTGAGTGGGTTGGCACTGCCACGGAGTGGTCTTAACTTCAGTCCTGCTATACTGTGAGAGAAATAAAGATGGTTTTACACCGTGCTTGGTGCTGCCTGTTTAAACTCGTTGGCAGGTGAAGTACGTGGGCAGCGTGGGGCACAGCCCTTGGCCAAGGGTCTGTAAACTGCTGTTTCACCCTGTTCCTGGAGCTGGGGGCTGCGGGCTCCGGCCCTGCCCGCGGCAGCGKGCCCGGCTGCCCGCCCTCCCCGGCGGCTTACAGCACCGGCGCCGGGGGCGGGCTTCCCATTTCCCGCCTTCCCTGGCTCCACGCCCCCCGGTGACGCGGCCGCTCCCTATTGGCCAGCGAGAGGCCCCCTGTAGGGCGGTGGTGMGTGTGCCGTCCGGAGGTGAGGGTGGACGTCACCGGATGACGTCGGGGGCGGGGCTGGTTTTCCCGCGGCTCCGTGCGCGGTGGGCGAGTCAATCTCGGCTGGCCCCAAACGCGGCTCCTCATCGCCCCCGACCGGGGTTTCACCGGTGCGCGGGGCGGGGTGGTCCCGGGTGCGGGTGGGAGTGGCGGCCTGGAGCCCTTGAGTGGGAGCCGCTCCCGTGGTGAAACAGCAGTTCTAGCGCCCGTGCTACTGATTTCTTCCTCAAAAATAATGCAGTAATCCTCAAAAAAAAGTTAATTCGTCTGCTTTAACTATTTTGAGGATTATATTATTTCTGTGATTAATAGCAACCATGGGAGGCAGACCCTTTACCAAGAGAAATGGGGATTTTGTTGGAGATGAAGTGTTCAGACTGGATCCTTTTTTCTATGTTGCTGTGGTCTCACTATTCTTTTTCTAACTTCAGCCATGGCAATCAACCTGCAAAAAATGTGTTAAATTGTTTTCCTTTGGCACATGTGCTGCTTTGCTTTTACTGTAAGATGCAGATTAACAGTAAAAAAAAACAAAAGTAAGCTATGTATATTATTGAACAATATCTGTCCAAAGGAAGCTGATATTTTTTTCTTGTTGTCTATTAGATGCAAGGCAACTGAAGATATTGTTAATAATTAACAGCTTTTAGCCAAGAGGCATGTGAGCACTTTACTATTTGGCCGTGAAAGGGCTCTTCCCATTCTGTTTGTGCGCTATGTTTTTCGGACGTGTGTTTCTGGCACATCCTCGAGTCCTCTGCTTTCCAGCATCCAGCGGTGGGAGGCTCTTTCCTGCTGCCTGAGGTCTGTCACCATGTGTCAGGGTGGGGTGAGAGCCTGTTTGCTTTGGGACTCTGGATGAGTGCTGTAGCTGGACCAGCCTGTCCAGCAGCTGCTGATTCGCTCCCCAGCTCTGAGATTGCCCAAAATAACTCGCCCTGGTCTTTCTTTTCACGCTTCCACATTAAAAGTTTCCAAACTCAGAGCACAGGCTTACCCCTCTGTMCTTTAAATCACTGCTATTGCTGTTTCACTGTTGTCCCTGTTCTTTATCTGTTTTGTAACCTCCTTCRTGTGAATATGTTCCAGATATTGAGAATATGGCGGTCATCAGACAGCTCCTGTGTAGGTGATGGGGCTGTTTTAAATCAGTGGTAGTTGCATCTGAGTACTTYTTACTGAAATATTTCTGGCACATTACTGGAATTGGGGTTGTTTTCATCTAAGGATTTCCTAAAGTATTGCTTTGACTTTTATAAGTGTCTTTTTTAGGACCAAGGACTGACAGTGAGAGGTGGATCCACGCAGCCTGGGAAAAGAGGGTCGGGAGCCGAATCTCTGCATGTGGATTCAGAATTACCTTTTTGGGATAACTGTGGTGGGGTGGGAGAGTTCATTTGACTGGAGCTCTGCAGRGGGGATGAATAGCAGCCCTTTAGAAAAGGAGGCAGCCTTGTCTGCCGCAGCAGAGGGCACATTGCAGGAAGGCTACCTTCCTCAGCGTGCCGGGGGCACAGGGGAGGTGGGGTCTCGGCAYGAGGGATGGAGGCAGCAGCAGAGACATGGCAGGAGATCTTACATCTGCCAGAGCTTCCCCTGTGGCAAATACCTGGYGGAAATGATCTGTTGAGGCAGTGCAGTGCAGAGGGATAGGAAGAGGAGCTAGGAGCAAATCCTAGAGACAAAGGCTTGTTTATTATTGCAATTTTTTCTGGCAAATGCGGTGTTGATGTTGAAAAAGGACAGCAGAGGACTTGTACCATGTTTTTCAGGATTGACCTGATTTGACCCAAGATGGGTTAGGCTGAGATCTCCATGTAGTGAAAACGATTTCTTTCCCCTGAGGGTCTGGCACTGTTCTCTTTCTCCATGACCTTGTCTTTGTATTTGGTTTGGGTTGGTTGAACTGGGCTAGATATGCTTYTTAGGATAGCCTTTCTCTTCCACATTTGGTCTCAACAGGAGCTAGCTGTTGTTGCCGAGCATCACAGAACCCCTCTGGAGAAAGGAGATGTTGAAGAGTCCTTGCCAATATGCTACTATGTGATCCATGAATCTCATATACACATGTGATGTATTTCTAATTCCGTCCCTAATATGTGCCCCCATCACAGATGTTCCTTTTCCTCTCCAGTCATTTCTTTACCCAGATAATCACATGATCTTTTTAGTGTCCAAGTATTGTTGTAGGATTACATCAAGGCTTTTCTTTTACAGGAAGCAAAGGGCTTTATGCACAGTTGAGGAGACTCAGCTCTGTTTACTTAAATCCAGGCTGCAAAAGTGTTGCACTCTTCCCATCTGTAGGCTGTTTTGCTTTGTGAAACAGTGAAAATGGTTGTAGGATGATTGATGCTGTCTTTTAGGAGTATGGTTACTCATAGTGGAAGCCTATTTACCAAAATCAGTGTGCAGCATCTAAGTATGCAAAAGAGAGTGAGCTCTGTGAGTGGTTGATGAATTCACCTCACTGCTCCTCTTAGGAGGCTTCCTCCCCACCCAGGAGTGCCAGCATGCAGTTGGAGTGGATCTTGTAATTTTAAATTATTTTTTTTCTTTTGTGGGTTAATAGCATCCTGGTGCAGATAGACTTTTCATGGAGTAAAGCACATGGTAAATCCGCAACTGTCATGAACTCCGCACTTTCCAAAGCTGTGTATCTTGAACCTTCTCAGGACAGATGAACCCTGTTGTCTTGAATACATGCATCCTAGCAGAGGAAGAAAAACATTTCAGATTTGCCTCATTATCGCTGTAGTACCAAGGAGTTGCTGGGGCATCTCCCCACTGCCCTGCAGCTTCCAAAGAGACATTGGCCAGCATTTCAGGCAAAATTTCTTTCCTCTAGCCAATGCTTGGCACTACCAGCTCCCAGCCCTTGCAGCCTAGAGTTTGTGAAAACCACAAAGCCTCTGAGTTTGTGAAAACCTCATCTGCATCGAGTCTGTATGACAGGTAAAGGTAGAACAGTGCATTACAGCTGTAGGTAGGAATGGGAATGAAGAACATCCTTGGTTATCAGCCCTGCAAAGAGGCAGGCTGTGATAAACGCCTTGGGCATGGTCTTGCTACGTACAATCTCTTCCACAACACTGATTTCCTGAATTTCTTGCTTCCTGTGATGCTGATTTCTGAAGCTGTTTTTATCTGCTCTTTTAATACTTGTATTCTTAAGAATACTCATTGCCATTTTTCTACTGTCCAAATTTGAAAGTGTGTCATTTTTATTTATACCTATTCCTGTATACATTCAGCAGTCACTGATGATTAAAACTACGTAACAAAGGGGTTTTTTTTGTTTGTTATCTCTGTAGTTGAAAGAACATGTATTTTCTGGGCTGCTGCTTAAACCCTCACTTTATAAAGTGTTTATAAAGCCTGAGTTTAGCTACTGTGTCTCTTCTCATGTGAGAGAGTTCTAAATATTTCTGTCAGTGTTTGTYTCACTGTCTACAAGATTACTGTTTTTATTAGTACTGTTCAAGTGTGAATAAAATAAATCCTCTAAAGGACATCGGATGCATCCTCTGAAATGGTGGCTCCCTAACCCTGCTTTGAAGGCCATATTTGTACCCTGCTTTGGTACAAAATCTTTGCGTTCSTTTTAAATGCCATTGCACTACACCCAGAAGGGGTTGAGTCACGCAGCTTACGCTCTTCATTTTGGTACAGAGTCTTGCCAGTGACTCTTGGGCAGAACAAGGGGTACCACAGCACACCTGTGCATCTAGCACAGACCGCCTTTCAGCAGCAGCRTGTGCCCACCACCCTTCGCGTGGGGGCTTGGGTTTTAACAGCAGGCAGCTCAGAAGAGGGGAGAATGAGGTGTATTGTATGAGCCAGAGTTGGATGCTGAGGACTGAAACAATTAACCTTTCAGGTGCTCGAAGGAACTATACACCTACCCATCCTATATGTGGGTTAGGGTTAGATTTGGGGTTATGCAAAGCAGGGAGCTCAGCATAGCATGGTATGTTGCACGACTCGGAGCTGGTCTGCCATGAGGACAGTCCTGTGATAGRCTGATGCAGGCTTTTGCCATAACCATACAGACAGGCACGGCACATTCTTGTGCTGGAAATCCTGTGGTGCTGCCATAAAACCTAGAAAGCTGCTGTGAAGCTCACACCTGTCATTATCACCTGTAATGCTGGGCTCGTTAGCCTTGCCCAAGAAGCTAGTTCTGGTCCYGGAGGCTGTTTGCCAAATCACCTCTGGAGAGCTGAGGGGATGCTGAGAGTGAAGGAGACAGTCTGGATATTTGCCTTTTGGGTTTGAACTAGCTCAGGACCAATGCAGGGCGGGTGATGACYGTGCCAGCATTTACCCACTCTCAGATGTAGGTATGTTAACAAAAGTGGCTTTCTGGGGGCAGGCAAGGGCCTGAGCATCACTCCCGCCTGGCAGGTTTCAGGTGGATGATGGTGGTGGGTTGCACAGTTGCAAAATGCAAGGGTGCAGATCATTTCCAAGACCCCGGTAGATGGGGCTGTTATTCCTGGTTTGTCTGTGTTTTGGCTGCTGCTGACAGCCTCACCGGAGAGCTGGACCGGGTGGGCACTGGGTGAGGGAAGGATGGTCAAAAGCTGCTTTGTAAGCACACCTRGGCCTTTCGGGGTGACTCCCTGTAGTGAAAGAGATCACCTGTCCCTCCTAAATATCCCAGCTGCTATTCAGTGCTGTGGGAGAGACTTAATACCATTGCAAATTCCCTGGCTACAGGGACTAGTGGAAAAGTGCCTTCAGCACCAGCCTCCATCTCTTGCAGTTGGAGCAGAACTGGTCCAGCCGGCGCTTGCCATGCCTCTTGCCTGGCTTTTTGACTTCCCACCTGTAGCAGGATGGTGCCCTCTCACAGGGATCATAATACAATTTTGGGGGGAGGGGGGGAACCAAACAAACCAAACCCTACTGTTTTTCTGTGTGTCTGAGTGTTAAACTTCTTGTCTCCATGCTCAGCTGCAAACCTTGATCTTGCTTTTAAATTTCCCTAAGGGAGCAAGTGTGGGATGCTGCTGGCTTCCAGTGCAGAGAAACACAGTGCTCCTAGTAGAAGATGCCTTGGAAACTTTCTAGCTCATCCATCCTGCTTGGCTTATTGCTTCCAGCATTTCTAGAGTGACTTGTCTTCTCCCCAGTACTCCCAAAGCTCACAGGTATACAGTTTGCTGCACCTGTTGGCTTTGCTTAAATAGTGAAAAATTAAGCAGCACGTGTAGAGAGGGAATCAGAGTGTGTACCATTTTCCTTCACTTGTTATTTTGCTGTTAGAGGCGCTAATTTGAGAGGCAAGATAAAAAAAAAAAAAAAGCCACCACCACTTCCCTCTCCACAGTATATTTTCTGGAGCTCCTTTAAGCCACACGCCTGCTCCCAGCTGGGTAAGATTTTACGAGCCCCAGGTGCCAGGGGCTGGAGTGTCTCCTCCCCTTTGTTCACAAGGGCTGATGTGGGGTAGGAGTGAGCATGCTGTTGGCTTTTTTTCTTGGCTTTGTGAGGCAAACCCACTTTGTCTGAATGCTGCAAGCAGCCAGCAGTTCTCCATCAGCTCCTTCAGGAGGGCTGAGAAGTCTAGCAACTAGTTTTTCTGATTTCAAGGGTTCAACCCTTTGAAAAGTTTTGAGATTAATTTTAAGTCTTAATTTTGTTTGCCTAAGTATGGCTTGGATTCCTCCTTGACTTCTAGGCTGCCCCTGCACCTTGTTTTAAATTTTATTTTCCTTCTGTGAAAGCTACGTGTTAGTGTTTTTGTTCAAAATGAGAACTGGGATTTCTCGGACCATACCTTGAATATAGAAGCAGGAACTTCATTAAAATATCAAATCTGAGACTTGCGATATAAAATGCTGCAAGTTATCAACGCCACAAGTTATCAGCACTGCGTGGTGCCCAGGTGGGACGAGCGCTCCGTGGAGCCGTCCTTTTGCGGTGGCAGGTTGGTCTGTGCTGGCTCTGCTCCTCCGGGATCTGGGAGATGGAGGTTGCTCCATTCAGGTAAGTTACAAGCTTTTGCATTTATTGACTTTTTATTTTAAATCTTGRGAGTCTGTTCTTCCACCATTACAAGAATAGTGGGTTGACCTTCCCTTCTAGTGTCCGTTTGGTAGGCACCTGTGTTAGAGCAGCGCATCTCCCAGCTGGCTGTAGCCTGGGAAAGGCTCGGCGTGCACGTGTGACCCGGCGTGTGTCCTGGGACGTGAGGGCTGCTGTAAGACTCTGCTGTCTTCTGGGACTGTGGCTTTGTGATTAGTGACTCTTGGGGCTCTTCTSCTAATAAGATAATTGCAACACAAAATACGGAGGAGGACAATGAGTGCCTCCCCTGGGGCAATGTAAGGCAGAAGGGAATAGTGTAGGGACCAGGCGCAGAGCAGCCATCTCTTTCCTTGCTGAGGCTGGGGTGAGCTTAGCAGTGACGGTAGCTGCTTGAGCAATGTGTTGCTCGTACCATAGGGACCCCTGTGGCAAGCATGCACTTGGTACATCTTTCTGGGTTAGGTGAGGTTTAATGGAGGCTGCCTAGGATGCGTCTTGGTGCTGCAGAGCTCCTGCATCCCACCTCTCYGGTGCTGGCAGGGTGCGTTTCTCACAGGGTAGGTTTGGGATAAGTGGTTACTGCGGGGTGAGGAGAGCTCTCCCACCGCGTTGGTGTTTGTGCACCCATTTAGGGGCTCCCTGGCAATAGGGGCTCTGAGCTTCAGGCCTTGACTGACCAAGGAACAGGCTGTCCCCAAAACCACCCTGAGGCTCCCTTCTCGTCCGCGGCCAGGTGGAGCAATAGCCTTGCAAATAGTTTTAAACACGTTACAGTCAGAGGCTCTGCCTCGCATCCCTTATTCTTCCATCTGAACGTGAGGCCGCTGCCAGTGAAGGAGCACCACGCTGTCTGCCGGCGGCTTGTGGCTGCCAACGCATCAGTGCCGGCTCCCCTTCGCCCAGGGAGGATAACAATCTGAAATGCAATTAGTAAATGAACCATTGCTAAGAGGGGTTGAATCAGCACCGGGTTGGGATGCGCTCTTGGCCAGGAGGCGCATGATTTGGCGGCGGGTGGGAGGGAACTGGGGCTGCCCATCCCCAGGCAGGCTGCGCTGGAGGGGATGGTAGCTGTGGAGTAGGTTGGAAGGAGGAGGATCAGGTTGTGCCCATGAGGTCTTGCTGCATTTCTTATTGGAGTGGCAATGAACAGATGCGAGCTTTGCATGCTGTTAAACCCAAAACACCCTATTCCAGCTACATGCGACCCCTCTATATTTTTAGATGGATATTTGTTTTTTCTCCTGGACTTTGGGGTGGAGGAGTGCTGTGAGCAATGTGTGTCTGGTTCATCCCTGATGAAGTGGTGGTTTTGGCTGTTTGGTGGATAACCAGTTCAAAGACACTACTTGGCTTTGGCTTTGATGGCACTGTGGTAGCGTTGCATACCCAGGTGGTGACTTGTCCTGTTCCAGGATAACTAGATTAGCTCTTCAGAGCCAGCAAAAGGTCTTTAAAGCTACTTACCCTCCATGTTACTGGCGCGGGGGGGGGCGGGACATAAGTGGCTGAAAGGATATGTGCCTAACATTGGGCTTTCCCTGGAGATGGGTTACAGCAGATTTGCACTGCTTTTGCATGAGGGGACCATCTCTGTCCACGGGTCGATGCTCAGGGCAGTGCAAAGGTGGAGATTTCCCCACTGCTGCCTCTCTGCTGCTGTGGCACAACCCCGTCCCGTGTGGGGACAATGGCAGACGTGTGGAAAGTTGAGCAGGAGCTGTGGAGAGTTTCCCAGGCTGAGCTGCAGCCGCTTGTAAGGGAAAGCTTGCCAGTAGTTCATTAGTTATATTTGCGTATGCAGTGTCGAAATGCTTCTGCAGCCTTCTCCTCCAAAAAGTGCTGGTCTTCCTGGGGAGCAGAAGCTTGGTTTGCCAGGGCCCTCTGCAAAACCCCTGCAGCCCTGGCCCTGGGGCCGTTTCCCCACTGCAGCAGCTGCTGATGGAGCTGGGGGACCTGCAAGCTGCAGCGGTGCTGCTGTGACTGCAGTGAAGCGCTGCTTCGTGTTCAGGGGGTGTTTGTACTGCTGTGCCCAAGCTACCGTAGCAAAGTGCTCCGGCTAACGAAGAAGGCATGTTTATTATGGTTTGTTTTTTTTTTTTTTTTCTCTACCTGGTCCTGAGSTTTCTTGGTACCTGATTTAAATAAATCTGATAATAATCTTCATATTTTGAAGATCCTAAACATCTGCTTAGGCACTGAATTATTTACTGTTGCTGCTATGAAGAAAAAAAAAAAAAGTCCCATATGTGTGAAATGTTTCTTAATTAGAGGAAGGTTTGGATCTGCAGCCTTTTGCAGGAGCAGCCTTGGTTCCCCTAAACAGCTTTGCTTTGAGGGAGGGAGAATGGAGAAAGGGGGAGGACACAGCTGCTTGGGATGTTTCTGCAGCTGCTGTTCCCCAGTAAAATGGGGTTACTAACTCATTTTTAATAATGTTGCACCTACTACTAACCTGACCTGCACACTTGATCACTGTGACGGTTTGCCCACCCWCGAGCAGTCCAGGTAATAGTGCTATGCCGCTATGGTTGTTTTTATTTTATCTTCRACTGAGCTGAAGTTATTTTTTCTCCCTCCCACATTGCCTGGCGAGAGATGGCATTGGCAGCTTCTGCAAGCATTGCTCCGTTCCCACCAGAGAAGCTCTCCTCACCTCCGTTCCTGCTTTAATACCCTGCAGCTGTTCCCTTGTGAAACTTTTTCATTGCCTGTATGCAGCAGCGGTGGGTGCGGCRTGTCCTTACCCCCGTGCTGGCCCCGAGGGGGGTGCAGGGATGCTRAATTTCTAACCCATCCGCTTGCTACGCCTAGGGCCAAACCGCCCTGATTTCCCAGCTCTGTGAGCTGGGTTAAATGATGCTAAATCCCATTCTGGTTCCCTTGGGCATGAGCCTCCGGGGAGCCCAGCTGGGCTTTCGTGTCCACCCGGTGCTGTCCTGTCTGCGTCAGGTCCCCAGGAGGTGGGGGAGACCCTCTGTGGTTGCCCCTCTCCTGCCCTTGGCTGCTCTGCCACCTTYGGGTGGCTTTTGCCTATCTGGCCTTTTTGGGGGGGTTTGATGCTGATACACGCAAAGCTTTTGCCTGCTGGGGAATGGCATCTGTCCGTCTGTCCCTGGGCAGCTGYGGGCTCTCCTCCCTCCACCTGCATGCTGCTGTGGGAGGATGCCTGGTGCACTAGCTGCAAGCACATCCCCTCGCCTCAGTGCTTTCCATTTTTGCTGTGAATCATGAAGAAAATAATATCAATTCTGAAACATTTTAAAATCCGCTCGTCTTTATCTCAGTGCCTGTGTGGATACACGCATGTGCAGACTGTCTCCCAACATGTGGGATCTTAGTGGCCTTTGCTGAATACATGGAGGAGGCGGGTATTCCTTGGTAGCACCACGTGGTATCAATTAAAGATTTAGAGACAATGTTCACCACTGGTTTTGCCCATCTATAGATGGCTGAAATGAAGGGGACCCAGGGAATTAGGTCCTGTGATTAGAAATGAATGATTGTAGCAAAGCCAAGCTTCCCCGTGTTAGTTGCTGCAGCATAGTGTTGTRTTGGTATAGTCCATTTAAAACACGATGCTGAATTCAGATTCAGCAATGGTGACTATGTTGTGTCAGAAATGGGCTGGGACCTAGAAATCCTCGGTTACTAGAGTTGCCTCTTTCCCTGGGGAAACTCTGTGTCTGAGCATTTGTGAGCGATAAAGCCTTGGCTGCAGATGAATCCAGGCTGCCACCTGCCAAAGAACAAGCTGCTGCCTCGGGGCTTAGGCAAGCAGCAAGAAAAGCGTGACAGAGAGAGAAAAAAACCCCACGGTTGTCAGACTGGAGAGCTGATAAYGTTGCATGCAGCATGGATCAAAATGAGGGGGATCACTCTTGAAAGCCTTTCGGTGAGCACTTCATTTTTTTGTCAGGACATTGCTGCTTTGAAGAGCCGTGGTTTAGAGATGCAGTGGGGTCAGGCTTCAAAGGTCCCCGTCTGACGTGCTTTGTTGGCAGCAAAAGCACCTGATATATGGCTGTGGAAGAGGGGTCTGAGCATGCTGGGGTGCAGAGGGGTGGGTGACCTGCTGCACCCATGGCCTGCCAGGGTCAAGTCAGGGACCTGCAGGACATTAGATTGAGTCTTAGTGCATCTTCACCAGCGTGGAAGCCACTGTGATGCTCCTGGTGCCGTCAGAGCCCCTGCCCAGCCGGGCGTGCTGAGCAGCGTGCCTCATGGGGTGGGATGAGCTGCAAAAATACTGGTCTCTGCCACCAGGAATTTTCTCTGGGCATGGAGAAATGGCTGTTTGTTGTCTTCCTCACCTGGATTTGTTGGTGAAGGTTTCTCAGTGTAGGTCTCAGGGGGTGCTGGAGCCAGTGCAACTTGTGGCCCCTGTCCCTATGATGGCTCTTGCGCTGTGTGAGTTTTTTACCAAAACCTTTCAAATGCAGCATTCGAGCTACTGGCAATAAAGATTTGCAATGCAGAGGGCTTTTCTAGTCATACATGAATGCAAACTGTGCGCTGTGTGAGCTGTTACTAGGAGGCCTAGGAGGCTCCCACTACACACCACTGAGCTTTTCTTTTTTTTTTTTTTTTTTGGTTTTTTTTTTTTTTTTCCCCTTGAAGTTAGCCTGAGCCCCAGGGGAAGCTTGGGATGGAGATAGTCTTTCAACAAATGTCAGGGCAGGAAGAGGAGGAAAAAAAAAATCAATGCTGAATTCTCAGACAAGTACTTACTGCTGTTCCTAACAATAAAAAAACAGGGATGAAACCAAACACTACTGAATACTCAAATGAGTTTGTGGAGTTTAACCTCCAGTTGCATGTGAGTAACTGGTAAATAGGCTCAAAACTTAGAGAGCCAAATAATCATTTTGGTCAACATGAGGATTGAGGGTTGGTATTTTTACACCCTTTACAACCGTTGTGCTCAAACAGAGGACCCCACTCTGAATTGGAGTTTGGGAGGAGAGTTGCCACCGGTCTGCAGAAATCTTTGTCTAGCTGATACTGTCGCCCTTGTATCCGGAAGCCTCTGAGCTTGCAAAAGACATTGATCAATGGGTGAACCTAATGTATTATAATAGTGATGAGCAAAGATTAATTAGCTAATGGGCAGTTGTGTGCTCCAGAGATGACAAAGTGCTTTGTAATGCTCAGTATTATTGCAGGTCTCGGGGGCCTTATTCAGAGAGCATTCAAATCCTGGAATYTGGATCTAAGTCTGCCTCTTCTTAGGTTTTCAAAACCTGTCTGGAGTTCTCTATGGCTTCTTCATAATGTTTCTTATTGCCCTTGTATTCCTTGTGCAAATAAATATCCTCTGCTTTTCTTCCACATGTGCGTACGCGTATAGGCACGCATGTTTCCAGCCGCTTTCTGTTTTCTAGCAGAGGTGAGATCTGAAGCCACGTCTCCCCTTTCCAAATCATGTTTTAATGTGAGATGAGGAGCTAAGAGTATGAAAATCCTATTCCTCATTATTCAACTATTCCCTAAGATACCAGAGTTTGCAGGGCAGACTGGCTGGGCTGAAATCAGGGCACCATGTTGTTTCTGCGACATCCTTCTGGATTAGCAGGCTGGCAGYGCCTTCCCCCAGCACTTTCTGATCCATATTTTCCACAGACACCTGTGGAGAAGGATGGGGGGCAACAGCTTCTGTCTCCTGAAAAAAAGCCTTCTGCTGTCTGACTTTTCTCCAGTTCAATGACTGGGTATCTCTGCGGACAGAGGTGGCAGGAGAGGCAACTGCAGCCATGTTGCACTAGCAACCCTTGCAGCAAAGAGGCAAGATAAGACCTTATCTGTGAGACCCAGCTCAGAGAAATGTCCTTCCAAGACCAGGAAATAAATCTGATGAGAAGCTTCCCACGCGGAGGTTCCCCGGGAGAGTGAGCGACCCTGACCATCGCAGTGTGCCAGGGAACAGCCAAACTGAGCCACACACCAGGGACAGCTATTTCTACAAATAACCCATTGATTTTTCTGTATCTGAAAGCAAAATGCAATGATTTAATTTTTGAAGAAATTCTGCATTMTTCTTTTATTTGACTCTCACTTGTATCTCTTGGAAGTACTTCTCTAGGGCTCTGGTCTCTTTCTATAAAGCACAGACATCAAAAAATGAGCTAKGTCTCTATCTACAAATAAGCACAGCACAATATTTAAGCTCTTAATTCCTATGAGGAAACAGATGCCTAAATACTTTTGTATTTTCTCAATCTGCCTCACATATGATCTAACTGGACCCCTTTGCCCAGATCGTCAAAGGTGGACATTCCCAGACTGATGGTCAAATGCTCTGTACTCTGTCAAGCCATAGAGGAGGAATAAGTGACTGAGTTTCCTGTCCTGAACATATCGTATGACAAGATTTGTGGCACTTACTGGAAAAATTCAAGGYGAGAACCTTTAATCCCAAATATCCCAGCTGTAGTGGAATTGTTACTAGCTATATTTATGGATTTGTTTTTACTGAAGAACATGAGTTTATTTTTTACAGAAATTTTTATGAAGAACAACATATATGTGAACACCAGATCTAAGCTGGCTGGGATGGGTTTGTGTCAACAACAGGAAGAAACTGTAGGTGTAAAAGAGCAAGTCARCCCAGAGAAATCCTGCCACGGAGTCCTGGGAAGTCCTGTAGATCTGGAAGATAYGATCCTTAAATTGCACCAGAAATTTCTAACTGGTTATAATCAGAAATCAGGCCAAAGCACRTTTAGTGTCTCAGTTGTGCTGGGTGATGTCACTAAATTAGGAGTCGTATCTAGGGATTGAAATAATGGTGCAAGCTACTGTCAACAGACTATGAAAAGAGGAGCAGAGTGGGAACCCAGAGAAAGCAGTGGTGAGATACACAGCGGGGTTGAAACAAAAAGATGAAAGTTTGGAGGAGGTAGASTGGAGGAAAGCTATTACAAAGGATGAAATGCAGCTGACAAAACCTCCTCCTGTGTTGGTCTAGCAGGAGTCCTCTGCTCCTAGTAGTGGCTGCCATGCAGCTGGACAGGGACACTCGCTTTTTTTAACGAATACTTAATTCCTCAGGTAGAGGGACAGCAAAAGAAACAAAACCCTTTGAAATGACAGGTAAACTCACACTACTTTTATTAACTGAAGAAGCCTTTGATGGGACTGACAAGCACTCACACCACAGAGCGAGCTCACTGTGCCACTGTTAGTCGCCAAAGGGCTGCATTCTGTATGTATAGTTTAACAATGCCATGGCTGATTTTCATCCTGACCGCCTCGTGTTTCCTTTGTGATCAAAATCAGTGCAGCCATTGCAGCTTACAACCCCAAAGTAYTACTAAGCTTCTAAACAAAGATGTTTTAGGTAGTCAGTGTTGGATAGATACAGATCATSATGAGTGGATGACCAACATACAGTAATCATTTCCTACTAAAACTATGATAGTTCATGCAGCACTTTTACTTTAATGTCAAACGTGAGAAACGTTGCTGAGCTTATCGAGCAGCATGTGAGTAGCGTGGCTGCCCTCTCCCCCTTCCAGGGACTGGTCCCGGTGGGTGCCCCCTTGGTCTGGGCTGGCCAGGGTAAGGTGCCCAGACAYCCARTGTGGGTGGCTGTGTCACGAACACRTGCGGCGGCGGGGTGAATGCTGCTCCTCTCCCWCCAGTCATGGGGCTGCCATCCAGGGCTGCTGCTTTGCCTTGTTTCTYGACAGRGCTGGTTCTATTAGGAGACTCTATTTTCTTGTCTAGAGCAAAGATTAGGAACGTTATTTTCTTGAGAGCAAGCACTGCTTTTCTTCCTCTCCCCAGTGGCTGCTGTTTTTTTCTACATGCAATAACCCAAGTGTCTGGGSATTTGTGTTTGAGCATCTGAGTGAAGAAACTATAAATAAGACGTTAGCCCTTGGCCAACAGCCGCTATGTGTCTCTGCGGCCTGAGCCCTCTTTGCAGGTTCTTACTGATGCATTCATAAGACATGATAGTCCTACCAGCCATGCTGGTACACCTCTAGCCATGTGGTGGTCATGGGTAATTGCYGATTTTAGTCTTTATTTTCAATGCACCCACAATGCTGCCAGCACTATTTCCATTTAAATGAGCGCCCTGGGTCTGCTCTGAGGGGAATCTGTATTGGGTTGGTCTGAACTTTCCAGCTCGTCTCAGCCTGTCCGAGAAACAGCCCAACTAAATGCRAGAGGGTTAGGGTCTGCTTTTCTCATCTGCATCAAGATAAAAATAAAAATCTTTCACATGTGTTGCACTGTTTCTCACAAATGAGAGCAGGAGGCTCTGGCGGTCAGGAAATGGCTGCTTCAGACTGAGCCTGGAGGATCTGTCTTCCTTGAGAATACCCAGGCCCTGGTGCCAACGCCTTCTCCCGCATCTTTCTGCCCAGCCACGGACCCCCTCAGCAGAGCGTACAGCATGTATTTATTTGCCCTAAGACCAAYGCAGTCCTGTGAAAAGCTTCTGTCTCATTCATAACAAATTTTCCAATGAAAACCTCAATTCAGAGAMAAGTCTGTGCCTGACGTAACTGATCAGCCCAGAAACAACGCTRGAGTTTCAGCATTGTTCCCAGAATAAATTGCTGATTTCATGACCGGCATGGTTAATAGCTGGGATATGAATCATAACTTTGTATTACTATTCCCACACTGTGATAAGCCTGTGTGAGACATAATCCAGTCTAAAAACTTGCCCTTCCAGGGTTACCATTGGCAGGTAGACTTCTGTAAGCGGACAAAATCTGTGCTAGTTATACTCATCTCATCCCTTGCAAATGTGTACCGCCCCAGTTTTTCAATCTTTCCCAGTCATCATTTGGCGGCAAAAGGAGTGTTYTCAGGAAGGTTGAGGGGAGGTTGTTTAGTTTTTACCTTCTGCTTGTTTGGGGTGACTTTCGCTCTTCCTACTTGGTGTAAGTAAATCCTCCAGATCTTGCAGCATGGGGTTAGTGCTGGCTTTGTTGTTTCTCTTGTTTTTCTCCTCTTCGCGTTGCTGCATCAATAAAAAACATTGAGTTTAGTTTGAAACTGCAGATATAATCCGCGAAATGGYGGCCTGGTGTCATGGTTGGCCTGGCTAAGTGTTTGTTGGTATGAATGTAATCTCTTTGCTAAGTTCAAGGTGCTGAATCTTGGTCTGGTGACCAAGGGTTTTAGGGAAAGAAAGTACATGCCAGGCAGGACCGAGAGCCTGGGAAGTGATGGCTCTGCTTTTGTTAGCGTAAAGCACTTGCTGATAACATGGTTTAGGTCTACGAGGCTGTCTGTGTATTTCCGCAACTGCCAATCTGCCCTCCCTGGGGTTTTGGTTTGTTTTAAATGTGGACCTCTKGGGAGGGAGGGTGTCAGCGATAAATGCCAGATGAAGAGGAGGAAGGCATGGCAGCATGGGGATGGGCTGTAGGCTGTCTTTGGTTTTACTTGTATACACTTAGGTCTTCAAAAGATTTCCTTCTGGATGGCAGAGGGAATAAAATACCCAGGGGSTGTTTCTGCTCAGGACAAGCATGCTGGACAGGGAAGGGAGAGGCTGTCCTCTCTTATGCAGTGAGAAAGCTYGGATGGACTCTACTCCAGCTCCATCCCTCCTCCCAGAAAGGTGATCTGCCAGTGGAGGGAGTTGTGTGCTGGAGCCACGGAATGCAAGGCGGCTCATGGCCTTGCTACAGCTGAGAGGTCCCAACCCACAGAGCAGCCTCCATCCATTTGGCAAACCTGGCAGACTTCGGGGGCAGCCATGGCAGATCTCTCTGAGCTCAGCAGGTCATCGTGTGGGGGTCTCTGGTGGGCTCCAACYTCTGACCACCCCTGCCATGACCAGGCAGCTCCCATCCCTTGCTCCCTAAGCAGCAGGGCTGTGCTGATGTCATCCCTTTCCCCCTGCCCTGCTGTGTAGCCCTCCTCTTGCYGGGCTTCGCTGCCCCAGCAAAACTACAGGTGCTTGTGGGACAAAGACTTGTAAGGTCTGTGCAAAGGCTTCTCTGGAGATGTTTCTGTTCCTTTGGGTAGTGCCAGGCCCTGCTTTAGAATCATAGAATCATTAAGGTTGGAAAAGACCTCTAAGATCATCGAGTCCAACCATCAACCCAGTACCCATGTCCACTAAACCATGTCCCGAAGCGCCACATCCACACGTTTTTTGAACGCCTCCAGTGATGGTGACTCCACCACTTCCCTGGGCAGCCTGTTCCAATGCCTGACTACCCTTTCAGTGAAGAAWTTTTTCCTAATATCCAATCTAAACCTCCCCTGGYGCAACWTGAGGCCATTTCCTCTYGTCCTRTCRYTTGTTACTTGGGAGAAGAGACCAACACCCRCCYCTCTACAGCCTCCTTTCAGGTAGTTGTMGAGAGCRATAAGGTCTCCCCTCAGCCTCCTYTTCTCCAGGCTAAACAACCCCAGCTCCCTCAGCTGCTCCTCATAAGACCTGTGCTCCAGACCCTTCACCAGCCTCGTCGTCCTTCTCTGGACACACTCCAGCACCTCAATGTCCTTCTTGTAGTGAGGGGCCCAAAACTGAACACAGTATTTGAGGTGTGGCCTCACCAGTGCTGAGTACAGCAGCACGATCACCTCCCTATTCCTGCTGGTCACACTATTCCTGATACAGGCCAGGATGCCGTTGGCCTTCTTGGCCACCTGGGCACACTGCTGGCTCATGTTCAGATGGCTGTTGACCAGCACCCCCAAGTCCTTTCCCGCCAGGCAGCTTTCCAGCCACTCTTCCCCAAGCCTGTAGCGTTGCCTGGGGTTGTTGTGACCCAAGTGCAGGACCCGGCACTTGGCCTTGTTGAACCTCATGCAGTTGGTCTCGGCCCATCGATCCAGCCTGTCCAGATCCCTCTGCAGAGTCTTCCTACTCTCAGGCAGATCAACACTCCCACCCAACTTGGTGTCGTCCGCGAATTTACTGAGGGTGCACTCGATCCCCTCGCCCAGATAATTGATAAAGATGTTAAGACCGGCCCCAAAACTGAGCCCTGGGGCACACCGCTTGTGACCGGCCGCCAACTGGATTTGACTCCATTCACCACAACTCTCTGGGCTCGGCCGTCCAGCCAGTTTTTTACCCAGTGAAGAGTACACCCGTCCAAGCCATGAGCTGTCAGCTTCTCTAGGAGAATGCTGTGGGAGACGGTGTCAAAGGCTTTACTAAAGTCCAGGTAAACCACATCCGCAGCCTTCCCCTCATCCACTAGGCGGGTCACCCAGTCGTAGAAGGAGATCAGGTTGGTCAAGCAGGACCTGCCCTTCATGAACCCGCGCTGGCTGGGTCCGATCCCCTGGTTGTCCCGCACCTGCCTTGTGAGCACCTTCAAGATGAACCGCTCCGTAATCTTCCCTGGCACCGAGGTCAGGCTGATAGGCCTGTAGTTCCCTGGATCCTCCCTCCGGCCCTTCTTGTAGATGGGCGTCACATTGGCAAGCCTCCAGTCGTCCGGGACCTCCCCTGTTAACCAGGACCGCTGATAAATGATGGAGAGTGGCTTGGCAAGTTCCTCTGCCAGCTCCCTCAGTACTCTCGGGTGGATCCCATCCGGCCCCATAGACTTGTGAGTGTCTAGGTGGCGTAGCAGGTCGTTAACCTCTTCCTCTTGGATTATGGGGGGTGTATTCTGCTCTCCGTCCCTGTCTTCC
Source organism: Oceanodroma leucorhoa (assembly GCA_030449065.1). NCBI lineage: Eukaryota > Metazoa > Chordata > Aves > Procellariiformes > Oceanodroma > Oceanodroma leucorhoa. Next base: position 792,805 of record JASVER010000198.1, on the reverse strand, counting down.
AGCTCAGGGGCTGAATACCCTGAGGATCACCGGTCTGACTATTATAGACTGAGGCAAAAATGGCATTAACTACCTCAGTCTTTTCCTCATCCTCAGTGGCAATGTTCCCCCCAGCATCCAATAAGGGAGGGAGATTCTCCTTGGCCCTCTTTTTGTCGTTAACATATTTGTAGAAACATTTTTTGTTGTCCCTTACGACACTGGCCTGTTTGAGTTCCAGCTGGGCTTTTGCCTTCCTAATTTCCTCTCTGCATGACCTGACGAGATCCCTGTACTCTTCCTGAGTCGCCCACCCTTGCTTCCAACAGTGATAGACTCTTCTTTTTTCCTTGAGTCCCAGCAAAAGCTCCCTGTTCAGCCAGGCCGGTCATCTTCCCCACCAGCTCCTCTTATGGCACATGGGGACAGCACGCTCCTGCGCCTTTAAGACTTCCTCCTTGAAGAACTTCCAGCCTTCCTGGGCCCCTTTGCCCTTCAGGACCGCTTCCCAAGGGACTCTCTGAACCAGCATCCTGAACAGGCCAAAGTCTGCCCTCCGGAAATCCATGTTAGCGGTCTTGCTGACCTCCCTCCTTACTTGCCCAAGAATCGAGAATTCTATCATGTCATGGTCACTGAGCCCCAGACGGCCTCCGACCACAACATCTCCCACCAGTCCTTCTCTGTTGGTAAACAGCAGGTTGAGTGAGGCACCTCCCCTGGTAGGCTCGCTTACCAGCTGCTTCAGGAAGCTCTCTTCCACACACTCCAGGAACCTCCTAGACTGTTTCCTCTCTGCTGTGTTGTATTTCCAGCAGACGTTGGGCAAGTTGAAGTCCCCCATGAGGACAAGGGCTAGCGATCGTGAGACTTCTGCCAGCCGCTTGTAGAACGCTTCATCGACCTCTTCATCCTGGTTGGGTGGTCTGTAACAGACTCCCAGCAGGATATCCGCCTCGCCGGCCTTCCCCCTCATCCTAACCCATAAGCATTCAACCCGATCATCACAAACGTCGAGCTCCGTGCAGTCGAAACACTCCCTGACATACAGAGCCACCCCACYRCCTYTCCTTCCTTGCCTGTCCCTTCTGAAGAGCTTGTAGCCATCCATCGCAGCACTCCAGTCATGAGAGTCATCCCACCATGTTTCCGTGATGGCRACCAAGTCATAGCTGTCCTGCTGAACAAGACCCCCTCCATGGGGGTCTGTGCTCCCTTAAAGCCTGATCACAACCAGTTTGTGCAGCATGAAACAGACTACATGCCCCTATGTCCGAGTGTGCTGTAGCATGTGTTCAGCTCTTGCAATACTTGAGGATGCCCTACGCACCAAGACCCTTATTTTAAGCCATGTGCATGAGTGATCAGTTCTGAATTTGAGCATTTGGATGTAATTTACAGAGTCTCATTTCTCTATGCTCACATCCTCACTTTTAATGTTGCACCAATCTCTGCTTTATGCAATGTGTTGCTTGATGTGGTATTGCTTCCTTGGCTTGGATCCTGCCCTGTACCAGTAAAATGGCTGATACCAATCCTTTGATGGCATCATATCCTCTCCTGATGCAAGGCTTGGTACTTTAGACACATCTATGTAGTACAAAACAGCTCAGGGTTAGAGACCCACCAGGAAAGCTCTGGGGGAAACTGGTGCTGCCAGATCAGCACAGGCCCTGGTAGCAGGACACCATTGCTGTTTCTCATTGAGACTCATTATCTGCGCAGAGCTGCACTTTTGCAGGTATTCTGCTGCCAGACCTAATTTGCATCAGTTCAGGGGTCCCTGCGTTATAGTCCTTTGCATGTTGAACCTCTCCCAGTTCTGGATATTGTGATACCCTGCTAATTCGAGTCATTGCATCTGTCTGTATCTTGCTTTTCCCATCTGCATGGCAGAGACAGGCACCAKCCTCCTTTGTAAAGTGCTTTGAGAACTATTGGTAAAAAATGTTATTGCCATGTTGCTATTTATGGCTCTTTGCTCTTCAGCTTGTAGAAAATCTGGCTGTGGTTTTGATAGGCTTATCATTGTCCCTGGGAAATCTCAGCTCCAAAACGTTACTTGAACTTCGAAGTAACTTATTTTTGTAGGTGGWAAACGCAGTTTATGGGAAAACTCACTGTAGTTTTGATGTATGAAGTAGCAGGCTATGATGGGATGTGACCACTCTTTGTAGTTAGCCATTAAATGCCATCAGAGAGGACTGAACAAGCATAAAATGCGTCTTCCCCTTGTGTCACTAATGTGTTCAGAAGTGAAGAGCAACTTAAAAGCATATATTGCACATCAAACTTAAAGCGCATGGTATTTCRAAGATGGCTTTGCCACATCAATACTTACCATTTGCATTTTCTTCTTCAGCTCTGCATTGGCGCGCTGGTATGCTTCAGCCACAGCGTTTAGGTAATAGATGGCGAGGCTACAATAACAAATGTGTTGCTGTAGTGATAGGATCAGGAGGGAGAGAAAGTTTCACAGGGAGGGAACATTTAATTTTTGCCTATCTTCTAATACATAGTTTTCCCACCAGGTGTCTCCAAACTGCCTGTAGAGGCTCAAGGCTTAGGAAAAATTCAGGCTGCCTCGTGGCATGGCCAGGTAAGATGGGCTGAGCCAGTCCAGTAGGTCACTTYTGCTCAAACAGAAGAAAAATGACCATCCTGCCCTCCTGCCTCCACCTTGCTTGGCCATGGGCTCCCTCTGCTTCCTTTGSACTAGCCTTGGCCCTTGGGGCTTTCCTTGGTGGTGAGCCCATTCAACTCATTACCTGGGTGAAAACCAACTCGGATGATAAAACACATGGCTTTCTACCATGGCTCAAAGCAAAGCCAAAACAGACACCAGGTCACACAGGGAATTTAGAAAAAACTAGGAAGCAAGGAAAATAGTGGCAGACAGCAGTCCTCAAGGCACAGTCCGCATTCCCCCTCAGCCAGGACTGGCTCCCTCCTGCAGCCCGACAAGYGACTGTCGGGAGCGAGCAGAGATGGGAACCGAGGGTGAGCAGGAGCCAGGTTGAAGCAGAGCCACTGGCTTTTGTTTTGATCCCTTCTTCTGCAAAAAGGGCACACCAAAGCTGGGGGAAAAGCGAGCCAAGCTGGAGGGAACTTAAAGGCGAGCGGGATGGGAGAGGGCGTGCTGGCAGCCAGCCTTTGGCACGCGGGGAGGCGCGTGTTTTAAAACATGCCCAAGCGTCTGGGGCTGTCTCGCTATCACTGCCACTCGCCAACCAGTAATATTTTGGTTGTCAAAAATATCTCCTCCTGCTTTTGTAGAGTGCTTTTATTCTTCTAAATTATAAACATCATCTGCTCAGTAACTCCGAGCCATTCCCAGGAAAAGCACCAGCCGTTCAGTTCACCACTATAAATTCTTTTTTTGAAAAGTAAGGTAGAAAATTCTCTTGTAAAAGAAGAGAAAGAAGAGGGGAAAAAAAAAAAAAAAAAGGTTTCCTGACAGTTCGTAACCTGGATGTATGGCTCCAGCCGAGGTTCAGCATCCTCAAACCAGGCTCGAGGATTTTGTCAGCAGAATGCCTGACTCTAAGCCCAGCAAGGCACCACGTACTGGCATATTGGCTTCCAGGTGGGAGGTCAGGAGGGAGTACTTTGGATGGCCTTTCTTGAGGCTTTTTGCAGGCGTCTGTCTGGAGGAAACACATTTGCTTCCTTTKGCCTAGTATTAACCCAAAACTCAGTCTTGGTGAGTTTGAAAATTGTTATTTTTGATCTTCTCTAAGGATGCAATAGTTTTATTTCTTCTACATTGTCAAACTCATTGCGCAGGAAATATATTGCCTTGTAATCTAGGGCTTTGGTGCTGCTCTGCTGTTTTTGTTGTGACCAGCCAGGACCTAAGTGCCTGCAGCACCCCTGTTTTCATAAAGATAACTGGATCTACCTATTCAAAGCCATCTAGGATGTCATGCGCTCTGTTTCTGAGCTGCTTTCTCAAGTTCACTGAGTAACTGAGCCAATCCATTCCCATTCCTTTTTCAGTCCTTTCTGACCCTCTGCATTAGTGGCCAGCATCGTCTCCAACCACCACAACTTCCTCCCCTGCTGACTTGTGTGTTTACCGGGGCATTGATGGGAAGGGTGTGAACTCGCCATGTCCCTCTCCCAAACGCTGTGAGATATGAGCCTGCTCTGTCTGCAGACTAAGCCTGAGTTTCCTCTGTCCATGGTTTATTGCAGGTTCATTGTTCAAGGGAGGTTGAGTTTGTCCAAGATTGAGCTGCCCTTAAGRGGACTTGGGAGGGAGAGGGGAAAGGGACAGTGCCACAGAAAGGGGATTTGGGGGGATGCCTTTGCTGCAGTCCGTATCTGCAGGTAGTCAGGGAGATTTGGACTGTTGTTCAGGCCAAGAGTCAGCAATGCTGAAGCAGTCTGGGTGATCCTCCAAGGTGCAGGCCAGTGTCCTGGGCGGGTCCTACAGGTGTGCTGGATTTGCTGTTGAATTTCTGCTAGTGCCAGTTCCCAGGGAAGGCAGAGCAAAGCCATGTCCTGGTCCGACTGTGAGCAGTAGCATGAGGAGCTGAAAACTTTGCTGGGAATTCAAGTAAGCATTAGCAAGTGGTGTTTGTCCACTTCTAATGGGGTGCTTTAGATCTACCTGCCTCTAAAATGAGCCTGGGGGTGCATCCTCATGCTTCAGCTGCTTAGCATGGATGCTGCATGGTCCTGGCACCCCTCTTCTCTGATTTACTGCTCCCCAAGAGCTGGGGAGAGAGTGTGGGTCACTGTCCTTCTTAAGCCTGCACAGTAGTTTTGAATCTTTTTCTCCTTCCTCTTGATGCAGTAAGGTGCTTCTAGCTTCTGCCAGGAAGCTCTGCAAACCATGGCTTGAAATCTTGCTCCCGACCCAAATGGGATTAGGTTATATGCCTACGTGCAAAGTATCACTGCTGCTTCTTGCTCTGTTTCCTTTTTCCCTTGTCCTCAGACAGCTAGAAGCGTGACAGTAAGTTTGACACCCATGTCACCTGCTGGACCCTATCATTGTCTGGGACCGGAAGCCAAGAACAGAATAAACAGAAGATGCATTTTGGATTGCACCTGGAAAAAGAGAGGGGGCTATTATGGCTTGAGAAAATTACTTAATTCAGTCCATAGAAACTGAAGACATACTTTTTGAGTGTCTGCCATCAAAATCAACAGACTGTCCATTGACGATCCACCTGTTGCTCTTTGTGGAGGCTATTCATTATTTAGGCTGCATTGTAGGTTGTCTTGCCTGCTACTTTGGGAGCTGCTGGCTCTCTGCTCATCAGGACCAAATGAAGCTCCAGCAGTTGCATTTCCCTGGATTTAATCTMTTGGCAAGCTGGATGGGGATCAGCATAAGCTCAAGCTCCAGCTTGACCCTGTCTACCTGTCTGCACCACGGCAGAAGTAGCAGCAGAAGCTGAAGACTTTCAGGGAGAAGGCAGGAAACTGGGGACTTGTGTATGATTTATAGTTATCTACTTTCTGGAGAAAATGGTGAAAGAGACATAAACCTAAGTTTCTGGCCACTGATAGCCATTGGTTACAGGACTGTAAGCAAAAGGAGTCTTATCTTGCTCTTCTGACAAAATTTTAATTGGGTAATTAGATTCTGTCTCCCTGTATATTTAGGTCATTTTTGTAGGCTTACAAAGGTGGTGTGCTAAATTTGAGTCCCTTAATCGTAAAGTTTCTGAGATGAGAAAAGGACCCAAGCCTTAGGAAATGTCCTTGTAGGGTAGCTATAATTTTGCCTGGGATTATCCCAGGAAAAGTGCACATAACGAGGAGCGCTTCCGCAAGACACCTGATGCTATTGGGGCATGTGAGAGCTACTGCCAAGGGGCTGTAGGTCTGACTTGTCCAGGCACCATGGGGGCACCCACTTTTTTAGGGCTGTTCCTCTCTCGGTAGCTGAACGACTGGAAATCACAAATATTTAATATCCTCATAGGCCGTACAGGCAGTGTATCTGGGTAGGAAATGAGGATGTTTCAGGTAATGTGGACATAGGGTATCTCTCAGTTTTCAGAGGGGACTGGGGCAGAGACAAAATGGTGCCTCGAGGAGACACGGACCGATGGGAAGGCTGTGGTGTGGGAATAGCCAGGTTGGGAAAGGGCGATAAAAGGTATCTCTTCAGCAGATAAACTGGATTTGTGCTGTTTCCTGTCCCGGCTGCCAGTGGAGGAAAGGGCAGGAGATTGCCACCGAACAAAACATTATTTTCAAAGGTCTACCACTCTCCCTCCACCTTTTTTTGGGGGTTACATTAAAGCCTCAGAAACCTGACCTGCAGCCCTTCTGTAAAGGTCATCCATTTGGGGTGGATTAGTTCTACGGTCTTCATCTCATGTTTGTGGCAGCATCTGCTAGTGCTACTGTGAAGCCCCCAGGAATAGAGCTAATAACTCAATAATATGCTTGGCTGTACTAGGAATTTAGCGTGAGACTTCTTGTCTCCTGCGTGTATCTGATCTGATCCTTCTAAGCGTAGGATCTGTCTGCATGAGTTACGATATCTGATCATCTTTATTTAGGTTAAAATGAGTAATAGTTCGAGGCAGATAGAAGGATGATAGGTCATTTTCAGTTTAATTGAGTTTTGAGTTATAAGAAAAATTTTCTATATTTTCTCTATAAGAAACTTTGTAGCATGGGAACTTGTATTTGATTTAATTTAATGGCATCTTCAGTGTAACCTATTCAGACTGAAGGATCACAGTGCCCAAGAGTGGCTGTACTGGGTCAGCCCAGAGGCCCATCTCCAATGTGTGTGGATGCCCAAGGAAGAGTCTGAGCAGGCAAGCGTATGTAATACGCTCCCCAACCCTCTCCCTGTCTCCCACTGTTTAATCTGGAGTGTTCAGAGCTGCCTATAAAATTTGGCTACAGCTTTCCCATTCATTTTGACAGCTATGGAAACCTTGAGAACCATGCCAAAAATATCTTTTAAAAAAAGAAAAAAGATAACTGCCCTGGTCCTAGTGCTGCTGAAGGTGCTAGGGATTAAGTGTGGTTTCAAAGCTGAAATGATTAGACAGCACTGAAACAAATTCCAGATGTATTATTTGGAAAAAGAAAAAAAAAAAAAAAAAAAAGAAAAGAAAACCAACAACCCAACCAAAAACCACACCTCTTCATATTTTTGGAACATGTAATTTTTGAATGCCCTGGCTTGGCAATGCTGTAAATACCACCAGCTGTGACAGAAACTGCTTCTCCAAAAGGCACCAGGCTGAGACTGTACATTTATTTCCTGCTGGCTACTGAAAATTTTTTGTATGGAAGCTGTGGCAGCTTTGATATCCACGAGGCCTCTGTCAGCAATGCGTTTCATCTACAAAGTTGTGTTTAATTGGGTCAGGAAATTAAATTTTGGGAAATTGGGTTGGGCGAAGGTAAGGGGGGTAGGGAGCATGTGTCTGCCCTTATCTGGGCTGTTATCTCAGCAGAAGCTGTATTTAGACCTCACTAACATCCCAGCATTTTTTTCAATCTCCTCCCCCCAGCCAGGCATGTAATATTGGAAGGAAAACTTACACCATGAGCAGAATTGCAGGTATGATCAGTCCTGGGTTTGCCACATAGCTGAAGATCTTGGCAACAAAAAGTGGGAAATCAAGCTCAATGGTCTCTTGAATGACTTCATACATCCTTTTCTTTCCACTGGAAAGACAAAAGGCCAGTTAAGGAGTGTAGGTATTTCCTGGAGAGACAAAATAGCTCCTAATCTAACAATGCTAAGTAGCATGTTTCCTCTCTCTTTCAGTAAGCATCAGCTTGCTGTTGGCCACTAAGAATTTTGAGATGCCTTCATTTTAAATTACCTATTGGTCCATCCATTCCACCCACCCCCACTGATTATAAGAATAATCTTTGCTAGGGCAACTTACTCCTGGTGTTAATACATTTATTTCCACATGTGTCTCCTTTATGAGTTCTGACTATTTACCTCTCTGAAATGTATAAAAGCCTACAGACTGCAGTAACCATACATTTCTGATCAATATCTTGTTAAATATGGCTTTTTCATGGTAGAGATGACTTTCCATATGCAAATTCTGGCTTTCTGAAATAATGAGCCAACTTGAAGAGCTGCTAAGTAATGACAAAAATAGAAAGCTGTGATTATTGCTTAATAGGAAACTCAGTGAAAGAGTAATTTCGAACCGGATTGATAAAGCAGATGAGAGTATTCTGTATGAAAGGAGAACAAATCTGTAAAAGGCTGGATTATGTAATTGCCCTTCTTCTCTCCCCAGCATCTCTGGGTCTGTGAATTCAACCCGACGAGTGCTATTCCACATCTTTAGGCTTGTTGCCTCCTGGGATCTTGCAGGATTCTGCTCAGGAAGGTGTTGGACTCTGTCCTGATGATGAGAGTCAATAAAGACAAACTTGGCTAAACAGTATCCCAACTTCATCAACTGCCTTAAGCCCAGGAGAGCTGAGCTTTCAATTGAGTTGAGAGGGTGTGCCAAGGGTCTGAATCAGGCTGAGTGGCTTTTGAAGGGTTGATTGGGAATGGGAATAGCTCTTTCACATTGCAGATTAGTCATCTCCAAATCACACTGTGCATGCGTTGACACCTGTCCTTGTGATAGAACTGAGGGAATTTTGGTCTCTTGTCTTCTCCCCCGAGTCTTTCAGCTTTCTATTGTCATTCTCCATCAGCAAGTGGATAATCTAAAACAGTGCATCTACAGGAACAGTTTGTTCCGAGCTGGCTCCTTGCTGAGTCAGACTCAGCAGGGCCCAGGAAATGGCGTTACTCAATCAAATTAGACTTTATTGGCATGTTAATGTGGTCCACTGAATGCTCTGTGCAGTGCTGATTCTGTCCTAACTGAAAAAAAAAAGGCATTAAAAAAAAAAAAAAAAGCTGCAACTCTTCAGGCTCAGACCTATCCATTTCCTGCTATTTTCCAACGAAATTCAACACGTAAAATACATCCCGTGCTGTGGGAGTTCTTGGCTCTATGGAGGGTCTTAGAAGGAGGCTTTGGACCCCTGTTTTGCTCTCACAATGTTCCTGAGAGCCTGAGTGGTTCTCCCATTGTTTTTTTACTGGGGGCTGCACCCTACTGTCCCCCCCCTGCTGTCCTCTGGTGCTTTCATAGGCGCGTGTTGCCCACAACTGGGCATGGCCCATTGCCTCACATTGCTAGGGATTTAACCAGATGGAGAACGGGGGCATTTCACCATCTCTGCTGCAGTCCCGGCCTTCTAACTTCATGAAAATAATCCCATGCGTCAGAGCAGAAAACTGGTGTTTTGGGTGTTTTGCTAGTACCTGAACGGTCCACAGTCAAAGGAGGGAGGCAGGGACATGATGGTGTAAGCCACAGGCAGGAGGCTGAGGAACAGGATCAACAGCAAAAGTCCCATGTAAAAATTATTAGACTTGGATGCTTTGAAGACTCGTTCGTGAGGGACATTGCTACTCATGACAGCCCAGCACTGAAAATACATGGAGGTTAATAAGCGCAGCACGTTTATACCCACAAGCCCTGGTGCGTAAAAGGATCCCATCCTGAAAAGGAAAGGAGAAGGACAGGTGCTATTTTTTGACAGACTGGGAGGTTTTATATTTTCAGAAGAGGGAAAAAAAAGTGTTCATGTGGTGGCAAGTTTACCCACAAATAAATTCTGAGCGGGCTGGCTTGTGCTACCCCTGTGCTCCCGGAGGATAAGCCGCCTGCATCCACATTAGGGTATGGTAACCATACATTGAGGACCAGCGAGGTCTCAGACCCCTTGGTGCTTGTAAAGAAAGATTTTCAGTTTGTGATAAAAATCGTTTGGGGATAGCTTGGAAAATATCAGACGAGTGTAACCAGCTGGGAGAGACCTCCATGAATCTGCAGAGATGTTGTAGTAGAGGAATGGGCAGAAATCATCAATCCGTGGCAAAAGAAACCTTGCTTCCAGAGGAGGTGAGGGTGCTTTGTGCTGTTGCTTATTGCTTCTCGTGCTGTCACAGCAGGGCAGAACAGCTCTTTTTTGCCCTCCCTTGGGGCAGTTTCGGGAAGTGCCTCTCCTGCCCGACCTGCTCAGCTGGCTCCGTGGCCATCCTTGCATTGACATGTAAGCTCATGGTGTCCCCAAAACCCTTTCTGATCTCTTCCCCCCAGCGCGTGGACCATCTTAATACATTTTTACCACTGGGAAAAAATGACCTTATAAAAGTGAGAGTAGGGCAGGCTTTGCAAAACTATTCTCTGMTGCAGTTATGCCACTGCTACTCTTGGACGAGTAAGCCAGCATTTTTAAATTTCCACTTTTATAGTCAAGCACAGAAAGCCAAACAATCGGAGAAACCAAAACCCAAAGGTTATTCTAGCTGGCTAGGAAGATTTCTAACTCCACTGGCAGGTTTTCTAAGTAACGAAAAAAAACCACCAACAAGAAAAGAAGGAGATGTCTTACCAAATCATTCCCTGGTTGAAGACCAAACCCAAAACATTGCCGCTAATGTCGAACTCGGCATAGGATGGCTGCATGGGGAAAGAGAGAAGAGTGTGTTGTTACTAGAGGTACCTGCTGTTGTTTGCTGCTGGGTATAAGGATGCTTATTTAAAGCTGGTATGAAGGGATTTCTRGGAGGGCTCCCGCTGCATGCATACTGCTTGAACGACCAGCAGCAGTGCGGTGAAAGCAAAATTGGAGCTACCGCACTGTGGGCTCCTGCTTCTCTCTGGGCTTGCTGAAAATTGGAAAGATATATGGAGGTGGTTAGAGTTGCTCTGTATTTCTTTCTCCTCGCTAGTATAAAGCCAGCTGCAAGCAAAGGAGCCATGGCACGGACTAGGTTTTACATCCCAGCTGGTGTATCTGGCTACACACTTACAGTTCTACCCTGGTAAAATATTTTATGTTTAAATGGTGATGATGATGAGCTGGAGCGCAGATGCTATGCCAGATATATCCATGTCCCCAGGTCTTGCAGCTGCAGGCTGCTGAAGAACAGAAGCAGAAGACAAAGGGAGAGAAATCTGAGGGAATAAATGACCTGATGGGTATCTGGTGGCATTGTGCTCTGTGCTAGCCAGTAGTTAAAATATTGCTTTATACGGGGCAACCTGTCTGATGTAGGTGCTAATGGTGGTAAGTCCAGAACAGGCTTGTCTAATCTATTGACAGTATTTGTTGTTTTATAAATTATTATTCTGCTAGATTTGCCTACGATGAAGCTACTGTTTCTTCTACATATATCTGCTTTTGTGCACACAAACTGGCAGATTAAACTATGTGTGAAGTTTTTCTTTTACATTTTCTTAAAAAAAAAATATGTATTTTTTTACTGCAATGCAGAAAACACAGTTCTAAGAAATGATGGGTGATATGTTTGAAATGTCCTGCACAGTATGTCCGTGTTTCATGCAATTTGCATATACTTAATATAGTCAGCAGTTCATAAAGTTGAGGTTTAAGATGTTTGTCTTTTATGATGAAAACTYGAAAGGAGCCTAGTCAGAGTCTTGCTTAGCTGACTGCTCACAGCTTTGGGAAGGGATGGGTGCAAACATTTTCTTTGTTCTTTTGATTCTGGTCCATTTCTACTTCAAATCTTTAGCTAGAGGTTAATATTGGCTTCTTTTTCCCACGAAAATAAAGACAACTTTCCATGCCTGCTGTCCTCTGCCTTGAGTACTTCTGTGTGAGAAGGCTGGGTTAAACAAGAGGCTTAGAAAAACACATATACAATTGTGCTGGTGCCCATGGCTGGGTTGGGTTAGATGGCTGTTACCAAACCATCTTTCACTCCTTTTTCATTCCTGGGCCAGGGAAAAAAAAAAACCCCAAGCCCTACTTGAGCACCAGTGGAGTAATACACATAGCACCAGGAAGAATACGTGAATCTCGCAAAGATGTAGGAGAAAAGAGGAGGGAAGCCCCCAGTGCTTTCTTCTTTCTGTAACTACCATGGGAGCCACTTGGCGTGAAAGGAGAGTTTTGCCTTTGCCAGATMGCAGAGCACCAACCACCTAGTGCTGCCCATGTTATGGGCTGCAAATTAACGCTCTTGCTCAGTCCTAATAAATAAGGGCCTTGCTTTGCTCCTTCTGAGCACCCTGGGTTGGACTGCTCATCTGCAAAAGCTGACCTGCTGGAGCATGTTAGTCTGGTCATCCCCTGACAGATGCTGAACGGGGTTTGGTTCTCAGTGCAAAATCGCCTCGCAGCCTGCCTGGGCTGATGCTGAATCCCGGGGAAAGGAGAGAGGGAAGTGCAGAATAAGCCCTAAAGCAGCTCTTCTAAATTTCACTGAGTGGTGGAGGATGGATGTCCAGGAAATGTTTTTGGTTTTGGTTGTTTTTTTTTTTTTTATATACATCAAGGAGTGCCTGCAGGACAGAAGAGACTTCCGTCTATTTGTACAACTGAGATCTTAAGAATGAAGAAAACCCCATGTGGTATTTCTAAAGTTTGTTTTGAGGGAAACATCTAACAAAAAAAGGCGGCTAACAAAGTGAGAGGAGAACATGGCCAGGAAGAGGAAACCAGAAGCTTCAACAAGACTGTGATGTGTGAGCACACTCAATGGGAGCAGCTTCTCACTGCTTGGCTGCTAGGGGGGCCCTCTGAGCTCCAAAATCCCTCGGCCACCCTGGGAAACATACTCTGTCTCCCCCAGAAGAAATACAAAGAGCTCCACAAGTAGCAAAATGCCTGTTGTGACCCAACTACCCTTGCTTGACCAGGCCCCTGTAGACACCTGCAAAGCCATCCTCTTTGCTCTTCTCCAGACCCCTCCTGGAAACCCTCCCAGTATGACAGCAAGGCAGCTGGTGCACTGCTATAATTGTAATCTTGCAAGGTATTTCCATCTCTGTCTGAATCCATCTGTTTTTGGCACTTCTTATGTGAAACAATAGACTTTTTTTTTTTTTTTTTCATTATTTTCTTCTGTACTTGTGCAGCTCCAGTACTGGCTGCTTTGGTAATGTAGCCTTTATGAACACCAAAGAGTCCAGCGCTGTTGTGTCTTACGCATACATGAGAGGGGAAGGAAATGGTCCTTGCTCCACTGCAGCAGAAGTAACACCAGCTTCCAGCATTGATCAGAAGACAGTGCTGTGAGTAAAGCATGCTACTGCCTGTGGGGTGGGCAACGAACAGGAAGGTCTGGGGCTTTGAGAAGACCTATAGAAGGGCCCAAAGGTTTGGGGTTATAACAACTGAATGAACATCAGATTAATTTTTTTTCACTCAACTTCACGTTTTAAAGTCCTGAGGTGAGGGAGAGAAATGCMTTTTTGTAGAGTTCTTTATGGGATGGAACTGATTGATCCAGAGAAGTGATGCAAAGACTACCTACACTAATTAAATTATCAGACAAGACCGGAGGACCACTGAAAGCATTCAAAACCAGTCTCTTTGYAGCATTTGACCAAATGGCCCTAAATTACTTCTGTCTTCTCAGCTATAAAACACTGACTTACAAATCCAGCCTCTAGGTCCCAGCACCAACAGTAATTCACAAATCTGACGAAGCAAGCTCGGATGAAATCTCCCACCAGGATGGTTATGTAGGTCACCAGGATATCAGACACAGTGAGCCTTACAAACTCCTGCAATTTAAAATGAGGAAAAAACATTTAGCACCTCTAATTTCAGTAGCACATTCAGGACTGTATTTTTTTTATTAAGCCATTTGTCTACAACCTTCAGAAAAGCTTGCCATGAGCAAACTCCCTGCGTGTTTTCAAACACTCAGCAGTGCCTAAGCTTAACCTCTATACTTGGGAACCACGAGCTCCGTTACAGCCATTAGCCCTGATAGTTGCTGCTAACATTATTGACTGCACTATATGTTGTGGCAGGACATAAAAATGGAAGCAGAATGTTAATGCTGTAATAATGCTGGTGTAAAACATACACCGAGGGTAGTTTTGATTGTGCATAGCTCTGCTATGGCTCAGCTCTGTAACCTTCAAGTAGAGTCCTGARGAAATTGCTCAGTTATAAACACGAGCTGTCAGGAAGTGTAGAGAGGGGAGATGTGCAAGACAAGAAGGGTAAAATTGCAGGCAGAAGTAAGACTTGTAGGATGGAGATAGCTGGTGTCCCAAGGATTCAAAAGGAAAAACACTTACAAGAAAAGATTTAAAAGTCTGAGGGGAAAAATCAAGGATCTGGAGGATGACAGCTCAGCTGCACTGAGGATCAGCCCCTTCTGAGGAGTGACGGTGGCTGGTCTTTCCCCACTTGACTGAAAACCACTTGGCTAGTGAAGACACATTGGGTGTAAACGGTAATGCATAGCCTCGTAGCTTGGTAAGACCTAGTTATCTGTATCAGCCAATAAATATTTGCTTTTACTTTTTAAGTGTATAGTCTGGCTGCAAAACTTCTTGGTGCAAGGTGAAGGTTGCAGGGTGGGTTTGTGGGGTGAAACTCTGAGGACTTGAAGGCCACCCTACATGCATTTCAGGGGGGTTATTTGTGCCTAATTCTGCTCTTGTCCCATGKCCTCACAATGCATTAGAGGTTAGGACGTGTCAGGAGTTCCCTTGAGGCATGTCCTCTGGTTAGGTTTTACTCATGTTCCAAAGCCGCTCTGCAATGTGAACTGAAGTGCAGCAATAAGTGGAGAAGACAAGTTTGCTTCAAAGGTGCTGTCATGATCCGAACAAAAACACGATGCAGGCATAGCTGCAGACTACCCGGCCTTTTGTGCTCTTCACAGCAAGTGCCTCAGAGCTGTGCATGCTCCGGGTGCTTCTAGCTGGGGATTTCACCACTGTGGCTTCAGAACTATGGCCAAGGACTTACACTGCCTTGGTGCTGCTATGTGAGAGTCAGGAAAGATGTCATTTGCGAAGAAAACTTCAAGCCTGGAAATTCTAAAACCATCATCAACAAAAAAGATCCACCCCAAACCAGCCTGGAGACTTACTACGTAATGAATTTCTTACAATGCCGACAGTTGTCTCCCAGCAGGGTCCCCTGGGCACGTCTGCGGGATCAAGGGAAGGTGGGGTGGCAGTGCTGCCGTTCCCCACGGATGAGTTGTGGTGGCCAAGCAGCGTCCASTGTGTGATGTTCTTGACCACGTCCTCTTCAGCCAGCTGCAAAGAAGAGACCCCCCCCAGCCAAAAATGTCAGGAAATAGGGGTCCCAGAGGATGTATTTGGAGAAACCCAAGGCGTTGGGTTCCCCCTTCCTCCCTGCCAGTTACCACTCATCATATGAGCATCTGCTTACAACAGAGTCGCAGTGCTGGCAACAGCACAGAAACTCCTTCCCTTTTGCCAGGAGCAGGGGAGCAGCAGTCCTGCCAGACCAAAAGCAGATCAGGGCTCCCTGTTTTGGGGAGCTAGCAGCTGGCTTCCATACGTGGAGGAGCCAGACCTCCTGCAAGACTACTGTGTGCAGAGGGAGCCTCCACTCAGCCCTCCTTCCTCACTTCCTTCATGATTTTTCAGGGCAGAGTAAACCACCCCAATTCCTCCAATTCTTCTCAGCTTAAAACAGAGTCATTTTTTCCGCAGATCAGTTAGACATTTATCCTTTCCTGCAGTTATCTGCCTGCAACACGCTACCAGGATAATGTTAAAGAGGGGAGGGCAGGGGAAGAGGATTATAAACTATATCCTCAGGGTCTGCATTAATAGAAATTGCAAACGGTGTCAGATGGAGAAAAAAATCRAATTGCCCTAATATGCCATGATTATAGGAGACAATAACCACTCTCTTTTCAGGGCTGTAAAGAGAAGCTGGAGGCTCTCTGGAAACCCCTCTGGTCGGTGAGTCTCCCCAGGGTGCTGCAGCTGATGCCTGAGAGGACTGGGGATGGGGGAAGCGCCTGCTGCAAAGGGGGTGGTCATCCCTGCTGGCTGCGGGGACGGGCTGCGCCCACCCTCGGCTCTGGAAAATGGTAGTGAATGTGACTTTTTGGCTCAGCTCTTACTTTTTCATTGACATCATCCATCAAGGCCAACAAAAACGTGTAGAGGTTCCCAAGAAAGAGCGCGAAGATCCTCCCCAGCTGCCATTTCAGCCCGATGCGGGGATGGTAATTTTCTAGTGCAGCGATGGTTTCAAACAGCGGAGGGCAAAACATGCCCAGCAAAGACATCACAATTTCAACCTGCCACGAGGAAAATGAGATTACTGCTAATAGTAACAACAATGACTATCTTACTTTGTGCAGAGCAGGGGCTGCCAGCAACTGGTTGTGATTTCTGAAGGATTTGTAAAGGGGAGGGAGCCAAAGTGAGCTCAGCTTCTGGCTTTGCTTAGTGTGCAGGCAGCAGAGTGTCAGACGTTAGGGCTGGGTTGCACGGCTTGCTCTTGCAGGAGTGCTTTTGCTGTTATCTCAAAGGGATGAGCTCTGAAGAATTTGTTCCCTGTCAGTCCAGACTCATGAATATTTAGGTTCCTCAAGTCCCTCGTAGTACTGCTTGCATCAGCTCCGAGGTTCTTAATTTAGTTTCAGAGGAAGCGCAAGACTTGGCTTGTGTGCATAAAGATAATTAGTCGATGCTAATGTTTATTTTCCACATTCAGCACCTTTGCTTTTGCAATAGGCAATTACGGATTTGAATGGAAGCACATCAAGGACTCAGTTTTGCAGCTTGAAAAAATATGTCCCAGTGGTATTTTTGTTCCTCTATATGGTGCGAGATACTAAGTTGTACTGTGGTCAATGAGGTCATTGGCAAGTCAGCGTTAGCTCAGACATGACTTGCAGGCTCTATCTTTTTTTACAGCCCTACAGTGCCCGTTGGCCTGCAGAGGACTGTGTCTGCACAACTGCTGGCAGGCTCTGACTCATAGGTCTCTTTTTTTGTGCTTTTCTTTCCAGGAGAGGAAACAGTACCCAGAACTGTATATATTCAGATCTCAAGTTATCACTAGGAAAGTCTCAGACATTAAACTTTTTTTTTTTTTTTTAAATAGGATTTTTTTCTTTGGGAAAAGTTCACTGAAATAAATTAAAGCATTTTGTGAGAAAGTGCTGTCTTGCTAATGTTTTCTGAGGGAATTATGGAAATGCATAGCTTTAAATTTAATTTGGCTTTGATATATAAATACATGATAATGTAGTATACATTGAAATTAAACTTTTCCATCGTTTGAAAATTTTTTTTTTTTTTTTTTGTGAAGAGCTTCAAGATTTGAACTTCTGATTCCAAAATCAGACACAGAAACATTTTGACAACTGCAATTTTTCTGCAGGTTCTAAAATCTTATTCCCATCATTCAAGATGGACAATAAAGATCTGAGTTTAGCTTTACATCTGATCATGGACATTTCTAACACCCCRAGAGCTTTCTAGTACGACAGAGTTTGTAAGCATTAATATACAACTTGAGGTAGATTCTTTAGAAAATGGTCAGTGTAAGTGCTGAAGACCCATTGACTTTTCTTGTGATTTATTGTGTATTTTCCCCTCTCTGCAGGAGTTGTTAATTTGCTCTGGAAACAGTGAGACCAATGTGCTTCCCGGCTAAAACAAGTACAAAGGTACTGAAGGGGACTTCTGGGCTCTGGTAGGGAATCCCTYTGCCTTGGATGCTGTCCTCAAGCTGTGGCAATGATTATGCTGATGTCCAAGGCAAATTATCACAGCAGAAAACTGGAAGCAAAGTTTCCTTACCTCATTTCTTTCATACCACCCAACGTTTTGCATTTTGGAAAACGTCTGGGAGCGTTTCACCACGAAATAAATGAGGTAGCCGCTCCCGCACAAGCAGCATATGATGAGGACGTTGGCCAAAACCCGCAGGAATCTCCTCAGGTGGATGTTCTCATCCTTGTTGCTTTCTTGCTCGTCCACGATAGACTCCTGAAAAAACAGGGGTGCTCACAGAATTGGAGCAAGTTGTCTCACAGCACTGAGCCTAAGGCAACATCAGATGGTTTTCCACCCTATGAAACACAATACCATGCTGTTCTGGCTACACTGAAATTGGTAGTTTGTGTTAAGTTCAAGCTAAGCTTCATACAGGCATCCCGGTTTGACTGAAAGACATCAAGTGGCAAACAGCCTGCTGTGTCCCAGGGGAATGTGATGGGAGAACTGCGCTCTGAAAAAACCAAATTTTTTTCAAATCCTAAAAAGTGGGATARGGCGACCCAGGGCACGGGAGCTGGAGCTGCCGTGGTTCAGCGCCATACCCTGTTTGTATAGAGAGATGCTGTACAGGTACCCAGATTTCCCCTAAACCTCTGCCATGGTAGGCRCTGGGAGCATCCCAGAAGCAGCCAGAGAAACACCAGTTAGGGTTACCTTGAAGCTGGTGGTGATGGACGCAAACTTGTTGTCCGCTGTCTCTGGGTTGCCAATGAGGTAGTCCCAGCTGGTGAACATTTTCCAGCTGAAAATGAAGTTGTCATCATCCCCATCTGCTGTACTTTCRTTGGCATTGTGTGCCATCCTGTGTAAGGACATGTGTGGTGACAAGATCAGACAGTGTTTCACAGAGCCACCACGTGTCCTTCAGCTTTGCAAAGCAGCGCCAGTGGCTTGGGACTGCTGGTGGGTAAGGAAGGAGCGGGGTGACCATTCTTRGGGTTTGGCTGCAACTGTCTAACATGTGCCATTGGACTTCAAGTTTAAGGAGGACTGAACTGTCAAACAAGGTCTTCGGGGCTATGCAGGTCCTGTATTGAAAACAGTAATGTAGTAAAAACCTAGCATAGGTGATTAAAGAAGGTTAAGGATTGCTGCCACCAGCTAGTGCATGAAGAAAGTCTATTTACAGTGCTTCTGGGTCCTAGGGTACAATATATGATTATGGCTACATTTAGTTAGTTAAATTTAGTCAAAAACCACTGGTGCTGTCCAATACACCCACTTGCAGCACAAAGTTTTAGTGAGACTTCAGTAGCTGCACAATGCTGGAGCCAAAAAGCTTGCAGCAAGTTATGCAGGGAGAGAAAAAGTATTATTCTTGTTAATCAGCATAGGAGCAGATATGGCTTCTGCTGTTTCCTCTCTATTATTTAATCCCTGAAATCCTTCTGTAACTCCCACTAGAGTTCCTAGCACCAGTCCCTCAAGGAAGGCGAGACAACAGATGCTGCAATTTCATGGCAAATGTACAGCAAATCCCCATGTCCCACTCCAGCCAAAGGCTCAAGAGGCTCTTTCTGCTGCACAGCAATCGGGCCTGTTTCAGCAGCGATACAAATCCATGGGCTTATTCTTTCTTGCAAAGGAAGGAAAACCTTTGCATGGTGTGCCTTCCAGGCAGAGACGGGGGGGTGGTGTTGTGGTTTTTTTTTTGGCTTCGCAGAGGCTGTCTCAGCAGTGAGAAGTGCCTCGGCTGCATCCTCGGTGCCCTGGGGATTCTGCGGGGGCCTCACCGGTGCTCGGGGACAGCGCACCAGGGGCACAAAGACTGGGGCCCTGCTTTAAAACTCCACTGATTGGTTTGGGGATGCATCAAAAGCAGTCTGGTAGCGTTTGGCTCTTTTCTGTACCCCTCATACCATCTGCATGACTCACATTGGCTTTCAGGAATGGTTTTCTGCAATGAAAGGATGGGAAAAGGAGCCTTTGAAATTTACTCCTCCTTCATGTACAAAATCCACCTGTTTGATGGCCCTGTGGTAATGTTGGAGGAAGGGTTAAAGCGATCCAGAGAGGAGGAGGAGGAGGAGGAAGAGGGCTGGAGAAGGAGGTGGGAGGGTTCGAAGTAATGCATGTGAGCACATGGCTGAGGCAGGGGACCGCCCAGGACCCCCCAGCCCGCCAGAGCCAGGGGTGRTGGATGCTGAGGCAGAGAGCATGAACACAGCAGGCACGCACCCCACGCTCCCCCAGCCGTCCAGCCAAGGCTGGGCCGTGCCATGAGCTGTGCCCGTGGAGGGGAACGCAGCTGCGAGACACATCTGGGTGGATTTTGCAAAGAGGGCAATGCCAGCCGTACTTACGATCTTATAACAACCATCAGGCTGTAGCCGAATACGCTGATCCCAACCATGAAATATGCCATYGGTAGCCTGTATTTTAACCAGCCAATTGTCCGCTGGTTGTTGTAGTAGCCGTAAAAGAGTGCCGAGTACTTGATGTAGCCCTGGAGGAAAAGCAAAAGCAAACCTTTGTGTAAGCTGTGCAGCTTTTCTTTTGCAGGAAAGAGCTGTCTGGTGAAAACTGAAGATTTAAAACAAGGAAAATAAACTTGGAAAAAATTTTAGTGTCTCGTTCTCAGCTGTTTGCTACCCTGTCACCTTTGAGAACCATCCTCCTAAGAGCTTATCCTCCTAAGAGAGGGGAGAAGAGGGAGAGCACATCAGAGGATACTGTCTCAAAACTAAAATGTAGGTTTTATCCACCACTGTTTCATCCCTCCCAGAAAAACCTCCTTATTGCTCTTTGTGGCTGTAGCCCACCTGCTTCTCTAAGCCAGTATCAAACACTCAGATCTTGTAGAAATGCTGTAGCAAAGGGGTTTCCCACCATGATATGAAACTTTTCCTTTCAGCTAGGAGGCAGCTCATGCTCAGTACCCTGCAGGTTTAGTTTCTTTTACTGGCTACCACCTGCAGAGMAAATATAACTAAAGGCTAAAATCAAAGCATTACTTTCCTGTGGAAAGCAGAGCTCARGCACAATATCAACCATGTTGTCTCAAGTAGATCTATTTTTTGCTGTACAAACTGTTGGACATTCGAYGAGTATGCAGATCTCCTAATAATGCATTATTAGCAATCTCTCCCTATTTTTCTGTCATATCTCATCCAAGTTGATATGTATCATTGCATATTGTACTTCTCTATTTTTTGCCTGTTGTCTTTCAGCTTGTAAGTTAAGTGTAGTTAATCAGTCTGGCCATTATAGTTGAGGAACCTCCCCTCTGATCAAGCCTTTGGAAAGACCAAAATTGAGACATAACTTGAAGCTCGTATCAGAGGCTGTGTAATGGGTCTTGTTTAGAGATATTGACTAATTTACATGGGAAGGGACCTCTGGAGGTCATCTAGTCAAGCCCCCTGCTCAAAGCAGAGCCAATTTCAAAATTAAGTGCTGTGGCTCAGGACCATGTCCAGCTGATTTTTTAAAATCTCCAGGGATGGAGATCCCACAACCTTTTGGGCCTCTCTTCCAGTGTTTGACAACCTTCATTTAACCAATTAGACTAAGCTCCCCCAAAGCACTAGGTTTTTCATTCCTAACCTAATATAAAGCTTTGGTATCCCTGGGTGCCACATGAGCTGCGTGTTTGCCCTGCACAAAGCGCAGTGCCACAGGTACAGGACAACCCTGCATGGTTTTCTGCYGGTGCTGCTGGGCCACGTGGGGAAATGCAGCAAGCCCGTGGCTGGCACACCACAGCACGGCTGCCTGGGGCTCGTAGCGTATTATGTATAACCTGTGCTGGGGAGGTGTAATGAAAAAAAGCCTCGTAAAATATAAAGATAATGTTCCTGGCAGGTGCTAGTGAAGTTTTTTTCTCATGTTGTATCCTGAACCTTTGTCTTTTTGATTTATCGAATGGTGGGGACTGAAAAATGAGTTTCTCTGCTCACATCATCCAGTATGTTCTTTAAACTCCCTTTGTGAGACATGGTGTCTGGTGTCCAAGTGAGATGTATTGCTTTCTACTCCTCTAGAAATCCATGATGTGACCTCCTTGCTGCCAAAGAATACATTTCCCCGGCTCTTGAAATGTATTTTTCAAGATCACAGTATTGGCTCTTCATTTTATGCCTGCTCTGAAACGTGTT
Source organism: Oceanodroma leucorhoa (assembly GCA_030449065.1). Taxonomy (NCBI): domain Eukaryota; kingdom Metazoa; phylum Chordata; class Aves; order Procellariiformes; genus Oceanodroma; species Oceanodroma leucorhoa. Next base: position 771,150 of record JASVER010000198.1, on the reverse strand, counting down.
TCCCCATTGCACCTCTCCTGTCGAGCATGCTGGAATAAGCATCTATTCATTTTCAAAGGGCAAGCCTCTGTGAAGGGCTTCATTTGACATCTTCTGGCTGCAGAGGGTATAGGTGTAAACTGTTGCCTTGTAGATGGAGATTGCTTCTCAAGSTTGCGTGATTGCTCCTTGGTGTCAAGAAGCAAGGGATTGGTACGAGATGGGGACCTGTATGGCAGAGGGGTTCAGAGGATCAAGCCCTTGGTGACAGCAGAGGAGCGTAGATGTATGTACCAAGCCACAGGCAGGAGACTGGCAGGTCATGGTAGCCAGCCTTTCATGCAATGGTACAGCCTCATCCAAGAGCAAATTTCCATATTGATATGTGTATAGTTTATGATCTCCTAGACAAAATCAGCAGCTGAAGTTCAGCAACACTCCTGCAGGKTTTTTTTTGTTTGTTTTGGGGTTTAATTTTGGTTTATTTGGACAAATGAGTTTAAATGCTKTTCTTGTATTTTTACAGYGTGCTGTTCAAATGAGCTTTTCATTCAGTGCAATGTTATTCAAAATGTCGCTAATTCACCTCTGAATTTTGGATTCTGGCAAGTGGGTGAAAGTGCTGGGAGAGTAAGAGCTAAAAGGATCCTCAGCAGAAAACGGGTGGTGAACGAAGGTCTGGCCCTGTCAGGTTCCTGGACACACCAGTATTTGAAGCCTTACTAATAAATTAATCTAAGTAATCTGGCTTACATTTAAGTAATTGTTGGGGGTTTTTTTGGTGAAGAAAATTGTGATGGGGTTTATTACAGAAGCACTGGGTCCCAYGCTTGTAATATGTGGGCCAGAGCCAACAAGCATTTAAAAAATATTTCCAGAAGCAGCAGCTTTGAAAGTCACATCCCAAGGTATTGGCCACAGCAGAATCTCTTCACCSTCTGCACACATCTTTTTCTTTTTTTGGCCGTCCCCTAAAAACACTTAATCCCTTTGGCCTAAATCTTCAAAGGCAAAGAGTAACTGGGGGGGTGGTATGAGTCGGGGTTGCAGCCAAGTGCTCGTGGGCTGCTGGAAACTCAGGCTTTCCCTTTGGGTGCAAGTCCTAAACTTTGGTTCCAGTTTCAGTCTCATATAAATATTTCAGGAGAACAGGGATGGCAGGGACGTGGGGAGCAATCCCCTTCCCAAGGCTATGAGCAAGTTCAGTGGTATGGCAAGGTGCTCCCTGCCCGAAAAGGGGGTCCGCAGCTTGAACTCACCTTCTGGCTGCCTGGTTTGGAGCAGCTCTCGTGTTCCACCTGCATGCTGGCCGCCTTTCTAGTTGGAAGTAAAATGGTTTGTGCATACAAAGTTTTTTGKTTTTTTTCAGAATAAAATTCTACATTATGAATGTGAGATGATGATATAGATTTCTATAGATTGTTCTATGTAGATTTAAAATACAGCAGAAATGTATTTATTGGGTGTTTTTTCCTCTGAAAAAGGATCTTTCTTTTGCCTGAGCTCACGAGGCAACTCTGTGAACGTGGTTTAAGTGAGTTGCACCAAGCTCATCACTGGGCAGTTTACATGGTCACCTGCTTCTCCTAGTGCTCATAGAAAAACCTAACTTTGACTYCTTGTGCTTCATGAGTAAAAATACGGTGTAGGTAAAAGGACATGGGGTTCCTAAATCTGCTTTAACTTCCTTCAGTGTGGAACTGTGTAACTTCACTGGCCTTAGTGGATTTTACTTTGTCCTGTTACACCTCATTCACCCCAGACAGACACATTTCGGGTGATGTTAGCCAGCCATGTTGGGATGGGATATGTCCCCATTGGAATAAAAGTTCATCTGCTTTGTTCCTGCAAACCCGAGATATATATGGCTGTGTGTGTTTGTATGTATACACACACACGTGACATATGCCAGCCAGCACATTTGTATATAGAGTGGTTCAAATCCATATGCAGATGCCTGCATGTGCACATGCTGTTTTGGCCAGAAGTCTCTGGAGATCCACAAAGATTGCGTGGCAGCAGGCATCTTCATCTTCTGGAAGAAATAGGTGCATTGCTGGTTTGTCTTGGAACAAATTCATCCCTGTAGCACCACTAACTTCTGAAGGGTTTTAGGAGGTATTCAGATGATCTCTTATGATTAACGCTCCTGTGCTTACCTCAAAATCCCAAAGAACTGAAAAATCCATAGCTGTTGCTTGTTCAGCCCGGGGTACAGTTTTCCTTGGCATGCTCCCGTATGGCATTCCCATCAGGACCTGGTGAACATTAATAACAGTGAAGCATGTATAGTATAGCACACTGTACAGTTTTCTGCAGTTTTTTTTTCTTAATGAGTCCCTTTTGGTTTGCTTTCAGTTGGTTTTCCTTTTTTTGATTTTAATATATATTTTATTTCTTAATACAAAAGCAGCATTTAAAAATATTTAGAATTAATTTCACCCAAATAAGCAGAGGAGTTCCCTTTCCCTGGTAATATCCATTGCACAGGGAGTATTTTGCCAAGGAACTGTATGCCTCAATGAACAGCTCCAGTTTAAATGTCCTCAGTTTAGCAAGAAGTTATTTGCTTGAACTTCATGGGTCTAATGCAATAAAGGGATTAGCTTTATCTATTTATGCAGGACTCCTCCTTTAAGAGAAGTCAAGAGCACTGGGTTGAGCTTGCAGTATATTTTCTATTATATAGTCTTGAGTTGAAAAATGATCTCAAGGTGAGGTGAAGGGCAGTTAGGTTTGGGCAAAAAGCGTATGACAAAATGATGCAAAGAACAGTTTTCATGGCACAGCCTCTCCTGACGGCACCACGCAAAGCAGGTCTTGCAGCAAGTCCAGCAGCTATTGAAGTCCATCAGACTATTGAGAACATCAGCTACTGAGAACATCAAGGGCTATTGAGAGTTAATATATTCACAAGCAGGCTCTGACTGGTGCCTGTACCAAAATATCTCATTAGCATTCATAGCCTAGAAAGGTCCTAGCATATAATCTATCACTTACTTTTTAGGGCTACCTAATTAATTTCAAAATCATTTATGATTAAATGTTTATTGCCCAGCTACTCTCCATATTGTAACAGCTCAGTAGGCAATGAGTAACTGTATGCATACTTTAAAGATGAAAGCTGTTTAGTCTTCTACCATATGCATAGTTCCTAACAAAATACGTTTGTGTTGTTCAGTGCTAATGGTTATGTCTCTTCATCCTGGGAGGAAACAGAGCTTTTACTGTCGATAGTGTGAGCAACCACATTGAGGAGAACAAAAGCACGGTCCTCAGGAGAGACTCTGTGCTGTATTTTTGCTCCATAAAAATCTGCATTGACCAGAACAGATGCCACTGTCTGCGGTTTGCACAGCCTTTAAAGACTGCACCGAGTAATTTAGCCAGAGCTGTAATTGCTACATTACAAAATTCTTCAATAAACCATCATCTAAAGTTGGCTATGAGATCCTTTTCCTTCTCCAAGAACAGCGAGAAATAGAAAAACTAAAAATAAAAYTCTTCCTTGTGAATCATCGGAAGTAGAGTACAGAAAAGGGATATTTCCCAAACAAATGTTAGTTGGCAAAGTGCTGGGAAGTTGTTTGTTCCTTCCCTCGACGGCTCCTCCTGCCGGGGCTGCCGCCCCAGGGCCGTGCCCATCAGAGGGCCCAAAAAACAGGGGGTGTGTTCTTAATCACTTTCAGAGCACAGTCCACTTCTTATGGCTCTTACAGTCCTGAGCTTCTACCTAGGATTCATAGGTCATGGTTTTCACTTTAGACAAAATGTAAAACAAGCCTTAAATTTTGAGCTCCTGTTTTAGCTGCTGGATGGGCAGGATCTTTGATATCATTTTAGGTCTCCTGATTTCGACCCGACTTTTGCTCCTGTGGCAGTAACAGYCTTGTAAGTTATTCTTTGTAAATAATTGTCGTTATACATTTCATTTTTCTAAAGCACTGCCTGTTATAAGGCACTTGTTTGCGCTATCAATCTTATGTTCATGTTAAGCAACAGGCAAGATATTACTGAAAGGAGAATTAAGCACTTACCTCTGGAATTATAACCAGTCCAAATATTAACCCAAAAAGGACAAGATTTACTCCGTACATCCACCGCAGAAATATGAAGTAGGAAGCGACTGAGGAGCCAAAGTGACCTTAAACCAGAAGACACTTCATTGTTAGGAGTTTAGGAGTGTTAAACTGTCCTCAGCAAGACCCGGACCTCTTTATCCTCAGGTCTCCCCAGCGTGTTGCCCAAGACCCTCCCGACAGTCCCCACTGCTGATGGAGACAGCAAAGCCCGCAGCTGCCCGGGGTGCGTGCTCCTCGTTTGGCACCGGTGCCCAGGGCAAGCGGAGACCGGGGAGCAGGGAGCTGGAGCATTGTTTGGATGAAGGCAAAGCTGTCTCACAAAGTGTCTCGCTGCCACCACACAGCAACTTCCACTTACTCTCCACTTCTTTTATCTTCATCTCCCAGGGTATGCACTGGGTTTTAAAATTGTCAAAGTCTCTCTTAAATTTCACCCATTTCTGAAACAAGACAACATCACAGTGAGCAGAGAGGTGCAAAGAGGGAGGCTGCTTCATCTGCAGGGCTTTCTAGTGTCAGGGTTTGGTAGCATTGGTGGAGTGGGTGTAAAGTCCAAAGCAAAAACTCTGGTCTAGGTCTGATCTTTTGGACGATTTCAGAAACTACCTTCAATTCAAAAGCCCCCCACTCCCAAGTGTTCACATTCATTATCTGAGTTTTAACCTTCCCAGGCTTTTGGAAAACTGCAGTTGTGCTATGAGTTTACCATATTATATAGGGGTGGAAAATTCAGACCTAGCTCTGGATTGAAAAAATTGGTGCGGAACCAACTCTATTTAAAACAAAATTTAATTTTATAAAATACTGAGCTTGATCCTTCCTCATCAGACCAGTGGCTAAACTCCCATTGATTTCATCATCTCAGGCCTGGCTCCGTTTCTCACTTCTCAGTATAATCTCCATGACAACATGCAACTTGGCTGCCAACTTCAGTCTTAAAACACAGTCGTCATTCTCCCTGTTATTTCTTCATTACCGACGAAGATGAACATTTACAAGAGTCCATGGGGCAGTGCAAGAGTTTGGCATGGCCTCTCTCCCCTTTAGGAGTACCTTGTCTGACAGATCAAGGTTTTGGAGATTGCAACCAAAAAGCCATGGTTTTCCCTGCTCCTGCAAACTCTCCCTTGCTTCAGGGAAGGTCGCAATGAGATTCAGATGGGGGGAAATTTCCTCCCATTCTTTCTGTAATAGTCATAGATTTGAAGCTGGCTAGTATTTTTTTGGATACCGGCAGAAAGTTTTGTTCTGATTTCCTGGTGTCTCTTTTGCCAAATACAGGTTAATAAATTCTACCAAAAATGTGCTGAATACATAACCAGGTACCCAAGCTTTTCCCTGATATCACTGCAGCACTTACCTTTGCCATCATCATCTTATACGCATACAACTTTTTGCCCTTCCCTTTTCCCAGAGCTCCTTCAAACTTCTCTACAAAAGCTTGTGCCTCCCTAATTGGAAAATAAACAAGCAGGTTATTGAAACAGCAAAGGGGTCTTTAGGTTTTCACCTCTGCCTGCACTGATGGGAAAGCAGCCATGCTCGTGTGCAGGTGGGGCTTTGGTCTCTTTCCACACCCCGCGCTGCCTCTGGGGTTCCAGCTGCTATCTGCTGGTGGTGTTGCTGGGCCATGTACAGCTCGCACGCCCACCTGGGGCTAGCTAACAGGTCCCCAAAGCACTCATGTTCATTCAGAGATATGTCCCAAATCTTGTTTCACACTTCTCCCTGAGTGTAGACCAAAAGCCCGCCTGTTCCTCTCACTCCAGAGCTCTCCCACCCTGGCATGCCTGCTATAACTTCTCTCTCCTGGTGCATCGGTCAAGAAGAAAATAACATTGTCTAGTGAAACAAGCTCCAAGAGGATGCAGAATTTCCCACCATGAACACCCTGGATAAACATCAGAGATGTGCAATTGGCCCAACAGGATAATCTCAGCACCAGAGAAATGAGTGTACACTAGTCAGGAGTAAAATCAAGCTGCAAATTGAAATTAGTTTTAGACTAGGATTTCTAAGGGAAATACAGAGAAAAGAACCTAGGTAGATGCTGTTAGAGTATGCTGAATTTGTGAATAAAATTATATTGTATATTGGTGTTGCTAATACATCGTGAGAAGAGATTAAATTTCAGGAGTTGGGAGGTCCTTTGCAATCCTAAGCCTGTGGGAAAAACAGTCTTCTACTTGGTAGAAATAGTTGGCTAGTTCAGCCCGTAACTTTGGGAAAATCACCTCCCACTTGATTTGCAAACCTAAAGTGAGATTTCTAAGTCTTGAACATATTGTTTCGCTCTCTTTGTGTTTCACATTCCTCATCTGTGCAATGGGGCTAATACTTTCTTGTCTCAGGGTTGAGTTTGTGCAGCCAGAATAACTAATGAACGTAGAGCACTCTGAGAGCCTTTCTGGAGACCCCTGCACAAGCAATGCAACAATTTTGTTAAGGTTCTTTAGCGGGTGGTAATGATTGCCACAGTTCAAGGATAAGACGAAAGGATGGAGGTACGTTATCAGACATGACCCTAGGCAGAATTTTAGCCAGGATCCTACACCAAAGGGAAAATATGTCAGAAATAATACTTGTTGGTTTTTTTCTTTTCTTGCAGAACTTTGGACTTTTAGGGTCATAAGTTTTTATTTGTAATGAGCTCAGGCTCATAGCATGCCTGTGGAATAGAAAAGCTGCTTTAGTACAGTTTCCCTGTTTAGACCTTTACCCAGATTTTTAGAAATAATTGGCAGTGTTCAAGGCTCCTGATTTTAGTGGAAGATGGAACAGGTTTTGGCCTTCAGGGTGTAAAAGAGAGAAGCAGAGACACAAGGTGACTGCCAGCCTTCACAACCTGGTCAATGYTGCTCTGAGCAGCCTCTTGGCAAACACGGAGAGGGGGCATCACCACTTGCCGTGGGGCTGTGCATGCCTTGCAATGCTATTTTGAAAGCTCTCTTGGTAAAAAGAGGTTTCAGAGGATTTTTAACCAATAGAGCTGGGATTTGAATCATTGCCTTGACATGGGAATGGTTTTTTATGAGCCRTTCCGTGTTGACCTGTGGGTTTTGATTTCCCTGGTCTGCCCTGCCCCACTGCCCCCCATTGCCCTGCACTAAGAGGTCTCTGCAGCTGCTTGAGTTGTTCTCACATTCAGCGTGGGTTGGATGGCAATATTATCTTTGCTCCACCAACCTCTGCATATAATAGAGCATTTTTTCCAAGCAGCCTGGTCTCAGGAGTGTGAAGTAACATGGTACTTCGCTGCTCTGATTTCTGTTTGACAATGGGCATGAATAAGCAAACCAGGGCACAGAGTCTGCTTTAACAAGTAGCCTGACRGTAGTGAGTCATTTGGTTTTAAATACAAGGGTAGAATGACCTGGCCATGGGTATCAGTTGAACAGATTTGCACCTTGTCTGTTCTTTGGTTACAGAGGCTGAAAATCAAATTCCACATTTTAACTCTGATCATTTAAACCCAGACAGGCTGGCCAGGCTCTGTYGGTCGCTTTTTCTGAGACTGGGGTGTTACAGTAGCAGCAGCAAATACGCAATTTCTAGGAAAGGCAAAGTGCATCTGACAGTCAGCAAAGACCCAAGGGGTGTGGGTTCCCGGTGTGATGGGTACCTGAGCACCGAGAGCTTCTTCACCATCCTCCAGGGCTTGTTCCTCATGGTGGAAATCAGTTTTTTCTTTTGCTCCACCTGCTCCATCAGCATCGCGAGCTCTTCCTCTGACAGTGACTCCTCATCAGATGAGTCGGAAGAAGCAGAATTAGTACTGGGAGAGACACAAAATAAAGGACACAAAATAGAAAAACTCACAGGAGTTAGAGGGAAGGTCTTACTTGGGGTGGGCACGGTGCTGCTGGTCCCTGGGGATCCCACTCTGATGTGGGCACAGTGCCTCACCGTCCCCCAGCTCGGTACAATGCCAGCGTGGCCCCTTTGCACTCAGGGCAAGGCTGSTTCCAGCCAGGATAATGAAGAGGCCATTGCGCCCCACCATAACTCACCCAAGTTTGTGCTTTGGACCATGCCTCAGCTACAGAAGCATTGCCTAGGGCTACAGCTGGCTCTGGAGAAATGTTTTTCACACCTTCRGAAGGAAATGGAAGATATGGAGAGAAGCAGAGTGTTGGGACAAGCAAGATTTGGAAGAGGAAGAGACTTGAAAACATGAGAGATCCATTTTAACCTGAATGTTTCCATAGACCAACCAAAAAAATTTGCCGAGGCCTGAGTCCCTCAARCTGTCTTGTTTAAGAGTGCTTTTCTACCCCCAGCTGTAGGTGCTAGGACTCCACTACATGCATGGGTCTGATCCTGGCTGAGAAACCATAAYGACAGAAGATCTTGGAAACAGCTTGGTTGTGTGGCATTTTACACTAGTGTTTTCCACTGTTGTAGCTCTTTTGGGAGAGCAGTAACTTATTCGCAGTCTATTGGTTTTGCAGTTCTGACCCGTACGCCACTGGCAGGTCGATACTGCTGCCAGTCTGACACAAGGCACCGTACTCAGGGATTGTTTAATTACCTGWTTTTCCTGTCTGCCTTCTGTTTGTTCTCCCCCTCCTTTCCTTTCTTGTTTATTTTCCTTTCTTTGTTTTCTGATTCCTTTTGATCTTTGGTAGGAGCCTTTTTGCCTCTCTCTCTCTGCCGGCTTCCTTCCTCTCCTGCCTTTTTTCCATCACTATTTTTTCTTTGGTAGTTTTTATTCCTAGAAGCTCTGTTTTGTTGGCTACAACTGTCTTCCTCTTTACTGTCATCTTCTTCTTTGTCTTTCTCTTGCTTTTTCCTTTCATGTCTGCTTGCTCTGCTGGTTTCCCTGAGGGGCTGCTTCTTAGGGGTCTTGTCCTTTACTTCATCTTCTGCAAGGGATAAAAAACAAGTACTTTGGGAAACACTTAGCTTTCCATGCTGGCAAAATAAGGATTCATCAGAAAAGCGCAGGCAGCCAGGATGCCTGATGAAACCCTAGCAAAGTCAATGAGCAGATGCCCATTGACCTCAGTGGGCTTTGCGTTATGCCCCGTCCAAGAACYGCGTGCAACTCCTTGGTTATGCGACTCCCATTTAAGACAGTACAACTCATTTTAGCACATCAGTGACTGATATGTGACTGTAAGAAAGTTGGAAATTAGTTCCAAAATCAAAAGCCCRTCCATCAGAGAGCACAGACAGGTATCTTCCTGACCTGTAAACACACCAGAGCAAYGGAAACAGAAATTGCAGCCAGTTAAACAGTATGTAGCGTGCTTGTTGGGGCAACGTCCTTGAAAGCTGTTTACTTTTCAAGGCTGGGGATGRAGCAGCACCAGGTCTTGTTTCTCTGAGTTTTCTTTTCTATAATAAAGTCTATATCCAGAGAAGAAAAAAAAACAGTCTCTGATGCACATTTCATTCTTATTGGCATTGCAAGCTGAAAACCTCATTTGTCCAGAAGTCAGAAGTGCTTCCAGTTTGAAGGATTGAAACRGAGCATGATTTAATTGCAGAATATTATGGAAAGGGGAAAAAAACATTCAAAAAACCTCAGGCCCCTCCATCCCTTTTGCCACCAAGTACATTAAAATCAATAGTAAGTTTTCCAGATTCTTTTGGCTTCTAATTTTCCAAAATTTCTTACTGATGAAAATATGAAAATAGAGTGTTCAAACAAAAAAAAATGAAATTTGTAATCYTGGCATTTTCCCCAGGGTTGGAGAAATCATAGTGGAAGAAGGAAATTGTGCTGGAGTGGGATCCAGAGTGAAAAATGAGCAGCCTAAAAGGTGAGGAAAATAGAAGAAAAAGAATTCGAGTGTTTGCATTTTTGTTTTGGTGAAAAGTTAGAAATTAATAACAAGTAAATAGATTTTGCTTGCTAATGATAAAAAATTAGTAGGTGGTGGTTGTCACACTTGTCACTGGGAATGAGAAGGAGCTTTCAACTTATTTCTCAAGAGCCGTTAGGTAGGTTTCAGTTACTATGTAATGGTGCATCTCAGCAGAATTTCAGTTAGTGATCACCTACCCTCTTGGGAAAATGTTCATTTTGGGCAGCCAACTATCACAGTTTTCATTTGCAACCTATCAAATATTAGGTTAAATGTGGAGCATTCATTTGTTACCTTACCTTATTTCCTTGTTTGCCTATATGGGAAAGGTGGATATGATTAAAAGAATAAATCCCAGTCATTTGCTAATTACTTTCTCATATTTTATGGGTCATACAGACATGGTTGTGAACCATTTTTGCAGTAGCATCTACATTCATATCACCTATCCAGCSCTGTTATGATCTTACCTCTTAGCTATCTCTCTTTGTTTATTGTTATAGTCCTACCCCTTAGCTATTTCACTTTATTTACTATACACACAAGGTTAAAGCTGTTTTTAATCCTCTCRCTGGCTCTTCCTGATTTTCCTAACAGCCGTCAGTCTGCCTCCAACACATTTTCATTTTTATCTTCTTGTGGTCATGATTAATCAAGATACCAGTGTGTTATCGTCTAAGCAAGCATTATAGGGAGGACAAGCAAGACCTCGGTGCAGTGCAAAGCAGTCCCAGCCCTGCATAGGGTGGTGCTTTACTGCGATGCCTGGTTTCCTTGGGATGACTGCTAAGGGACGTGGGCTCCAACAGCCTCCTACTCTAGGAGTGTGGATGAAAGGGGACCRACTGCTTAAGAATGGTTGTTTACATATCACTATTATAAGTCAAACCTCAAGGGAAAAATCTGCTTGCTTACAAGTAGCTCATGAAATGGTTCCTGTTGTAGAGCAAGTCACAAGCCAGAGAGAAAAAGAAAAGGTATCACCTCCTGTATTTCAAACAAGACCACATTTTTTAATCTCTACATTACCTTCACTCTCTGTGTCACTTTCGACTTGTCCATCAATCTCTATTCCGGCTGCAAGACAAAGAACAAAGAGCAATTGCATTTGTTGCTGGGATTTACACACGCGATGCTTTACACGGCTAGTCCTTAAGCGCCAGCTGAGCTTGGCAGAACATCCCTTATTGATTATACATTATATTCTTTTCCTACAGTAACACTCTTAATATTTGCTTTAGTTTGGCAAATTGACAAAAGTTCCCTGCATAAGCAAACTGAAATTGCATGATCTTTGAGAGATGCAAAATTATGTGCTTGGAAAGTCGTGACACATTTTCTCAAGTATTTGGCAGCATCCAAACTGAAATGATCTCATAGTGATACCAACCATCTTCCATGATGACCTGTAAAGCACATTTCTTTTTCTTCCCCATGACAGCCTCCCGTCTTTCGCACAGACACCGTAGCTGCTATGCTGCGCACACACACCCCAACCGTATATGGGTTACTCTCTCTTCCAGTGCCCATGTGCTTGTCTCCTTGGCACTGCAGACAGACGGGCACATCCAGCCGCTGGTGACCTCCTGCTTGTGAGCCATGCGGGCAGGGGTGGGCAGGGAGGGGTGGGAGAGGCAGGGGAGAACCGGGCTCTGCCTCAGCCCACCCAAATGCTTTTCCTTCGGCTCCCTTCTCCCTGTGAAAAACCACCTGTCGGCATTACATTGCATTTCATTATTTAAACATGAAGGAAAGCCCTTTGGTGGATATTTGGTGGTATCGTATGAAACACAGACACAAGTCACGTCTGGTTCTGACATAAGCATGTGGCTGGAGGCTTTGMAAGGATCAATTTTCTTAATGCCATATTCTTTACTGACCTGCGTCAATCTGTGTAACCCTGTTAGTCATTCTCCTGCACCTTATTAAACCTCTCCTGCGGTGCCTCTTGCAGCACGGCTGTGGGTCACCTTTTGTCCTCCATGTGCGTCCTTTGTAGGGGACTCATGAGCTAATAGATGCAGCAAGGAGTCAGGAGTCAGAACACCAGGATCTCTCTTTCCTTTGCTCCTCTATTCTGTGTGACCTTTGCATACTCATTGCACTTGCTGGTAAAAAAGGATAGATTTTCCTTCTAGGTGCTCTGAGGCTTAATTAATTAATGTGAGACCCTCATTCGGAAGGTCCTTTAGTACCGCAAAGTATTGTATTGCACTCTGCATCTTGCAGTCTTTCGATGGGCCGAGGATAGGTTTGTCTGAGCAATCTCTGGTGTAAAACCTGTAGCATCTGCCCCAGCTGTAGCTTYCTCGGAGAGCCAGTGCGTCCACAGCACAGAGTTTCTTCTGCAGGCATCAGGATTGTGCAGGAATGGTTTCTGAAGAGGAAGGCTTGCCCTCATGCCATCCRTGAAGTCTACTGCAGACCCCTGGCTCGTGTGGGCGTCCCTTGGGGGACCTGGCGTGGTGACAGTACACAAAGACTTTTTTCCAAGTGTTGGCAGGGAGAGGGTTAATTCCTCCCTTCCCTCCTGAAAGAGAGGAACATTGTGGACATCAACCTGAGGCTGCTGCCACCAGCGACTCTTGCAGATGACTCCTCTCTGGGTCGGGTGCAGCACCCAAGGAGGTGCCAGCCTGAACGGGAGACTCTCTGCTTCTTCTTGATTGCTGAATTTTGGTCCAAAGGCACCTTTCAAGTATTTTAAGTCCAATCCCATGAATTGTTTGATCTGCCTCTGACTTCAGCTCAGCTCGCCTGAGCAAAATACATAATGTATGGTATATGCCCATACATTATTAACAACTCCAACCCCACAAGTTCATTACACACGGTATTTCCACTGTGTGTTCCCCATACCAGTGGGTCTGACTGGGGCTGAAGACAGCAGTAGTGGTCTTTGAAGGTCTTCCCAGTGAACAAGTTTCCCGTATAACCCTATGTGTCGATGTGGTAGGTTGAAAAGTTGTTCCAAATGTGATCACTAGGTCATTGCATTAATACTGCTCTAGGCAAAATGGAGCAATTCACAGTTTCTGGAGGCTACTGGAACGGATTTTCTGCAGGCTACCTCAGTTGCCTCAAGCCTCAGTCCTAAGCATCTCTTTCCCAAACAGAGGATCTAGGGATTTCATTTTCCGTGTTAAATGAAAGCCAGGTTTCTGGAGAATCAGGTGGTAAGAGGCAAAAATGGTGTGGATGCCCATCACACCCCCGCAATACTGTGCTCAGTGCTGGCACTGCTTCTGCCTCAGGAGACCCTTCTTCTCCACCAAGGCATACTCAGATGCTGTTTGCATGCGYGGGGTATGCTCATGTGAGTGTCTCATTGCCAGAGGTATGCAAAATGCTTCAGGAAGGAGAGAGTTGGGTGTCCCGGTTTCTATCCTGCCACGTGGTCAGTAATTCACCCATCATCTGCACTGCAGCTGGGGCAGCCGCAGTCTCCAGACCTGCTTGTGCCACTTGGCATACCCACAGGTACTGAGTATGTGATTTTGAAAAGTGATGGGGATTGCAGATTCATTTTGCTGAAGTTTGCTGCATCTTCAAGACCTGTGTACCTCCTTCCTGAGAAATACTCTGCCTCCCAGAACTGCAGCTCATGGGGTGCCAACGTGTGGCCGGGTAATACCTCTGCCTCCTGCTCTGAGCCAAAACTCCCATCCTTTGATTTTATAACGTGCACTCCAGTTCACGGAGGTGGTGCCAAGGTTGTGACGAATGTTCAAGCAGTCACAGGGGCCCAAGGCACAACAAATTCGGAGGAAATCTGTGGCCCCTATGCGGCACCCCTTGCCGCGTGGGGAGGAGATCACCCCGCACTGTAGGAGGGGGTGATAGCTGAGGGGTCCCAGTGTATGGGACAGAGCAGGAACGGTGGCTGTGCTGTACAGTGCATCGGTATGGCTGTTTAGTGGCTGAAGGTATTTGCAGTAAGCTCTGTTTGGATGTTCCTTCCCTCCAGTACCTGCACTGTCAAATGTAGTAAGATTGACCCTGACAAAACCACACTCTTACAGGCTGGGTGGCAGTATTTTACCCTTGCATGGGTAAGGATCATTATCTTTCACACTGTCAGCTTCACTGGACTCCATCACACGAAGAGGAGGGAGGTGCATAATGGCTGGCAATTATTTCCTCATGAAGAGGGCTATTAAAGTGGCTGCACAAGTGCTTACCCTTAGGGAGAAACCCCTACATTRCCTTTCAGACTTGGCTTATAGTACAACAAACCACTTGGTGTGTGATCTGCTGCTCCCTTTGCCTTAGAGCCTCAAGGTCAGCATAAACAAAATAACCCACCTCAGCTGATGCCRTCTTCCTCCTCCAGAAGCGAGGGTCCACCTGCGGCTGATGTGCAGCCACACAAGGATGATGAGAAACCTCGGGGGTCTTTGTCCTTTGTGGCACACGTCCTCGGGGGGAGAGGCAGAGCCACCCTCACTTTTGAGGTGGGCTAGGGTGCGATGCAGAAGACAGGCTGGGCAGGTGAGCCTGGGGAGCCTCCAGGAGCAGGGTTCAGTGCAACATAGTGGTGTCATGCAAGCTGAGACCAAGAAGTGCAGCATGGTTAGGCCAAACCACAGACTTGCCAGCCTTGTTGGCCTATTGTGATTTTTGGTAAGGGCTTAGAGATCTGTAATTTCCCCCCAGAATCGGGCTGGTGGAGATCTCGCTGTACCTCTGGGCTGTATTTGCCTGTGTGATACTGCGTTTGTAGTGCATTTCAGGTGGGCTGGACACTGAAGACTGTTGGTCAAAAAGAGGAAGTTTAAAGAAAAAAACATATGGCTGTTTATACGCAACATTGAAACATTCATGGAAAAAAAAAGGTGGGATATTCTATAAAATGCTGTATTTGAAGTAAGAAAAACATACTTCATTTCATGCCCTTTTGACACCCATCTTTCTTTGAAGATAGAAGGTGCTTAGCTAAAAGAAACGTATTCGAAAACTTTGCAACAACCTCCAAGGATGGCAGGCCTGGGAGAGCATGTCTATGCGTGTGCATAGACAGATGACAGACCCTGAAACAGCTGTGTGTAGGGCTGACCTGAGCTTGCATAGCCGTACAACGGGGAAATGCTGCCATTCTTCAGCACCGAGCACGCTGCCGTCCTCAGCTTATGAGCCTGATTTTCCTAAGAGGATAAAGTGTCTTGCAGGGTTTATGATTTCTTAGGATTATGGATCGGGGAGGGATTAATGGATTAGCCTTTTACCTTTGAGTTATTCCACACAAGGTATGAATAAATAATGCACAACCACGAATCCAGCTATTACTTATGTAAATGTCAGACTTTGTATGCAGAGAGTGAGCAATTTGCGGAGTTGTAGCGCTAATTTTTTGTCTTATACTATTTAGCTTGTTTCCTCTCACATTGGTGACTAACGCTATATAATTTGACAGTTTTGAGTTATAACATATGAGGACACTGGACTTCTCACACACCTCCAAGTGTTAAATAAAAAGCAGTTGTGTTATGGAGAGAGGGTAATTGAATCCTGGAAGCACACACAACATGCTTCTAAATGCTTAATGAGCTAATGTTTCTCCCTTCCTTGCCTTCTGATTAACATAGGTCTTTAGCTAATTAATCCATGGATTACATTTATTCAATATTCATCTCATCCATAAGTAATCTTTACTTGAGAAGGTTTTTCAATAATAACAATAATACCTGATCTATGTGTGGATATTTTGATGAGGGCCTAAAACTTGCAAATTGCCGGAGCCAGCTCTAATGGTATATCTGAGACAGACATTTAAAAGTTAGAGATCACTTCGCAACACTGACTCGGTTCTGTCTGACTTTTTTCTAAAAAAAGAACATAATCATGGTTTCCAGGGTGTCTCAGGCATGCTTCATAAAATTGGATTCAGCTCAGCTGTGATCCAATCTGGCTTTTGACCAAAATCTGGGGTTTACTTTGCAAAAAAAATTTCTGACTAAGCCATGGAAATCCAGCATGGGCTATATGTTAACCTGAGCATGTATGTATGCAGAGGTCATCCTTGCCCTCATGTAATCTCTGCAATGTTGTAGTGTTTCTCTGTGCTTTGGTACCAGGGTCTGGAGTGACCTCTGACAGAGCAGCATGGAAACGCTCAGAAAGTAAGGACTTGTCAGCAGTGTTCACTGCAAACATGTGGGTAGACAGTCTCATTAATTTAACATAATCTGGCAAAGAAATTTCTCAGCTTTTTGCAGTCTCTGAAAATAATCCTCTGGCTCCCATACAGAACAGTGGGTCTGGACTATGACTGGAGGCAGTAAAATGGTGCCAAATACATGTCCTATGCTGTTTGTGCAGTATGGGCATTAGTTACTTGTAAGGACGATGAAGTCCCACTGGAAGAAATTGTGCGAGACTAATCTCATGTTCGGGATGCTCAACTCAGTGCCTTGCCAGCTTGCGCTTTGCCCATGAAAATAACCTTTATCTGAACAATCCCAACCCAGGGTGGGGAGCACGAGGTCCTTGGAGGCAGAGCCACCACTTTTAAAATTTCTTTCTTGTTTTAATTTCTTAATTTCTTTCATATTTCAGAGTGTTCTCTGGCTTTCCCTCACCTCATGCCTCAAGGCACAGCTGGGAGTTTCCCGGGAAGGAACGCAACAGGCTCTGTACATGCTGTTAGTCTGTGTTTTCGCTGAAGAACAATTACTGCCAGAGGGCTGCTAATTTCAGGTGGCCTGTCAGGAAGAATTAAACCAAAAAAAGGGGGAAGATGTGCACTGGCAGGTCCTGGAGTTGTGCCGGCTTGGAGAGATATCTTTGAACGTCAGATCAATCACAGGATACAGCTCCTCAGTCTTCCGTTACTTCTTACCATGTAGAAGCCGGTAATAAATTATTATTATTATTATTATTATTATTATTATTATTATTATTATTATTATTTTAAAATGATGCTTATATTGCCCAGCTGTGTGAGAATAGAGCACTCCTTTAGCAGCAGCCTTATGGGAAGCACTGCCATTATTAAGACCCCAGCCTAGGGGCAAAACACAAGCCCGTGCCTGCCAGCTCACTGCCATCTTCACCGACTCTGTGTCTCAGGCTAAGCACATGCTTAGAGCYGTCCTGCATCCACACGAGCCTGTCAGTGCTCTCCAAACACGGCATGTAGGTGTTTGGCAGTGGTGCTGGTCAGATGGTGTATGTTGCTCCTGTATCATCCCCCCCCGTCGCTGGCCTTGACAGGCTTTGAGGGCAGGAGGCTCTTGTTCATCCAAAAAGTGGTGTGCACCATGGCCCTGTGGTCTTGGCACCGCATGAGTAACTAAGTGGCGTTGGGAAAAACATTTTGATTTCTAACAGAGACAGAAATCTCCACCCATCTCCCTCACTCTTTGTAGGGAACGGACACTGCACAACATTTTTGTCAATCTATCTGAAGAGTTAATGAAGTCCAAAAATGAATGTTGTGAAGTTTCCAAGGACAAGAAGAGAAAATAGGGGAGAATGTATGTGGAAAACCAAGAGGAGGGAAGGGTTTTTGTACAAATTCTGGAGTAGGAGAGGAACATTTTCTTGGGGAGGAACATTTTTTGTGGGCTCCATTCCTACCTTACACACCTGCTCGGCCCTGGTCTGGAGGAGAAATTCCAGCATGGTCCCCTCACCTTTGTAGGAGGTGCCCGAAATGAAGGGCAATGAAGGGCACATTATGAGAAGATCAGGAGAAGAACATCCTTCACTGGAGTTGAACCTTTTTTGCTGCCTCATGTCCAGCCCCTCTAGACACAGAGGGGGTGCTGCTGCTGGATTTCCCACTCTTTCGTTCTGGGTCTGAGAGGATTTCTGTGGTAGAAATTTCTTTCACTTCTGTCTAGAATCTCTTTGCCTGAAAAACAAGACTTYAATATAGAAAGACAGAGGGAAAGCTGCCTGACAATCCAATCATGGTAGGAGGATCTTGCATGCTTTTAACCTCTTCCTAAAATGCACAAAGCTTCCAGAGGAGCTCTGCCTGCATCTGCACAAGCCAGACYCTCCACTGCTGCAAGCTCTTAAAGCTTTAGTGACTTCCACGAGGCTTTGAGAAGTTACACTAGCCATGGGTTTGTGCCAAATAACCCTAAAGCTTCTGCTAGATCACAGGCTCAGTGATGCACAGGACTTTGAGTGATCTCCCCATAAAGAACCTGCAGAGTCAGAAGGTCCCTATGAAGGTCCCCGTCTGTGTAAGAAGACAAGAGGCGAGAGGGTGACTGGAAGTCAGAGCTAGGATCTCTGTTTRAAATTATCTCAAGGCCCTATACACAGTTTATTTCTATTGGAAAAAAACAAAACATGCTTCTGTGCCATTGTTAGAAATGTAAAGCCCTATTAATTAAATGCTTTGCATTATTTTTTTCTTAGGCTTTCCAGGTAAGCTTTTAAAAAGAATAAAATGCAGCATAAAACCAGCAACATGATAGTGCACAAAACTCACTCACATAACGTGAGGATGAGCTAAAACAGAACAGAAGCAATTTGTTTGGGGAAGAGGAATACAATGATTAGGCATCTTAAGGGATTCTTTAATAAATTTAAGTTGTGCCACAGTAACCTGGTTCCCCCTTTGCCTCAGTCTCAGTTACTCCCTGAGTGATGAACAGATACTACTCACAAGAGTTGTACCTCCCTTCTGCTCCTAAGAAGGTAGCATTGCTTGCCTGTAATATGCTCCTAGTGTACTCCTAGCTATCTGAGGTCTGGCCCAGGTAAGGAGTGACGTACAATCAAAATGTCTTTTAGCCCTTGGCCCCTGAGAGCTTCTCCACAGGTAGGGAAGGGATGCGGTGAGGTGGTAGGGGAAGGGAGAGCGTTTCAAGGGGATGGCATCCTTCATGTGCAAGATGGACTCGAGAAACAGGAGGRGAAGAGAAGCGGATGGCTCCCAGGCTTTCGTGCAGGGGGATGGAAGGGGTCGGTGATGCTCCATGCAGCTGAGGTGAGCAAGCCCAGCTGCGGTGCAATGGGACCTCCCTATTGTGGCCRCCATTTTGCATAGCAAATTGCTCCATTTCAGCAGATTTAGCATCTCTTCTGGCAGAGGCGGCACATTTGATAAAGGAATGGGGGCTTCCACTGGGTGAAACTGGTATTTATTTTTTTCCTTCACRCTGTGTCTGCTTTCTCTCTCATGAGTCAGCAGAAGTTTCATTAGCATCTGATTCAGAAAGAAATCCGGTGTGGCAGACCAGACGTGGTACTGAGTTAAAATATTACATTTAACAAAAGTCCTTTTTATGCTTGCCATAACCCCCATGGTTGTTTCTAGAGAGCAGTCTCCACGTTTGTAAAGCACCACTGCATTTCACACATTGGTGATTCCGGTGGTGCCATACCTGGTTTATTAAGAGAAGATGCTCACCATGCTCACCTCTGGGCTTCACGGGTCTTGTGGGGCTGGAGCTATAACCAGGACTGAGTGATAACTGGCTCTTTAAGGTGGCTGCCAAACTGAAAACCTGAATGGAAAAAAGGACACTTAGGTTAAACACAATCTGCTTTTTAAAGCCGAAGATTTTCTTATTGAAACATTAAAAAAMCAAAACAAAACAAAACAAAAAACCCAGAACATCAAAACCCCAAACCAAGATTTTGTTTGTTTTTTCTTTTTTTTTTTTTCTGTGTATGAAATATCATTCAACTAAAATGATATCCTGTTGGGAAGCAAAGGGCTAAACTGGCAGAAGAGAGGATGAAGGGGAGGTGCGTGCCTTCCGTCGGGTGATGCCCTCCTCTCCGCACAGCTGCCTGGGTCAGCCACTAATTTCTTTTACAAGAGCCATGTACAATTTTGTCTTCTGCCTGAATCTTTCCAAGGGTCTAATTCTCAGATGCGCCACCACACGGCACACTGCAGGGGGGACGCCTGTGTCAGTAGCTKCTCTTCAAGCTAGGTGACTTTCTGTAGGAGGTGGGAGTGCTTTTGGGAAAACGGGAAAATTCTGGTTGAGGATGGCAATGGAAATGTTTTCCAAAAGTATCATGGAAGAATAATAATCAGAGCAGATTTATGGTTTCTGGATTCAAACCTTTCAGGTTTTCAACCTCTAGAAAATGTCATGGTGCAGCTTCTCTGCCCCTCTGGGTGCTAAGATGGTGACTGCTGGATGGGAGATAGATGCCCAGGGGAGATGGATGCTAAACATTTCCTAGCATGCTGATCAGCCAACGGCCAAAGGATTTCACACTTCAGCCTCATCTGCATGGCGACCAAAGGCAGTGTGCCAGCTCCGGCTGTAGCCATCACCCCAGCCATCACCCCCCTCGCTGGGGCTGGCACCACCAGAAATAACCAGTGCTGGGACGGGTGCGGTTCTCAGGGATAATTTCCTTAGGGTGCACAGCAAAGAGAGTGCATGAGGAATTTTTGCCTCCTGTTTTCTCTCCTCTCTGGTTGCTGCCACTTTTCCCATTTTTTCTCTTCCACCTCTCTGGATGGGATCCAGCGAGCCGGTGATGTGCCCCAGGGTGGCTGTAGCCGAGTCTTGCTCTCCCCCTTCTGTTGTGTTAAATCAAGAGAAAATACGGTGTGTATTAAAACCTGAAAYCTTTATCTTCTGCTCTCTTAGGTAGAATTGGAGCTACAGCCTCAAAAAGCAGAACAGAACTGAAGAAAGCAAGAGATGGTTTTGTGGGCTTAAATATTCATCGTGTCCTAAATTACATGCATATTGACATGCCAGCCCTTTTGAAATATTAGTTTCATATTGTGTAAGTCCTTAGTAGAATACTTTCTATATTCTGTCTCTTTTTTTAAGGACTATTACTAAACATCTTGCTATTGAAGGGTATGTTTTCTTTCTTTTTTCTTTTTTTAATTTGTGTCCCCTATGTTTAGCAGAATAGAGGTGGGGTTGGAATTCCCACTTGGTAACAAAAACAGATTGGAAAAATCTCTTAGGGGTATTAGCCTGAGGAATTTTACAATCACTTATCACAAATATCTTCAGGAAAAGCCCCAAACTACTGGGAGAAGGGCTGAAAGGAAATAAACTCATTATTTCCCAACAGGGTGAGATGATGAGGTACTCACCACAGCTGAGCTCTGCAAGTCAGGCAGTCTGCACAGAAGGGCTGAGACTGCGATCTGAGGTCAGTAATTCAACATAATAACAGAAAACTATTTAGATATGGAGCTAAAGTTACGCAAGTGTGTAGGGATTTATTTTCAAGCAGCTAWGTAATCCAACTGGCTTCAGCCATGCCATGTAAATGCTTTATGTTAGGCATAGTTTCAGAAACTTGGTGAGTTTGGGTCTCTTATGGCACCCAAGGCACAAAATGATACTCTGTTGGTTTCTGGTGTAATTCTACTGATGATGGAAAGATCTGGTTTAGAGGTACCTGGAGTTCTTGTTGGACTGAGGAAAAACTTCTGGGCTGTCTCTCTAAATTTTTTTAATTTGTTTTCATGATGTTTCTTTCCTTAAATGTACTACTAATGCACTCTGTTATTAAATCTCAAGGCAATAGGCCAGCATGTCTTGAGAAAATCTTGTTAGATTATCATTCATAGCAAAACATTCCCCAAGTTCAGTGGAAACTTTTGCCTTTTTGTCTCATGAACAAATTAAATACATAATAAGTGGCAAAGGAAGAAAATACCCAACAAGTTATGTGCTTTTGAAGTGTCAGTTATTTCTATGCTTATTATTAAAAATGGCTGTGCATTATTAAATACTGAGGAAAATGTAATGATAGATAAAGGCCTATCCTTTATTAGTTCAGGGTCTGTTGCTGATATAATTGGCTTATGAAAAGTTATTGCTTTTATCTGGGCTTTATTTAAAGTCACTGAGTATCTTCTGGTGCATTTATTCCCTTTAAATGATTTGTGAGAAAGCTCCCTTTGTTTAGAGATGTAAGAAGAGGGTCATTTGTTACTATTATTAATTTGTGTGTACACATATATACACCTATATATATATATGATGATATATGTGTGTGTATATAAACATATGTATATGTATCATCTTTTGTTCAAAGTATCACAGGTTCAGTAAGTTCTGGTAGGGCTGGGTGGTCTGAAACTTCATGTCTAGCACTAAGTGTACAATGTAAAACGCATCTGCRTGCCTCTGTATGACCAGGACAGTAACATGTTGGTATTCTTTCGYGCTTACAAATATTTATGTTGACGTCATCTTCTGGAGGATTCAGGTTTTGAGTTGGGTAAATCCAGTGTTAAAACTAAAATTGAGCTGGTATGGATGAGGTTTTCAGTACTGTAATGAAACTGGATTTTTTTGTGAAACTTTGAAACAAAAATTGAATGCAGGTGTATCCAAGCAATCTTTTCCATCATCTTGGGCTGAGTTACCACCTGGGACAAATCATGATCTTCTAGCAGCTGAAGCAGGCTGGAGTTAGGCTGGCAAAACTTCTGTTTCTGGCAAATACCTAAGAAATGTTGTAATGTTCACGGGGCAGATTAACCTTAATGTTATTGCTGAGTCCCCACTSTTAAACTTGACTCATGTGATAGTGTAACAACAGTGAAGTTTAGCCTGATGTTTTAAATTTTATCAAGTACATAGGCACTGGCCCAGTTCTTTGGCTGCTTCTTTGATCGGAGACTTCTATTACAGGAACTTCATTTGTTAAACCACTGTTGAGTGAGTTTGAGATCAGGTGAAGTACATTGCCACGAAGATCCAAATGCAAAAGATCAAAAGATAGGTTAAAATACCGTTGATTAAAATATTAACCTTCTATGTGGAATGCAGAATGGATTTTGGTTTTTATTGTTGCTTTTTCACCTAACTGCACTGGCCTGTTCCTGGGGCAATTTGTTAGCAAGTGCTCATTTACAGTGTCACTACACAGTCACGCTTTTGGCTTAAAAACATGCCTTCTGGTTTGTAGTTGCTTGCTATGAYTGCAGGACTCTTGTCAAAACCAATATTAACTTGCTTTAGCCATTGAAGAGAGAGAAATCTGTTTGTATTTGTTAAGACCAAATGGACAAAGTCCTAAGCAACCTAGKCTGAACTCGGTTTGGACCCCATTTTGAGCAGGGGGTTGGACTAGAGACATCCTGAGGTGTCCCTTTAGCCTRAATGATTTTATAATTACTGAAAAATACCATGCACTTGTGAGCTAATGGGAACTGTTCTGTAGGGCATGAAGGAGGGGCTGTTTAGACTATTTAAACTATATAGTCTAAGCCTTTAGTTTGGGCTGGAGTTCTGAATCCCTCCTTTGCAAAAAGGATGTTAGTGTTCTCTCTATGTGACAGAGAGAAATGCTGATTGCACTTGCTGTTTCCAACCTGAATCCTATCCCTGCCTCCCCTGAGCACCAGACTGGTTGTTTTCTTTGGCTTCATGGAATTTTAAAGACCTTTCTCTGAACCTCGTGCCTTTATGCATACGAAAGGGATTTGAAAGGCCTTCCTTTTGACCGGCTAAACTCAGTGTCCCTCCGGGGTTTGCCTAAGACTCAAGTTTTTAKCTTGTTAAGTTATGCTAAAATAGTTTCAGGTGTGTGGTATTTTAAGTTACCAGAATACTGATGCTCATCTATTTTGTATTTCTATAGGGAAATACAAGCAAATTGTGCCTCAGGAGAATTCTAGCTTTATTTTCGTTTTGCTATAGRGAAACTGAGTCTGAAGGGTGTTAAACCATGAGGTCAATGAAGGTCTTCGATTTTGGTCTTCTCGTGCCCAGATTTGTGCTTTACCCATGTTTATTTGCAGTTTTTACCTCCCACCTTCGTTTTCATGAGCCTGTCTTTCCATAAAGATTTGGACACTGTGGCATGCTTCAGACTGTCAGCAACACATTGCCTTTACATAGCATTTCACCAGTTACATTATCTATTCCTTTTGATGCCATGGGTTGAATGAGAACGTGTTCCTCCTGCTAGAGGTTTCTAAGCAGGWCTGAATTCCTGTTTTTATTAAATTGCGATCTCTTAACCCAGAAACTCATAACACCGTTATTAAGATATTTCCCTGCTGAATAGGCCGTGGAGAGAATGCAAACTGGGTAGAGCAAAAACTTCTTTTGGAAATAGCAATATTAGCAGTCTCTGACCGTGGCCAGAGAGGGATCTGGAGAAGCAAATGGAAGCATTGTCTCATGCCAGGGCCAGGAGCGGCACTGTCTACCTACCTCTGCTCCCAGTGACTTTTTAGGGGCCAGCGTCTTCAGTGACAACAGTGCTGACCAAAAGTAGATATTTTGGTAGAGGGAGCTAAAAATGCAAGTGCCTCAGGCATGTTGTAGCTCTTGGCTGTATCCTGGGTGGATCAAGTGCAGGGGGAGACAAGTAACAGCTGATGGATCCCTCATTGTCTTTGGGCAGATGAGGTATCTGAAGATCGCTGCAGCTCAAACAGTGATCTAGAAGAGCAAGCTACTGCCTTCTCGACCAAGACTGGCCCTTGAAAGGGGACCGCTGAGGATGTGCCTGGCAGTTTACACACAGACCCGAGCCTGTCCCTGGCATCTGAGTGTGCACCTTACAGCCCCAGCCAGCAGCCAAAACCACAGAGAGAGTCCAACTGAGGAGACAGCAGGCGGTGGGCTCACTGATCCAAAGCCTGTGTTTAGGTTTGCAGTGCTGATACCACCAGAGCATGGAGGGCTGATTCTTATGATATCAWAACTTTCTGACTGGGCACAGATYTTCAGTTCCTCCTGGAACTTCTCTGTGCTCCCAGGAGATCACAGGTGACATTCCCAGCATCCATTGGGCTCCAGTTCACGTTGCAGGGGAAGCTGGAGTTGCAAGGYATAAGTGAATGAAAATAAATGCATTTTTATAGTATGTCTTTTAAAGACAAAGAATGCAATTGAGGTTTGTGGAATGGTGTGAAATCATGGAGGAAAATAATATYGAGTATGAGGGCTTTTGGAGAGTCTTCAGAGCAGTGGGGCCAGCTGAGGCACCAGGTAACTCGAGATGTTGATTGTGAAAGASAGAGCTGTAGCTTTTAGACCATTGGACCTAATTTTGCTTGGTCTAGAAAGCCACATGGAGAAGGGAAATTAAGTTTTCTGAGGGATTTCAAGATGTAAAAAATTTGGTTTAGCCTGTGTTAGAGTTTAAATGCAGATATTATGAAATCTTCTGATGATGGGAAATCTGCTAGAGCAATCATTGCAGATTGACTGGAACACTTCAGGTTTGGTYTGTTTACTCTGTTTTCCTTGAAATGAATCTTTGGCTAACAGAGCTATAAGGGTAGTTTGAATGCAAGTATACTATTTTTCCACAAACAGAATTGAGACTTGAAAACTACTAAAAAGGTATATCTGAAAGGTATGTTTTGCTTCTTCTAGCAAAACATTTATCAAATATAATATAAAATATAATTCTAGGGCTGACTGAACTGTATTGATTGGCATTTGCTGGCAGTCTCAGCATTTGAGAAGGGCATGGGCTCTTGATGTATGGAAGGAGTCCTTGAGAAGGGAATGGCTCATGATACAGAGTGGACCAGGCTATCATTCAGAAAGTATGGTTGAGAGATGGCTCAGGAAGCTGCTCCTCGCTTGCTTTCAGCAAGAAGCCATTGCTGCCTTTCTGAGAGCTGTTACCATGCGATGTCTGTGAACTGCCTGAGGAGAGTCCGAAACTGTTGCTTTCATGGCCCATTCCCCCTSTTGGATACCATAGCAAGCACCCAAGAGGTGGCAGCCCTCTTGACCACCTCTTCGTGGCAGYGGATTTTGTAAGCACTTTGAATGCACTTAAGAATAGAGTCAGCCACGTTAACTGTACCTGTGCTCACTGCTCACCATGCCTGTGCGTGCATCATCTCTTGGGGCTCAGTGGGATGCAGAAACCCTTCACTTCTCAGCTGTGAGGCACCCAGCCCTAAGGACGTCACTAGAGCTGGCCTGCACTGCCTACGTGTGCATGCAGGATTTGCATGTCCTTGCGCATGGTTGGGTGTTCGACTGCAAAACCATTCACATGAACCCAGAGATCTCGGTGGTCCACCAGGAAGAGGACGCACCCRAAGCTGGGTCCCTCCAGCCCCATCTGGCAGCACATCTTGGCTTGTTCACRGATGACAGAGGACTGGCATTTAACTGAGGGAAAGTGGCTTTGCTAAAAGCCACTTTTGGAGTTGGAGTGAGAGTGAAATTATTTATCAACATATGTTGAATTTGGGAAGTAGCTTTAGATAGAAAGAAAACATGCAGGGAGAAGGGTATAGTTAAAAAAAAAAAAAAATCCAAAAAAACCCCAAACCACAGGCATTTCATTCAATTTTTTAACACAAATTTTTCCATGAGAAATTTCTGCCTCTTTTTTTCTCTGGACAAARTAAAAACAAAAATTTATGTTTCAGTTTAATGCAAACTGTTATGTTCACCTTAAAAAATTTTCAGTTCGGTGTAAGTCTYTCTTTCACCCCTCTACAATTTTATGCAGTGCTGAAGTGAAACATGCCTCCAGGTTTTAGTATTAAATCTCCTCAAAGTTTTAAGGAATGTAATGATCATTACACAAAGATATCCACTTATCACACAACAAAAACTAATTCTGTGTGCTTATTTGAGCCAAATTATTCTGCCATAATTAACAGGATATAGACTATGATGTATGGATCTGAGAAATATTTACCACAAAGCCTTTAATATTTGACACTGGTGGCATTGCACCATTCCAGTGGGCTTTCACTTTTGACCCCTGCCTCACCCAGATGCTGTAAATTGGAGCTGTCTCAAGAATTTTTATATGACATCTTGACATCACATGGGTTTTATTACATCGTCAAGTAAATGGAGGATTCTTGCTGCTTCTCAGTGAATAGTGTTGAGCTGTATTACTGCACTCATTGATAACAATAAATTGGTATTTTACTGGGAATGAAATGTTGCTACTATAAAAAAAAAGTAAATTATAAAAATTAGATTGCTCTGTCAAGAAATTCAGAGATTGAAATGCCTATTTGAATATATATATATGCAGACCTAATGGATGCAAGGCTATAAATGCAGAAGAGATGGAATGATTACAGCAGTAGATTTGTGTAGTTATCAATCTGTAAAAATCAAACAGCCAAGACATTTTTAAAGGAAAATCAGGGTATCATTAACAGGAGAGTAAGATTTCAGTCAAGATAAATGGAAGATAAACTGCAATATTTACCAGCTAAAAGGAGGATTCTTACGTTCAAAACTTCAGGCCCCTCCAAAGTTGCTTGGACAGATTTACATCTTTTAAAAACATTTCTGCCTGTCTGTCTGTCAGAGGGGCCCTCCCAAGTCCCTACAGATAAAGTCCATTCTCTTCTTTACATAGCAAACTTCGTTGCTGGGTTTATCAYTAGCAGCAGCTGCCAGGATGGAGTTCAGGCTGCTTTTATTCACTCCCTTGAGTTTCTTACTAGTCTGACTCAGCTGGATCCATTTTTATTACTACTTCTTGCAATTTTGAGGAACACAAGCAAAGTCATCTATTTCAAACAGCGTTAAAAAAAATCCTTATTTTTGTTCATGCATGGCTTTAGCAGAATGATGAGCAGAATTTAGCAGGATGATTTCATGAACAGAAATTGCAAGAGTAAAAATCAGTAGCAGAAGTTGAAAGCACAATGAAGATCCTGTGTGAAATCAGAAAACTCTCCTGGATGATCCGTAAAAGGATATTTTGAAAAGAGTCTGTTTCTACATGTCAACTTTGTGAAAGATACAGGGCAGGATGAAAAGGAGATTGCCTTGAGGAGACTGGACACCTGACTTTCAAAACATGTAATCAGTCACATTTAATAAAAAGGTAACTGCTATACATGTATATATTTGTGTCAACTAACACAAGACGAAGTTTTAATGTATGTAAGATTGAAAGAAAAAAAAGGCCATTATATCCTAAGTCATGAGAAAAATGAGTAGAAGAAAGCACCCTGGCAGTCACTGACACTTTTCCATCACAAGCAACTCCAYTGATAACAAATCACAAGTTTTCAATCCCCATGCCTAAAAGAAATGTGTGCCACAAAAACCCATGGATCATATCATTGGATTGGAGTGCAAGCAGGTGTACATTAGGGCACCTATTGGTTTTTCARTATCATTTGGAGGGAAATAAGTATATTATGAAGTATTGTGATTTGTTAATTTGCTCTCAAAAAGTATTACRCTAGAATGAAAGCAGTCAGTCTAAAGCAGCCACGAGAAATTACACCATTATGAGGAGTGCTGTGGTTACCTTCACAGTGAGCRCAAAGCACTCGGCAATTCAGAGTGGAAAGCATGAACGTTAATAGGGACATGTACAACAGTAAGGATGTCTTGTGAGCTGGCCAGAAAGCTCTTGGCATTTTTAATTTTGGTTTTCATAGTGGTGGGAATATTGTCCTTTTATCTGCGTTTATTTCTTCCGAAGCTGCTCTATCACGAGTTCTGGTACATGTACAACCAACTCRCTGTGATGTGAAATGCTTTGGAAATTCTTCTCAAGACTCGCAGAAATGCATACAGAAAAGTTACTCTTCTGAGTTCTTGAAAATTCCTTGCTGTGTGTATATGTATGTGTGTGTGTGTGTATAAACCTCTGTCTCATGCATGTGAAAATAATGTYGTGATTTGTATGTAAGTATGCAGACCTAAATGATGCCTAAAGATTCAAAGAGTATAAGTGAGCTTGCTGGACTGAACAGCAGAAGACCATTATTGTTCCTATTCAGTGTTGGAAACCTGGTCATAACYGTATCCACAGGTATCCATGCTGCCTCGCTTTGTTAGTTGTGTGTTTCTCCAGACAACTGTACTTCAGAAATTCTGGCCAGACCTGGGTTGGAGTTAATGCTGGTTTGAGTGCAGAGTAACATCAGTGTTTTTAAGAGATATCATTAATACACTAATACTCTAATACATTGAAGTCCATAGTTCAGCTAGGCCCTTTAGTTAATATTAGGGAAAACTATGGTCAAGCTTCCCAGCCTGAATTTAAATATGGGRGTAACACAAAAAGAATCAGTTTCGTACATGGTCTGGAAAGCTGAGGATATTAGTTCTCTCTCTAGGCACTGTAATACCACTGCAATACTTGCACACTTACAAGTATCAATAAATTCACTTCCCAGCACCATACGAATCGGAGAAGTCACTTTATTCCCCAGGAGGAAGGAAAGCTGAAGATGGGTTTGTTGTCTCAATGGCGCTTGTGTGCAGGGCGAGGTGTGGGCCGTTGGCTGCGAGGTCTTGGCCCCAGCATGAGGATGTGGGTTTCTGCGAGCTGGCTGGGCAGGATTCACTCCGGGTCATCGCTGCCACCTCTGATGTGGCCTGTATCTGACTTCTGTCTTCTTTTGAGACAGTTAGCAGAAATGCACAGCCTTTTCTCTCTGGCTGCATTTTTTCTGGCTGACATGCTGCATTTTAAACAAGCTATCTCTCYCTTCCTCCAGTTTACTGTGCAGGGAGTATTTGCTGCTTGACTACTAATGTTGTATTCTTAAAATGGAAGAGAAATAATTACAGTATCCCATATTTCAAAATACATGCTGTCTAGCATGCCCTGTGAGGCGCTTCCTTATTCTCAGTAGACAAAAACTGAACCTCTGATCATAGTTGAGTACATTTAATGCAGGTGTGCCTTTTTCTTGGGAGAAGTTTCCATGTGGCACTTGCAGGCTAGAGAGAGAAAAGAGGAAATTATTGGAAAGACTCCTGCTACATCCTGGTTTTCTTTCTTTCCCTCCCCAAATGTTTGAAAACAATTTATGGTGTGAAAAGATGCACAAATTATTTTCTGTTGTCTGTAGGTTCTTCCATATTAGGTCACAGAAAGGTAACATGTTGCATATATGTACCCATGTTCATATCTATGCGGTGCTTTAAAAAAAAAGAAGGCAAAAATGGCATGGTGAGGTATGGACCTTAATGCACAGACTATTTACACTTTGTAATAGTAGTAGTATTATCAATACTTTTCTACTGTTAGAGTACTGAGAAACCAAGCCGGTTGGAAGTGTGCTGTGCTGGGAGCAGAACAAAAAGTCTCTGCCCCAAAGAGATTCAAGTTGTCTTCTAGTGTGTCCTTCTTGCTTGAAAAACCCAGCTGGAGTTTTCCAGGTTTTGCCTGGGAGCTGTTCCTGCTCACAGAAGGGAGGGCTGCTGGCGGAGGGGAGGATGGGGTCAGCCTGGGCAGCTGCTTTTGACACAAAAGGCAGGATGGGGTTGTTACATGTAATGTGCTGGGAGAGGAGAAGATGGTTTGGGTACCTGCAGGGAAGGTGACAGTAATCTCACAGTAGCCAAGGCGTGTGAAAATTAGCATCGTGGTTAATGGCCAGGCCCGCTGATCTAAGCTGGAGAAACTGGTCAAAATGAGAGGCAAGATTTCCTGAAAAACAAAACTAACCTAAGTCAAGACTTCTTTCAGACACTGGCTGTTTGCCTGTACCATGCATCTTAGTCCATCACTACACCTTGGAAAGACTAGATTTCTTTCAAAATCCTACTTCATCCTTCTTATCCCAGCCATACAGATGGTATAGTCTGATCTAATCTGGTCTGTGAAGCCTGGAAAAAGAGGCGTTCTCCATCACTACCAGCAGTTGAGACTGAGTTGCACTAGGGCAGGATCTGCCCTATATCTGCAGGTGCATAGGAGAAGGATTGCAGGCTGCTCTTCTGCAACATGCAGATTTCCCACGAGCACTAACTGTATCCTGGCCTTTGTCCGGATGCCGAGCTCAGGGMTAAGCTACGGACTGCTTGTGAGTAAACGTCCAAGGTCATGCACAGCAAAAGCAAGTGGTGCAGATTTTGAAATGCAATGTTGATCATGCATGGGGACAAAATCATTGAAGAAAACGATAGAATGAATTGTTAGCTCCTGATGTGGGAGAGTGATGGCCTGCGGGGAGCTCGCCCAGCTCAAGGGGCTGTGCGCGTGGTGCTGCCAGCACGGGACTGGGGGCTCTCCCCAGAGGGAAGAGGGCAGCTCGAAAGTCACTCCCTCTGCAGTTTTTTCCCTCCCAAACTCAGGTGGCTATGGACCCACCCTCGTCGGTTCTGCCTGTATTCAAGCAGATGAGATCTGGAATTATTCTCTTGGTTATTGCTTAAATACTTACGGAGTGGCAATGTCCCTGTGTATGGAGTGGTATCAGCTGTGCCTGCAGCCGGCCAGCTGGGTGGAAAATAAACATCATCTGCATCAGGTGGAAATGGATGGAAACTGAAAATTAAAAAAAAAAAAGTCTATGAAAGCCTAGAAACACATTTGAGAAGCATTGATGTGTTTGATATTACACAGCAGTATGTACTGGCCACATCAGCACTGTGTGTACAGCGCTTGCTTGTGATAGCCTAGCTTTCATGGGGTTTTTCATAGGCCCATAAAGGATATAGGCTTCTTGTTAGCTAACAAAACATGCTGTGTAGTTTAATTAGCTTCCTGGGGAGGGAAAATCCCCATGGATTTAAATTACAAGAAGACTCATGGATTTAAACATACTCTGCAAACACAAAGCACATTTTTGGCTGGTCTCCCGACTTCCAGTTACACAGGATTGGTTTTTGTCCCTCTTACCAGCGCTCTGTGCTGCCTCCCTGTGTTTTATAGTGTGAAGTAAACGATGCTTTTATCTACAGTGGGTTTTTTGTTGTTTGTCTTTTTTTTTTTTTTTCTTTTTTTAATCAGCTTTCTTGACTGCAGTTAGCAGAAGCCTCCACCTTTCTGCCCCACCACTTTCAATTTCTGTGTCCCGGGAGGAGGCTGCTACTTTGCTGACTCTGGCACGTCACCCCCGAAGCTGCGTGCTGATTCGCCTCCATGGGAACCCTTTCCTGAGAATCCCACTCAATTCTTAAACATCTGGCRTCAGATTATGGTTAACTGCTTTTTCAGCAGTTAAATCCAAAGTTGCCTGCCCCAGGAGACTTGGAAAAAGCAGAGAGAGCAGCTGTTAATTTGTCTTGGGCCATATTGCCGCACCTTTATGTCAGTCTGTTTCTTAAGTATGAAACGCGATATCAAATTCTTTGAAGTGTGGGTAGAAGTGGCAAACATCGTGTTTCACAGTCTCCTTCACTGGTGTGTAATAGAAATGTTTGCAGCTTATTTCGACTTGGGGTGTTCTTTCTCACCTGTCCCAGACCTGCCTTTGCTGTCTTTATTAGTGCATTATTTCCCCCCTTCTTCGCAGCTTTGCAGGTCCCTCCAAGTCGGGTGCTCCGTGATGGCAAAGACCGTGACTCTCTTCCCCYGTACAAAGCACAGTGCAGGGGAACAGGAGGTTACCCGTGGCATTGGCAGCCCGAGCTGGATACCTTTGAGGCAGTGAACAGCCTGGGGGAGGTAGAGCACGAGCGCACTGCGCGGCTGCACGGCTCCCTGRTCCTTGCAAGCACCAGCGCATGTAGCCCTGGGTTTGCTTTTTAACATGATCTCCGTAGTTTTGCTAATGATGACCTGGTTTAAGAGGGTACCACTAAGTGACCAAACTACCCACCATATGAATCATGTAACATCCCCACAGGACAGTGATGCTTTGGGCCAAATTCTGCTGTTAAACAATGGATTAAACCCAGARCAGCCTTGGATGGGATCAAAACTTCAAAATTTTAACCCCCTGCCGTCCTCACATCCTCTCTCATCCTTCTTTCTTATTCTCTGACTTAATACAGGAGATAATGSTGTTCTTTTTGAGTCTGTGCTATGGAAAAGGTGGTCAAGTTTTCTCTCCCTGCGACACGTGAAAGGAGCACCCTGCTCTTGCCGGAGGAAAGAGGCAAAGGCTGCTTTCACACCCCTCTGCTGTCACGTCCTCAGTACCACCTCGCCAAGGAAAAYTCAGTCCTTTAATCTAGCACTAAGTGTTAAATTGATGCAGAGGGCCATGAAGCAAGCTCACAAATTAGTCTACTTTAAAAGGTTGTGCTTTACATATTTGAAGATAATTGGACCATCATGACTAATTCATAGAATGATAAAATGTCGACAGGAAAAGAGCCATCCATTCCCACCTTCTATCCTTAGATTAAATAGCAGGAAAGTCTACTTTTTTTTTCCCCTCCTTTCTATCCTAATGGATGTGATCATGAAACATGGATTTTTTTATTTTTTTTTTTACATAAAAGTGTCTTTCTTGATTCTGCACTATAAAGGCACGAATAAGGCAATGGACAGCAAGAAGAGGCTTACTGTTGTTTATGTGGCCTTGTATGAGATGCCAAGGGCATTGTTTCTATTGCATCCCAGCCTTGTTCAGCAATGAAGTAAAAAAAATTCATGCCACAGATTTTTCTTCTGTGAACAGTGCAGCAATCATATCTGCAGGGAGAAGGCYTCTGTTATTCATACATTGGCTGCATCAAATTGATGACAACACTCTTGTAAGTGGATATCTATCTTGCACAGCTCTGTTTCCATGACAGTAGCCAACAGACGACTGYGCTGCAATGGGGATAATAAGGTAGCCTTTCCATATGGAGCATGTTGATGCCCACAGTTATTCCCAGAGAATTTCTTTCAGTTTCCTAATTATTAGCCGTTCCGWGCGGATCCAGAAATGAATACTGAAAAAAATTGATTATTCCTATAAAAGCATCCTGCTGTAAGAAAGAGCTAGAAAATAATTTTCTCATCCCTCTTTAATGCCTCTCTATAGGCTGATCCTTAGACATGATACAGAGCCTTCAATACCATGAAAATCAGTGGAAAATTGGAAAGGGGAAAGGAAGCAAAATAGCAAGAACCTGAAGTTTCTATGCCTTGGGGGCAAATAAGCAGTTTTGCTAGTTATCATAGGTATTAGATAAGCARTGCATGATATAAGATATCAGTGACTTTCTTTCCTGTCTTATTTTKAATCATTCTATCATACCCTAGAAGGACTTTTGTCATACCTAGCTATGTGAGCTGACTGAAATGCAAGCTAACA
Organism: Oceanodroma leucorhoa; assembly: GCA_030449065.1. Classification (NCBI taxonomy): domain Eukaryota; kingdom Metazoa; phylum Chordata; class Aves; order Procellariiformes; genus Oceanodroma; species Oceanodroma leucorhoa. The sequence continues at coordinate 737,410 of JASVER010000198.1, read as the reverse complement.
GTGGCAAACCAGTTTTGTCTTCCTTTGCTGAATTAGTAGGCTGACTGATACAAGTCCTACCTTCTGTCACCCCTTAGTTTGCTTCACACTTGCTAATGCTCTTGTACCAGTTGTCTCTGTGAAATAGATGTTCCCTTGTATTGAGYGGGAATTTACAGACCTGGGCACTAGCACAGGAAAGCAAAAAAGGCGGAAAACTCCTGTAGGTTAAGGTTTCTTGCAACTCAAGCTTTCTTTTTTTCTTTTTCTTTCTTTCTTGTTTTTAAAAGCAGTCAAGAACAACCCCATTCAAGAACAAAAATAAGCTGAAGAAAGGATTTTTCAGAAACCAGATTCACCCAAGCAAATTCTAGAGGCAGGAAGATATACCCAAATATTGGTTTTCCAGACTAAAAGATAAGAATGAGCAGAAATATATGAGTGAAGAAAAATCTTACTTGAAAACATCTAGGTTCAATTTTGAATGTACTCAGAAAACAMGATAACTGTTAAAAACTGGCCCCTCCAGCTTTCATCTGATCCGTGATGTCTTGGCAGATGAATGTCAAGCAAGTAGGGTGAAGCTTTCATTTGCCTCTCTTCCCATTGCTCTGTATATTTTGTTTTCTGCCTCACCTCTCTGTAGGTACAAACAGGCTTGCCATCTGCCCAGCTCCTGAACAAAATATATTTCCACAATAACTGATTCGAACCTGTGTAATAACCCCTGGACGAGCTGTCGGGATTGGGTTTGCTCCAGCATGCTGCATTCCCTAAAGCTACACCGCTCCCGGCCAAGCTTTGCCGGCTYCCCACCGCAGACCTCTCTTCTCCCTGCAGTGTGGGACAGCACAAGCTCAGGCTGATAGAGAGCCCTTACCATGTGCACTGCCACCCTTTCAGACCCAGCAAAGCAGTCTTCTGCTGTCATAGCTCCCTATCTCTCCATGCCCGTGAGCTTTACCTTATATCTCCTTACCCCCTGGTCCCACGCCTGGCTGTCCTCCCTTTGCCTCCCAGCCCTGTAACCAGACTTGACTCCTCACATCTTCCTTTCCCATCTCTGGCATCTCTCAGAGACTTTTATTTTTTTATTTTTTAAAATCCATTAATGTCTCCTCAGGCTTTGTTGCATCTCTCCAGGCTCCATGCTGTAATGTCTCTGATGTCCTCATGTCTTTTCATTTCCAGCTATTCCAATTGATCCGTTTCCTCCTGCTGTTGCTTTTAATATTTATTCTTCCCCTCAGCCTAGCCACTGCTTTTTCAACTTTAACACCTTTACTTCTTCTAAGCTRAGGCTTATCTGATCTCCCTCTCTGTAATTCTCTCGATGATTTCCTTTGTCATCTCCCAAAATGTACCTTCACCTCCTTCCTCCATGTCTGGTTTGAGGTCTCCCTGCCCAGGCTCCTGGCACCCCTTGCAGTTCCACCCGGCTGCCCCACAGATGGATGGTCGGGCTTGTGCAGACCACGCTCCTCTCCGATCTCCAAACCCACCAAAGCATCTGGCTTGCAAATCTCTTGGGTACCACAACCTGGAAATAAGGCAGGATCCTGCGTCCTGCCCACACGGGCACAGGCAGCCCCAGCCGGGCTGCACAAGGCTGAGGTTAAGGGGTCTGGAGCTGYATGAGAAAAGGGCTTGGCAATAGCTTACACCCTATAAAATTTTACCAGGAGACCAAAATTCACTTGAAAGATCCTGCTTGCAAGCATGAGTGTGTCTGTATGTGCGTTTTCCTCCTGTGGGTAGCCAGAAGCAAAGCGAGCTGCTGTTGCAGCCCAGCCACATCTTTTCTCAGCCCTGCCACGCCGACCCCGGTTTCTCTCTATCAATGGCTAATTCCTAGAAGGAAAGTCTTGCACCTGGACTAGATTTTGCTTTTAACTTTCTGGCCGAACCAGCCCCACTGCTGCTTCTCACGTTTCTTGTCCAAGCCTGAGAGCTTTCCCCRGCGGGTGCGTGGGGCTGCAGCCCAGCGATGCTGCTCGCCAGCGCATGTCGCAGCCCCTGCCTCCCCTCTCCCGGCGTGGAGGGGCCCCCTCCGTGGAGATAAAGCCCTATCGCAAGCCAGGGGCTAGCCTGCAACAGGGGTTGTGGCATGTCCCTGATTTCCCTGAGCTCTGCCCTGCYGGCCGCCCCAAGACGACCCGCTGTCTCCCCTTTTTCCGAGTGGTGTTTCTCTTCCAGAGACGCGGAGCCTGCTCATCAGCCCATGCAACTTGACTGCTATTAAAGCAACGGGAGCTGTGCTGATTTACATCTCCTAAGAAGCCAACCTGTCCTGCTGGCATATTATTTAAATGATGAAAATATCAAAAGTGGTTGACTTTTTCTACTCAGAGCTGCCATAATTTTCTGTAGTGATGTGATAGTCCTTTTAATTAATTAATTAAGTTTTTTATTTAAATATTTAATTTATTTTGTTGTGTTTGAGATTTATTTGCCCTAATTCGTGTGAGACAGTTTGAGGAAGAAATTCTGCCAATGCTGAAAGTGAATTTGCTTCCCACCAATGTTTAACTTGGCACAATTAAGAAAAATTGGGGGCATTTCCGCCCTTGCGTAGCGTTGATGCAAAAGCAGTGGGGTTTCACTGGGGACCCATCCAGCAGCACAGCGGGGTGCTCCCTTGCGTGGTTCATCTGGAAGTGCTTCGGGGCAGCACCAGCCCCAGCGCTGCTGCGGTGGCCACCCCTCGGGGCGGGCGGGCGGGCGTCCCCYGCGCTGCAACCGTCGCTCTCCCCGTGGACACCGCGGGAGGTGGGGAAAGCCCTCAGTGTATTTTTAAGCAGTCAGACACAAGGTGGCTTGTTGCTTATGTCAGGGTGAAATGAAAGGAAATTGGTCTCTGAGGGGCAGCCATGTGAACATATATATATTTCTTTAAATAAAGAGCTCGTGTTAGGAGAGCAAGCGAAGCCATAGGTAGGGAGTGATGGGCTCGTTGCCATGGGAACTACTCTTTCTACTTGAATAGCAAAATCAATAATTGCCTAAAACCTCCATGGTGTGTTTGGAGTTTGGTTCTTTTTCATCATGGGGGTTTTGTGAGGGGGGATATGATGGTTTCTGCAAGAAAACCTGTGGATGCTCTGCACTGTTCCCTGCGTGTCTCAGGCCCTGCGAGATGATATATTAATGCCATACCTTAATTTAAATAGATGGAGGCTTTATCCTGAAACACTGAAGGCCTAATCCTGCAACCCCTGCATTTATTTTAGGGAAACAAAGCCCGTGCTCCTAGGAACAGCAGCCAAAATACCAGCAGGGCTACCAGCACCAGTTAAGATTGCTGGCATCGGTAAAGACTCTGTTGTCTGACCACAATGTGAGGAGCATAGGGGCTGCTGAGTTATGAAATGTTTGACCCAAGTGCTCACGGTAACTACCTGTAATTTTGAATCCCTCCTTATGAAGAAAGCTCTTCGGGAACTGGTGAGCCAGGCTCTTCCCTGGCATGGCTCCCTCATGGTCCCTGGGGACCGCCTGGGAGGTGGCATTTCTTGGTCACTGTGGTGCCAAAATAGGTTGTTGCTCCAAGTACATCATGCATTTTTCTTTATTTCTTCCACCTGTTACACACTTTGGTCAGCAGCAAAATAATTCACAGTGTTAACACATTAGAGGCTCATTACTGGGAATGAAGCTAACGCCCCACTGAGATGAACAGAGGTGATTCATGCTGCTCCAAACTGTTGGGTTTGCTTGTTTACAAACTCAAGCTGCTGATGTGACTGCTCAGTTACATCCCAGGTTATGAATTAGCTTTTTCTCATCATGAATTTTCTTTTTTGTTATTTTTTGGGGGGAAGCCTGAAAGGGATCCATTTAATTTCTGCATGTTTTGTGTATTCGTGTTAGCAACATGAATACATAGATGCATTGATTTATATGTAAATATTTGTGCTTAGCAATTTGATGTATTCAGCTTTAATGATGACAGGATATATTTCATGAACATTCCCTCCTTCAGCTACTTTCAGTAGTGCTGATCTTTCACACCTGGGAGCCCCAGGGATCTTTTTAATCTCTGCAGTTTACAAAATATATCAACAACCTGAGAATAAACAAGAAAAATACTTGGAAGAGAACTTGCTTTCTCTCCCTTCCCATCGTCGCCCCGACTTGTTTATACTGCTGTTCATGGGTTTTGCCGGTTTGCAATATCTCATACAGGGCTATTTACATTCTCGAAATAACATTTTTTTTTTCAAGGGAGAGCAGATCTTTTTGTTTATATATCATTTTATCCACAGGGAGTTTGAGGAAGGCAGATGTCAAGGCCTGGAGTTCCATTAGAGCCAGTAGATGCAACCTGATCATTGCACCAGCGCAGACGTAGGTGTTGTAAGGAGATTGCTAAAAATGGCAGCAAATAGGATCATCATACATTTTCCAATTGGTTGTTTTCCCAAGGCATGGCCATGGCATGCGAACACCTGATATGAGCTGTCGCTCAATGCCTTAGCACATACTGGTCCCAGTTTTTACCCTACAAATTTAGTGCAGTTTGGTCTGACTAATTATTTTGCGTCTACAATTGTAGGATGCTGCTAGTGAATCTGTCAGGAGTTTGTTTCCAACTTCTTAAATTTGTTTAAGCTCAGCCAGGTTTGTACATTTGAGGTTTGTTATCTTCAAAGCGTTGAGGCCAGAAAAATGGCCTTGGACTGAGCAGGTAATAGTGGTATTGAGTATAGCATCAAAATATGTTGCTCTCAATGTTTTTTTACAGTGTTGGGGGGAATTCATTAGGTTCGTGAACTGGAAAAGCTTGTAAATTGGAGTTTAACTTCAAGCAGGCTAATTAGTCACAGTTTTAAGTAATTTAGGGGGTTGATGCACTCGTGGCTCAGAGGAAGTTGGGTCCTGATCTGTTGCAGAATCTGTTGAAGGCTGGTCAAACCCTGTGTGAGACAAGCCTTTACGTGGCATGAGCCAGAGCTGGCGTAAATCTGTCAGGAGACTCTTTAAAAGCCTTATGAAGTCAGTGATGACTTTAAATGATCTCTCTTATTCTGGGTTGGCAAAACTGGTCCAGGAATCTGCTTTTTCCAGACGAGTGAATAGAAGCAGAAGCCATTTTCTGGGGGGTTGTTTTTTTGGGTTTTTTAGCTTACTGGATTTATTCACAGGATTATTTCAGAACGAATTTGAGTATTTTGATTGATTTGTCCCTCCAGTCCCACTCAATGAAAATGTTATATCCTGTCCCCAGTTTCCTTCTGCTAGTGGCAGGGGTCCTCTGGTGCCCCCTCCTATGTCTGGCTTCATATTTGGGAGTCCATATTCATTATTTCCCTTTGTCTAACAGTGCTGCCAGCTGAAACATCTCCTGTTGCTCTTAGTGATATAGGCTGTTTTTCAAAGACTACTTAAGTTTCCAGAAAGTGAATGTTGAGGAGTCTCAAATGTGTGGGAGCCTAATTGATTTCTTTTTTTTTTTTTTTGCCTTTTTTTTTTTTTAGGAGAATAAAATGGTATCATTCCATCTAAGATGTAATTCAGTGTAATGCACACACAAAATAAACAGGCATTTGTAATTAGGATGCACCAGCCATGAAAATCATGAGTCATGATAATTGCTGTTATTTTAAAAAAGACATCATCAGCGGTCTGGAAGAAGCTGGAGCTCTTTAAAGTGCAGATCTCCACCTTCTTCCAGTTCACTATGCTGACCTGGACCCAAGACCTCCCGGAGCCAGGAGATCTTGTCTCTCTCTTTCTGGGAGAAAGGACAAGGCCAAAACCCACATTGAACAGGTTATAGCAGAACCCAAGACTCGGTCTGATCCTGTCTCACAGCTGACCGGGATCTCTGTGTACCTTGGTACCTGTTTCCTTGCACTTATTCCCTTCCAGGGTACAGGGATCCCTCGGCACCATGGGCAGAGATGTCTCCCTGTGTGCTGAAGGGAGAAGAGGCAGGATGGAGAGGTTTAAAAATTCCTCCCTCCCCCCATTTTAAGACAGAGTGAGGAATTTTCCTTTTCTGATTTCTTTCTCTACTTTTCCAGCAGGAATAGTTTTCCTTTTTCTGTTATTTATGGACACACACTTGTTTTCAGCTTCCTGGGAGCCTCCCCAGGGGATTTCTGATATGCTGACCTCAGCCTGGGCCATAGCGAAGCCTCGCTGGCATGTGCCCCCATCCACACTCTTTGGAGAGCACCTTTTTTGCTGTTACAGAAGCTGTCAAGTTTGCCAGAAAAACAAACCCTCTGACACAAAAGGCATAAAGCTGATGCGAAGCAAGCAATGTTCTGTACTTAAACCGTACCCCCTCCCAGATAACTGGGAGTAATTGAGGCTTTGATGGATGAACTCTGTTACTCCAGTCATTCACTGTTGAACCTTTGCGCCTACTTGAAATTCATAGAAATTCCTGTTATTGAGCCTGTTTGCTGTGTAGATGATGAATATGGGCCTGGCTTGCTCTAAAACGCTTTTGCAGTTTCCCTTATACTTCATTTTACTGAAAATCTCCCCTCTCCTTTGTCTTGATGGTTGGCAAAGAGCCATTTGCTGGAGCAAGCTTCATTTCTGGGGGCCATCAGCTTTGATTTTCCTCTTATGCACTGCATTCCCGGTGCCCACACACTTGAAAGCTGTGTTATAGCCTCTAAATCAAGATGCTTACTATCCCCGCAACTGAGAGGYCTCACAACCAAGCTTGCCAGTACATTGCTGTAAATTAGAGAAATTCCCATCTAAATTTCTGCAGGGAATGGAGCTAAGATAATGAGAGAACCAGTCAGGACAGTCAAGGAAATTGGAGGTGTGTTGGTCTTGGAAGTCAGCAGTTCGAATAATTCCCCTTATTATAGAACAGCACTGACATATGATATCAATACCTGGTAGAATAATAGCATTTTTCTTGGATGTATGCTTCAGATTTGCATATTGCAGCATTTATCAGTATAGAAATGGAATTATGTGTCTGCAGTAGTTTGCTCCGCTGCGGTCTTACAGTGGGAAACAGAAAAGAGCTCAGTGCTACTGAGGGCTGATTACTTCACATCTGCATGGGATCTTAGTGCATGACTACATGAATGTGCTGTACATTTAGGACTGTCTGAACCCTGACATGCCTTTGCATATATAACAAAATCAGGGTTCAGGCAAAGCYGATAGTATTCCATCAAGAAGGTCAACTTGTTTTCACTTACTCATATTTTTGCTTACAAAAATAATACAGAGGAAATCTAGTAACTATATACCATGCAGTAGCAGAGTTTAAGGGCAGGAGTTTCCCTAATTTCTACTAACAGCATCTGTGAGAAAACGCTTTGGGGACAGGAGAAATAAATTATGTGGGAAGTCACAGTGTAGTGTCCTGTGACTCTAAGTCCAAAATATATTTGCTCCTCTCTAACACATAGACTGGCATTTTTCAGCTTACTTGATAGACGAGGCAGTGACTCCAGTGAGGGTAGGATATTATCACCTTCTATAAAGTGATAATCCTTCATCTCTTATTGCCTTTATAGAGTGCCTCAGACCCTGCTCCCCCGGAAAGCGTGCAGTGAAGCATTTCTATGGACTTGCCCTGTTATTGCACTCTGCCTCGGGTACTAGTTGGAGAAAATACCCCTTGGAGCTTTGGTCCTGCACAGTACACCCATTCCTATGTCTTCCCTTTCCTCTCCTGACCTAGAGATGTGGGGACAACTTCTYACAGTCTGAGTTAGCATGCAGACAGGACTTTCTACAGCCACAGGTCTGAACCTCTACTGCTGCGAGCCATCACATTGAATAATTCCCACTATCAATGAATCCAAATCCACTTTAGAGTATTAGTGGATTAGTATTTTTCAGGCAGTTTGGATTATATGTGCAAAGATATAGTACTTCTAGAGGAAAACTTCAACAACTCAGAAACAAAGGGGAAATCAGAGGCTGGATTTCCCCAGATTTGCATCCGCAGTACACTTCATCTCTAGTGAGCTGTGCATGGTTGCAACCCTCACTGTTGCTGATTTATAGAATATTTATAGATCATATAAAGGCTGTAAATTTGAAAATGTGATAGTTCAAATTATTGGGCCTCTCTTAGTTATTTTGGATGCTGCTTCAAAACCCGAGTGCTGTAGTTCCCAAGCTAGATTTATTCCTGGCCAGTTTATACTCCTGTGTTCTTCTACTAAGGGCAGCTCTGTGCTTCTGACCCATTACTTATTGCCCTTCTCTTTACAGAGGGCAGCTGTGTGTCCACTCAGTCCTGTCGCACAGCTAGAACAAACTAAGCTCTTAGCTGGCAATTGTAAAACAGCTCCCTCTTCCCCACTCCTCCTAGGAGCCAGCTGAGAAATATCTGAGTCACTATAGCATTTAAGTGCACRATCTGGCACTTTTTATAATTAAATTTTCATTGTTTTTCTCTTCAGGGTTGTCTAGTTTTTCTTAGACGATTTTCTTATTGTCCTTTTTGCTAACAGTGAGTTCCCACTTTGAGATTTTGGTAGGAAATGTGCTGATGACACAATATAATTAATGAAAACACTAATGAATATGAATAGAAAATTGAAAAGATTGATCTGTAATGAATTCTGCTTATAATCTTCCTCTGGCCTGATGAAACCTTTCTTCAGCCCAGCTGGTTGCAGTCACTTTAAGTACTTGAAATTTCCTGTATTAATTCTCAGTTTATGTAATAATCCTCCATAGTGGTTTAATGAAGTTCCAATAGATGCAATTTACCACATTTTCCTTTGTCTAGAAAATAAGTTTTTCATTAAAGAAAGACAAAAGTCTAGTCTGACATAACTAGAATTGGGTAAATACATGCTACATGTTGTCCCCTTTTACTTTTATGTCTTTAATGACTCTTTTGTTCCCAGTTTTGTTCTGAACACTTGCATGGTGGTAAGGCCAGACTGTTAAATCTCAAGGCTGTCCTCAAAGCTCTTTTCTTTCCTTTCTTAAATAAGTAACTGTGTTTGCTCATCTTCCAGGTAGTGCTGCACAACCCCCTATGATGGGGGTCAGCTGTGCTGCCTTTGCCTCTCTAACACGGTTGTCCTGGACGGAAACAGGTAAAAGCATCTCAACTTAGATTTTAGCTGGCATCTGGATTTTCCTTWATCTTTTCAGCCTCTAAACCCCATCCTTGCTTTTAGCAGGCCAGCTGCTCAGTCCTTCTTCCCTCTGGGAACCCTTTCCCACAGGCTTTTCCCCTGGCTTTGGGTGGAAACTCCAAAGAGGACTTCTTTTTGCCTTGGATKTATGGAAATATCAAGTCTTTTGCATTTCAAAGACTGAGCTTTTCAGTCCAGCAGACTTGTGTTTCTAGAAGTTCTGCTTATTTCTCCACCTGTGCCTTTGTAAGAGACACCCATTTGTCTCTTTGATTCTTTAAAGAGAATCAACTCAGGATTACTCCATCCCAGCCTATTTTCTGCAAGCAGCTCTCTTACGGTCCCTTCATTAGGTGCCAAAGCCACCTTTAAAATAGCGTCAACTCTTGTTGGCTCAGTGACTATGTCTTCTGCTGCCTGTCAGCTCTCACATCCAGACACCCATCCCCGAGATGAAGCCTGCTCAGAACAAAATCTTCACTGTTATGGCCAGCACAGCAGCTAGGCTTGATCTTTGCAGGCACTCGGCAGGAGGGTGTCACTCTAATGACCTGGCAATTATGTCAGCTGAAATTATCGTAAAGCACTGCACGTAGCTGATTGTTTTCCATACCGAGTATCAGAGGATATAGTCCAGAGCCAAGCAGCTCAGGTTGAGGACAGGAAATAAGGCCAATTCAGTGATGACATCAATCATGTCAATAATGATGAGTAAACAAAATGTCATGGCTTCTTGTCAAGGCTTCTGGAGTTAAGCAACACTAGTAGTTAAACTAACTTGAGGCTGCTGGAATTGTGAAATATCATTATGCTAATTTTGGAGAGGCAATAACATTAACTGAAGTCTAGGATGACTTGTTGAATTTGTCAGATTAGGGCAATTTGCTGATGTGATTATATTTTGATTCATTATAATTTTGGCTTGGAACATTTGATTTCATGTATTTATTTAATTCTGTATTGCAATTGAATTTCTTATCTTGCATATACGTATCCCAGATTCGGAGGTCTTTGGGAGAAAAAGGCTGTGATTTTCACACCTGACTCGGAAATTTAGATATGTTGGCTGCATTTTCCAAAGTGCTTCCATGATCAAGGACAAAAAGTCCTACTCACAAGATTTTTATTGGGGTGAGTGATTGCTGAGAACTTTCGAAAAAATCCTCTGCGCTACTCTCAGTGACATTAATACCTGTCAAATGTCTGGCCCTGTGGTCAGCTCCAGAAACATCACTCTTTGGCGTCCTGTGCGTGGGGGCATGCCCATGTGTGTAGTGCTAGAAGTCAAATTATACCAACTCTAACCTCCTAAACCTCCGGGTAAACCGCCGATGTGACGCTGGTCCTCTGGGGCTGCTGAGCCCRGATCACTTGGGATTTGGATGGACTGTGTTGGCCACGTCTAGAGACTGGCTCCTGCCCCATTTCTCATTCTCACTTCGGTTCGGGCAGCACCATTTTTGGGTTACTCTTGACAATAAGCAACTTTGGTGACATTTGCATTCGAAGTACCTTATGATGCACACAGACACGGATCCGCTTCAGTCCAAGGAAAGTGCCCTTATCTCAGACCAGCTCTAGCTGCCTTTGGGAAACAGACACCTCCTGATTTCAGAGCTGTGGGCCATTGGGAGGGAGGGAGGGAAGGATAGCYTGGAACCTTTACTGTCTCCTCCTGGATGGCGGAGTCATGGTGCCATGCAGAGGACTGGGCACGCAGTCAGCAGCAAGAGCGAGAGATGGTCCCTCGCCATTAGAGACTGTGTCAAGGGGAAATGCAATGCATAAAGGAGAGTGGATAATGTGAAATGCAAGGCTTAAAAGCTTCCCCCACCCCACCCCCCCCAGAGCCTCCTGAAATAAAAGCCAGTGCCCCTTGGCTTGAAAGGGTGTATGACTGCAGGGCACTATAAAGCTAAAGCATCATGTTCCCTTGAAATAAAATTTTGCACAAAGGCAGCTTGCATTACATCCCTGCATGGATGCTTTTTAGAACTCCCCCAGTTCAGAAAACTCTTGTAATTGCTTTCAGTCTGCTTTTCCACCACTCCAGGTCTAATCTTCTTTTTCGATGTGGTGACAGGTGTTGCTCAAAGCTGCATGCAGTCTTCAGCCAAAAACTCCATTATTTTGGCACCTGTTGGTCCCTAAAATCTGTGGGTTTGGCTTGGGGAACCCTCAGTTCCACCTATGTGGGTAGAGTTTGTCGTCAGTTCAGTCATGGAAAAGTCATCTGCATATCTGCTGGAGCCTGCATGTAACCAGGGTTACAGCCCTAGATCTAGTCCTTTTGTCTGCAGAACAGAGTTCTGCCATTAACGTAACCAAATATTCGTGAGTGTGAACCAAAAATTTACTTTTGCTTTGGGGTTTGCTTTGACTGAAGATGCAGTTTCAGAGATCTTTTGAGATCTTTTGACCATTCTTCATAGAGATGACATTAAAAATAGGAGTTTTATTTTAAAGAACTTTGAATGATTTTTCAATTCTTAATTTCAAAACCTACTAAGAAATCTGATTCCTAGAAAGGACATACTAAAAACTGTTTTTCAAAATCATTCAGTTACCTTTTAAGGTATTTTAGACTTTGGTGCCTGAAAACTGGAGGCATGCAAAATCATTAATTACTTCTGGTATTCTGTTCTGTGTCCCCTTTGCCTTTCTTCATAGGATGAGATTTGCTGCACAGAACTCATTTAGGAAAAAAAGTTGAGAATTTTTAGAATGGACACTTAAAATCAGGGCTCGTTTCAACCTGATGTGAAAATTGCACTGAATGATTCAGATCTAAATTGATGCCTCTGCGTTACAGTTTCTCTTAAGAGTATTTTTATACTCATACAAAAAAAGTTTCTACTGGAAAGGAAGATCAAATAACTCTAAATCCTAGTTTCGGAGTATTTCAAGTCTGTGTCTGATATTTGCCAGATGTGCCCCTCCGTAGCATCCACGATGATTTTGCTGCATAGCCCTGGAAGAGGAGAGCCTGGTGCCTGCACGCCCCTGTCACTCCCCCAGGAAAGTGTGTGGGCTCCCTGCCTGGCTATGTCCCCGCGATGGGCAAATCTCTTGATTAAAAAGCCATCTCCTCTTGTGCTCCTGCCTGGTGTGTTGCAAGTGCAGTAAAACGCTGACAATTTAAGCGGCTGTTATTCTGCCTCCCGGAGAGCAGCTCTCGTCTGGAGTGCTGCGAGGCAGCGGTGATGGGAATCCAGCACCACGGGCAAGCGGGCACGGGCCTCTCTGCTGTGAAATTACTGCAGATGCTTGCGTAGGGTCGCAGCAGGCAGCTTCAGCTTCTCCATCGCTCCGACATACCCCCTGATCCCCTTCCCCAGAAATGGGAGAAGAACCTGGGCGTATTTGAGTGGAGACCATGCATTCCTCTCTTCTGGCAGAGCTGTTGCCAGCAGCATTTGCCCTTGACTTGCTGCAGCACCCACATTTTATACGGCTGCATTTATGTGACTATTATAGAAGTAAAAACTGTTTTGAAGCGCACCATTCCCCAGCAGCTCCCCTCCTATGGCTGTGCCCCTGAGCAACACCCCCCTGACCACATTCCCTCAGCAGGGATTGCTCACGCAAAGAGGTGCCTTCCCATGTCTTCCCCAGGCCGTTCTGTCCTCTGAAAGGCATATGGCGAGCTCTTCTCTCGTATTGCATTTTATTACTTTTTTATCTCCTTCCAAAAGGAGTCACTAAGAGTCAGCTGCTTATTCTCTTAAGATGTTGGGTGTTTGCATTGTCTGTCCTATAAAGTCACTTACCAAGAGAGGAAGTGCTTCAGTCTCACCTTAATACATATGCAGACGTATATTGACCGTTAAGGAAACCTCTTACCTGCTCTCAGTTGTGCTTAGCTGTAAAGTCCTATCACCCTTACTTTGCACTTCTTGCTTCTCCTCAGAGATTGCCAACTTTTTCCTCCCAGGTTCCTGAAGATTTCTTCCATGTTTACAGATTTAATTTTGGTTTGTTTTTTACTCCTGATATCATGCCTTATGAGAGCAAACAAGCATTTTGGAGGTTATTCAGCATCACTTTTTGACATATCTCCAAGCTGGTCTTGGAGGGTCAGTCTTTATCTGCTTTGCAGTTTTTGATCAGGCTATTCATCATGAAGTTACTAGTTTCAAATTATCTTCCTCCCTGCTTTCCAGGTCCTCTTACTTTTCAGTACAGAGTTCTCCACTTCTTATTTTTGCCCACAGACACAATGCTTTATTGAATCTGTGAGCTCTGACTTCTCAGTTTTTCTCCCACTTGTCAAATTTATGCTCTGAAATTTCAGCTACTGACACCACTTTACTTGGCAGAATCTAACAATGCTTTTTGAAGGCTTCTGTATCTGTGGATTTTGTTTAGCTATGTAACCTTTACTGAGAAATAGCTTAGAAAAAGTAACTACATTCTTAATGACAAACCTTTCTAGTTGATGATGCATACATTTTTGATATGACACTGAAGTTCTACGTATTTACTGGTCAAAAAGAATCTCTACATACTAGGGATTAGTTAACCCACCCCTCCAATAACTAAATGAATCATAAGCATGAAACAAAGAAACTAAACTGAACAGCAAATGATACTGTTAAGCAGGTATTCTTTATTAGGAGCGCTGGGCAGCACTGGGGATAGCTCCACCACGAGTGCTCCAACAGGTTAACAAAGCACATTGGTTTATATGCAGACAAATCATACATATTCATCAGATTTCCTGGAAAGGGCAGTCATATGATGATGAGTTCCTGGAATTCATTTACATAGTCCAAGCATGTGCAGTAAAATTAGGGTTAGGGTGTTTTCACCCTCCAGTGGTCGTCCATGGTCTTCCTCACGCTGTCCGCTTGTTTAACTTTGGGCTTCCTTTGTCCATATATAGTCATGGAATTAGCTCATCAGTTCTTCGACTCCGGAATGTTACAAGGGGTCAGTTTAAATTCGTTTTTTGCACTTATCTTGACACAGTTGTCCTGAGTTTCTATCATCAGTGATTTACACAACAGGGCCTAATGAGCTAGCTCAAGGACTGTTCAACCTTATCATCCAAGGAGTTACCTATTTCAAAGCAACCTTGTTCCATTATCAATTCTACTCTACAGATAACTAAAACTATGCAAGTGAAGCTAAGAAAGATGTAATTAGTACAGTTGATAAGCATTTTGTTAATACAAAGCATTGCAACATTTGTTTGCCTAGCTGTAAGTTAGTCGGTCATATAGTCAGACAAACAGTCGCAGAAACATGCAGCTTCCTTTCAAGTAGGTGACACAATTTAATTCAGCATGTGACAGGTATTGTAAGGCAATTGCGGGACATTATGGATAGAGTTTGTCTCCTTGAGTTTAGCTACCTACAGTGTTGATATTTACGTCTGAACTAGTTGTCTTTGTCTCCATTTCTAGTCAATGGTGAGAGAGAGGTACTTCAGAGGATTCAAGCTCTCCACCATGCAGACATCTCAGACGAGCCAGAGGTTGGGGCACTGAAGTCTCTTGCTTTCTCTGTTGACCGTAAGGTGCATGCTCAGGTGTAGATGTCCATCAAACGAAGTGTAAATAACAGACAAATCCTGCCCTGAATGTATCTTGAAAACAACATTGTAAGTCTCCTCTACATTTTCATGAAACTTCTCCCAGACAGCATCCTGGTGTCCACTGGTCAGTAGGTTAATGCAGGGCTGTTCCTCACACAGTCTCCTGTTAGTGACACACATGCTTATTGACTTGGCTGAGGGGGACTTGGCGGCATCTCTTCAGGCACAGGATGACTTCAGGTGCTCCTCACAGACTTAGCTAATGTGGGATTATCTACAAAAGTTTAATTCAGCCTCTCTGGGCTTTGATAGAGTCAAGAGAAGATTCTTCAGAGGGCAAGTCAGTGTATTACGGACCAGCCTCTAGACCTTTTATGCAGCAGCAGAGTTCAAATACAGTTACACGTTTTCGAGAGAAGTATTTATCAGAGTCTTAGCGATGGACCTACAGACCACATTGGCCTTACCTTGACATTAGAGAGCCAAACTAAGGTCATAGGAAAATACAATAAGAACAACACAAAAGCAACAGATTGAGCCAGAGGTATCCCAGAAGCATGGACAACTGAATGAGACTGATTACAAATAATCAAACAGATATATTTGCTTTATATGTGGTAGGATAGCTTTATTTTAGCAGCACACATAATAAAAGAACAGCCCCACTCCTGAGTGAATATCTGCATTGGTGCATGGGCGGGTTCTTTTCCGTAGACAACACCAGGTCTCCACAGAGAGTTTAGTGGGACTTCTGAGTTCATTGCATTTAATTTCTCTTTCAATATTGATATAGCCTGTGTCCACTCATTGTGCATTACATATATTGCATTTATTGTTTATTGACACATTATGAAGCGTAGTTAAGATTTTGAATCAAGTGTACTGGTTGTTTGCCTTTTTTCTTTTTAAGGTTGTGAAAGGGTGTTTTTCTTCTGCTGGGAGGGGTGTTCCTTGAAAATCCTTTAAATTGTGCATGAAGGTCAGCAGAAGGAACTGACCCCGTTTTGATGTGACATGGTCCAGAAAGAAGCTCCTTCACTGACTGTGGCAGGGAGGGAGCCCAGGGTTATCATTAGACTTGCTAATCTTTGCAAATATCCACAGGCAGATGGAATAACTCTTAATTTGTTTTCTCACAGTTTAGCTAAGACAAGCGTAGCTAGGCAGCAGGTTGTCTGCTGGTTGTGTGTGCCAGGCATGGGAGCCTGGGTGAGGGGGGACGGTCCCAAGGGAGGCGGCACTGCTGCTCCCCAGCAGCAGCGATGCGTCCCCCTCAATTCCCTATGTCCTGGTAGGTGGCCTCTGCGGATGGGAGGTTGGCAGGAGTCAGCTGTGGTACAGAAGAGCTGATACTGGTACTTGTTGGTATCTGTTGTTGAACTGGGATTCTGACTGTACTTTGCTAGTTGTCTGTGGCGTGGGGTGGTAGCTCTTCAGTGGCTGGGGCTCCACAGGCGTTCCCATTCACATGGTGGGACATCTCACCTCTACCGCTCACGGTCCTCACACGTCTGTCAGCGCTGCCCCAAACCAGGGCGCAGCTCGAAGGAGAGATTTTTTTTTTAGATTTTATATTATTATTTAAATACCACACTAAGACTGTCTCAATCTAGTCAATATTAATGACTAGACTGTGTTAATGATTTCACAACACGTGGCAAGAAAATGTGCTTCAGTGGCATATTTTCTTTTCCATATAACAGAATAACAAGTCCCTTCAGGAGCATATCAATTGCTTTATCTTTGCTAATCAGTGTAAGTCTTCTGTCTGTCCTCTCAACACTGCATAAAGGAAGCAAGCAAATGAAACTGGTTTATAAATACTGATTCTTCTTTCATGCCTCAGGCCTGAAAAAGCTACATCTTATTTCCCTAAGACTAAAGTTTTTGGTAATATCCAGAATTGAAATAGCTGATTTCATTGCTTACTTCAAAGTGTATCCACCAAGCTCCATGTTCTTCACTGCTTATAGTTCCATAGACATGACACAATATGCTTCAAACCTTCAATAACAATCATGTTTACTGCAAACAAGTCAAACATTCACCAGCAACATGTAAATAAGAGCAGTAGCAGCAGATGTCCAAACAAAACCAGTACTGTGCTATCCAAGTTTCAACTTGGCGCCCATCTTAGACAAGCTATTCACAGGGAAAGGTTATTGCATCTACAAAAGCTACGTTAAAACAGTGAAATAAATCTGTCCAGCTCAGATTTTGCCACCTTGGATGCTGCTGCTCTAACTTTGTACTAATTCTTCCAAAGTTTATCATCATTAAAAATAGCTTTCCAGTACATTAGCTCAACTTGCATAATTTTTAACATGACCTTTCTCATCTTCTAATTAATTTTGTTGCTCAGCTGTTTCCCTATGACCTTATCAGTTACAGGGTCCCCCAGTACGTCTTATTGAAGCCGACTCCAGCTGGAGGCTTCCCTTCCAGGTTTCCAAAGTACAGTGAACAAAGAGAGTTTTGAAAAAGCTTCAAGATAAGAGACATAGTGAAAAGAAAAAAGCAACCTATTCTGAGAAAGTGTTTAACTTGCAAGTAAAATACATGTCTGGACTGTCTTGTCAGAATCCGATTTGGGCATCTTTCTTTGCACTAGATAGATTTTAGTGACAGCACAGGGCAAATAGTCACGCAGCTTTTCTGATCTTCAAATTTATATGATGTGATGTGGTCATAGGATATGATTTATGATTATCTCCTATAGGCAGGTGGGGTGACCCAAGCCACTCTTCACTAAACCTGGTTACAAGCAAGGAGGCAGGGAGGACTGTGAGGAGAAAGTGCAGAAGGACTTAGGAAAGAGGAAATCCTAAAGGCAAACGTCTGAGAGAGCCAAGCTGAGAGAAGCTTCAACTGAAATTTCACTAGTGTTGTAGACTGAGTTACTAATAAAATCAAGGTTGACACTCAGCTGTTCTTGAAGTAGCACAAATAGGCTCGGCTGCAGGGCCTTCAGTATTGTTACACTGATTTATATAGAGAATAAGACTTTATTGCAAGGTCTCTGTACTGTATTGAGGGCTGTATAGTAACTGCGTTTATTTGCAGTGTATTTCTTGGTGTAGTACATACAAGGGAGAGGTGTTTTGGCTTTTAGTTCAGATGGCTGATTGTTTTTATTTACCCGCTATTTCACCAAATTCTGTTCACACCTGTTCTTAAAGACACGAGCGGATCTTGATATCCCTTCTGCTAGTATTACCCTTGTGGTATTCCTCTGAAGCCCTTGGCAAAGCTTTCAGTTCACAGTAGGATTTTTTGGTTTTTAAATAGGAGTACTGAATGTGTGAGACATTAAGACACTGAGCCTGATTCCAGCTGTGTTTTTTAACATGGATTTAACTCTCCTGACAGTAGCTATGTTGTTCTTGATTTTGACAGATGTCATTGGAGTAAGGTATACAGATGACATAAGATCAGATCCAAAATCTTAGTTCTTCTGTTGCATATCCTTACAGACTCTTTTACAGTCATGTTCTTAAACACACTCAAAAAGATTTATCATCTACTATTTGGTTGATTTTTATTCAGCTTCAAAATTTTCCTTAGAATAATATTGTGAAACATAATTTTACCTTTTCGAACACAACGGAATTTCTAGTCCAGGCTATAACTGTTTGACTAGAGGCACTCTGTATGAGGGTTGGTGAAAATAGTCAAATTATTGCTTCAGCTCACTGGCAAGAAGCTGTCTAGAAAAAGATGCCAAGAAGGAACATAGTCTGCCTACGACTTTACTGCGACCGTAACTCACGCCTGTTCAATGTATTACTCTTGGTTCCAGAAACATCACTGCCCCTCGGTGCTGCATTGCTGGCAAAGTCATGCCTTGTGGAAAATGCAGACCTTTGTTTTAGCAGGAAATAAACCCCAGCTCCAACTTGGACCCGTTTGCAGCCCATAGAGGAAAGTGCTGTCTTCCCCACTGCGTTTAACCTTATCATCTCTCCAGTATCAGAAAAAGGTCTTGCTGTGAATCCCTGTTTGCTGTGAAGAAATCAGCATCCACAGGGATTCACTGCTTCAGTGCAGAGCTCTATTCCCTTCTCTCCCCCACTGGTTTACAAGTAAAACATAAGAAAAATATGATGGATACATGCTATGCAGAATTCAGGACACAGCAATAAGCTCTCTCTTGCAGAGTACCTCAAGAAAGTTTCCCCTGCAGTTATTTTCTATGCATGTACTGCATGCATTCACTCTCCTCCTTTCTCTATCTCTGTTATTTTTTAAATGATTGCAGCTGCTGGTTCCGTTGTCTCTGATTTTACTGTTTAAAGCTAAAACAGATGGTGATATGTCTATTAAATACTAAACTGTGCCATGCAGGAATCATTATCACAGCTGAATTGGCTCCTTTTAAGAGTGGTTTTATCCTTTGAAATAGATTAAAGGACTCGGAAGAAATTCACTGCACTGCTGGATGCCTGTGATGGGCTGAATGGATGACAGTTCACTCTTGACCAAAAATACAGTGTGGGGGGACAGCTAGCATCCTTTCCTACAGGAGCAGATTTACCCCAGGTTTCTGCATCCCCTGAGGCAATGCAGAGTTGCAGCACAGAGAGGGGAGCTGAGCAGGGCTCCGTGCCGGAGAACTGCCCCTGGAGCATGGGGTAAAACCCCTGCCAGCTACTGAGCTGCTTCCTTGCTGGTTTTGCATGGACCGATTGATCGGATTTGCGTGATGATACTGCTGCAGGAACCGTATTTTCTTCTATTTAGCACAATTTTCCAGGAGTCCCTCCGCATACGTTTGAAGAGCTCAAGGTCTTTGGGGCAGGAATTATTTTCTCTTTTAAATTTAGAATATACAGTGGCTGGGTCAGCGTGCCCCAGTTTCTTCTCTTGGTCTCTCATTGCTGCAATGCAAATAATTAGTAAAAGGACTGGTTGTAAAACTGGAACTGCAGCCCTCTGAGTGATATATTACAAAACAGGATTCAATGGGCCTGGGTTTGACTCCCTGAAGTATAATAGTCTCGCCATCCACCGCCTCTAATGCAATGGATCAAAATGTTCTTTAAAGTAAAATGAAGACATTTCCGAAGTACAGGACTGTACTTTTATCTAATAAATGTTGCCAGAAGGAATCTCATTTAAACAGTGACATTCCAAATCCTCTATTCCTTTTCTTTCCTCAATAAAATCCAGTTTCCTCTCGAGATATTTAAAATGTCCTTTCTGTGCTATCAAATGACACCATACAGTGTAATGAATACAGCTGAAGAGCTTCACGTTGATGACACACCATGTAGAAACATGTTTATCTGGGGTTTCACTCTCTGATGGGGACGAGATGAGATGTCAGACAAGGGTTCTTCTTGTATCGCAATCCAGCATCTCCCAATTCAAATACCTCCAAAATACTTCTTCAAACACGGACTCACTAAGGGCTCATTTCCATTCTTTTATTCTTGTGATCATCTCTGCTGAAGCATCAGCCAAGCTGTGCTATGTGTCCTGTGTAAACTTGGAAACATTTCTATTTGGCCTGGAGCAGAAGTATTTTGCTGCATGGCTGTTTCAGGAACTCACCAGCAGGATGGGGGCTGTGGCTGTTCCCTCTTCCTTCCCTCCACTGCTGACCATTTTTCAGCAACTGCTTTTTGAAAGCTTTGTTGAATTTTTCTGAGTGAGTTTGAAAATCTTTACACTGGGCCAACACTGCATGTTTCGTAGCCACAACAAATGAAATTGCATTTTATCGGGTCACTGACTTGGCTGTCTCCCAAAGCAATCCTCCACTGGTCCCATCAAGCACTTCTATTAGCCATGCTTTTGATTTGCTAGACAATGGCATGCTCTGGTATTACAATGCAAAGGGGATGAAAAAGGTCTTAAGGTCCAGCCTTACAAATCAAGTGTGTGTGTGTTTTACAGAAATTTATAATTCATAGAAAAGAAAGCGGCACTAGTTAGATTACACAGGTATCATAGCAGTATGTGCTTTTCCTTTACTCATTATTTTATTTGCCCTAGTAATTTGCACATCAAAGGGACCAGATCAACCTCCAAATGTGGACTTGGATAACAGAGTAGACCTTGGCATGGCATGCCAGATCCAAGTATATGTACTTGGAAGTCCAAGTATATCCAAGGAGACATAACGTTGACAAGCACTTTGGGATTTTCAATTCTCAACTTCGTGTGTGGCTTCACCAGCTCTGCATCCCTATCCTAATTTCTGTCTGGGTCAAACAAATAAAGGCTGTGCTCAGTCTGAAAAATCTGTGATTTGTGGTACTTCGGATTGACTCTTAGTAAAATCAGTTGTGCTGTTTAGATCTTAGATTTTGAAGCTGAGATGTAAATGTGGCTAGATTGGTTGACGGCTTGACTTTCTTGTGGATTTGATGAAATTTAGGCAGCAATACCAAACCTTTCTTTTTCTCACTCCTTTATTGCACAGTAAATTATATTTCTCTCCAAAATGAAAGCTCTCATTTCATTTTCTCCTTTATATTTCTCTCTGTCGTCCCTCCCATTGATGGGAGGTCAGGCTGGCTCCCACATGGTTGCTTTTGTTGGTTGCTCTAAAGAGGGCACGTGCACAAGCAAAGAGCCAGAGGCAGCCAGAGTCTTCACCCTCAGCAACTTGTTAGCTCTGTCCCTCATACTCTATGTGTGCATGTTAGTAAACTATGTTTTCTAAAGCTCATCATCAACAGAGTATATATGGTGATAAGAAAGTCTTTTTCAGGGTGCATACAGAAGATAAAATCCTCATAGGAATTTATTGATACAACTATTTGGGAGGAGAAAAATGAAAGAAATGTGAAGCAAATTCTCTTTGTGAGCATTCCACCCTTCTAGATCCAACAAACTGATTTCACTGTTTTATTGGTAATGTTTAACAAAGGTTTCTCAAATCAGAAATATGAGCCAAACTCTTCTTGTTCTAAACACTTCTACTAAGCAGGCAAACTCTAAACAAAACAGCCCGGCAGTACAGATCTTGTTATCAAAGCTCTTGAGAGTCACTGGCAAATGTCAGAGGAATAAATTGCATTATCTATTGATGAATGACATCTCCACAGATAGTTCAAGCTAAACAGACTATTTCATTCATTTTCTTTCCAACCAGAAGTCCTTCTCTGCAGTGAAAGGAACTTTTTTCCCCCTCTAAGCTTTTCTTATTAGATTTTAGTTCAGCGTTGAGGGTTAAGAACTCAATGAGTCATTTGCTCAGCAGAGAAATTCCTGAGATAATCAACATTCTTTGAGGTATATCTGTGTTCCTGGCCTTGCCGAAGAAATGAGATGTTAGCGAAGGCTTCCCAAAACCAGAAAAATAAGTACCTGCAGCCGCAGCAGGAACAGTGGCTGCATCCAAGCAAGATGCTCGTAGAGGACCCACATAGACCAGTCCACTTTTCTGCGTGGGCCATCTTTAGTGCTTAGTAGATGGTACCAGCATAAAAACAATAAATCTAAGAATAAATCTGTCATGGTGCATCAAAGCCCCCTTCACTGTACACACTGTGTGTTGCAGTGTGTTTAACCAAGACCTGCATTCGTTGCAGAAAGTCAGCCTGGAGGAGGGTTTCTTAGGTGCCATTATGGCAAGGAGGCTGAGGTCAGCATGGGCCTGAGGCACACTGAGGTCAGACAGCACTCATCACAGAGGAGAAGACAGCCCTTTCCCCAACAAGTCTGCAGCCTCAGTGGACAAGGGTGTAAGTGCCCTCTCAAAGAGCACCGAGTGGGTTAGTTAGTAACAGAGCTGGGGTCAGCATCAGGGCTTCGTGCAATCTCTTAAACGGTGGATGACACCACTTTTGTCATGGTGCTAAAAGTTGCTCTGCCTCTGTAATGTACAGGCAGGGAAACCCAACCTTTCCTGCTCGCCCACGTGTGCGAGTGAGGGTCTGGGGTGGGGAGCCCTTACCAGGGTATCTGGAGGCTGCCCACCCCAATTTGGGAGCTTACACTTGCTCTTTATCCCTTCTGTTTTCTCTGGTAATGTGCAGGCTGCCTGGAGCCATGCTCAAATACAAGTGTTTAAATCAACTGTGCTTTGGTCACACTTAAAATCTATCTGTAAGGGACAAGGGCTTTGGACCTGTCATTACATCTAATCACGTCACTCTCTTCATGTTTTGACAGTAACCCATCGCTGTGCCAGTCTCCTCTATTTTGCTGGTTTAAATGGAGGAATGATTAGCCCAGGGCACCACTTCTCGAAGTCACGCTCGTGTTTAAAATGTCTCATTGGCATAATATACTATAAAACATACCCAGAGTATAAAAACAACAGAATCCTGAAGCATCAGAGGGAGGCAGAGCACAGCAAAAACCTGCATTGGATGGGATGTAGATCAGATTCAGACCTGTGAGACTGTTTTGCCCCAATGTGGCCCGTAGTTTCTAAAGATGCCTTTGTTTTTTACATTTAAGGAATTTTAATATGGCATTAACCTGAAGGCTTTCCTTTGGCCTGTAGTAAGCATCTTTTTCCCAAACCTCTTGGTCCAGATAACCAATTCGCTCACGTTTGAATGGGAGAGAGGCTACAAGATTGAAGGAATATGGTTTTGTTTTGGTTTGTTTTATTTTTTTCTTATAGAAGGCAGCATGTAGCAGATCATGGAAATCTAGTTTTTTGCTAAATTCAGGAGAGAGTGCAGCTATTCGTATTCCTGAATGACTTTGTCACCAGGAGCTCTGCATCCTTGCTGGCAGAGAGCACACACCTTTGTCACAAACTGCCATTTCTGAAGAGCTATCTCAGGTGGGAGTAGTTGCTTCTACACCTGGCAATTAAGTAAGTACCACTTAGTTATGTCCCTCAGCATTTGGAAGTTGAATTTTTTAATGGAAAATCTAGGGATTTTAAAAGCCTAAACAGATCAACAAACTTGTACATGGAACCCAGGACACATTAATTAAAAATACACTGGTTCCCACATCCTTAGCTGCCCTCTGACAAGTAACGAGAGGAAATGCCTCAAGCAATAATACTCTAGTTAATTTAGCCATTTGCAAAGGCCATTTTTTGATTCTGCTACAGCAAAGTGCATTTTAAAACAATTATATTTCCTGATGAAGCTTTTGCAAGAGAAGTTTGTAAACTGGCAGCTGATATTCTTGAGCAAGTAATGGAAAGAGCACTTAAGTGTCTGTGTTTCTGAGTAAAAGTAGGTGAGTTCACAAACATGGTGATGTAACCTACACTAATATAAATAATTGTGTGTACTGACCATGAATGAAACCTTGCTTCTGTTGTCATCCACGAGAACTCAGCCAAAAACTCCATAGGGACAGGACTTAAGCCTGGGGTTTATGAGTTTTAGTCCTTAAGAGTCTTGGATCTGGAGATCCCTTTTACTACATGCAGCTGGTGAAAGTGTATGTGAAACTCCTAAACTGAAAGCTAAACTGGTAAGAAAGTTTCTGTGGAGGTGGAAGGGTGTGGAGAAAGTGGTTGGTAATATGAGGCTATTTACCTGTTGTACAGGCTGGCTTAATATAAGATAGAGCTCAAAATCCAGCTTGATGGTGCTTGATCTCAGGGTCTGAGTTCAACCATTGAAGTCTGTGTCAACGTAGTCATTAACCTATAGAAAGATACAATCATACATGAGAGATTTTGGATTATCTCTTTGACAAATACTGTTGTGGCTAGGAGCGTCTGAGGGAAGTTTGGAAGTTGTAGGCTTCATCCAGGACGCACCCTTGTTGCCAGACTTGCTGTCCAGCTGGCAGTGATCGACCTCTGTACGATGATCACCAAGCTCCTCTGTGAAGAAGGTGGCTTCCTCAGGAAAAGGTTCTTAAGGTGCCTAAAAATGTTTGTGCCTTTACTTTTATCTCCTTGAAATAAGGAGGCAAGGTCTCTTCTACTGTAGTTACACAAAGTCCAGCCTCTTGCTTTAAAAAAAGTCCTTTATGCCAGCAGCATTATTGATTCTTCTGGGGATGGCACTGAGGTCTCCACAGGGCAGGGAGACTGATGACTCTTTAAAAAAAAAAAAAAAAAGCGTTGAAGTTGAAAAGATACTAACAAAAATAAATAATAGCCTGAATAAAAATCAGGTCTTCTTTCAGTCAGCCAGGTTTCATACTCATGGCTTATGCTGGTTCCCTGATTAGTCAAGTTCTCCACAGAAGACCGAATGATTTGCCTTCAGTTTCTAAGGCAAAGGCCCCTCCGTCCTTCCACAGCCTCCTCTTTGCTCTCCTCCCTAAAATGCAAAAGTAAAATATCTCACATTCTCAGGCCAACATAAAGCATAAGGAAGCAAACCAGGCACAAATATACATTTTTCCCTTTTCGGTGACCTTTAATCTGGTGGTTTGAATTGTGGGAAGCAATTCATAAAAATCTGGAAAGAGTGTCAAATTTGTCACAATAGTTTTTAGATGCCAGATGGCCTGCTCTCTTGGCCTATTTCTCAAATACATGGTATTTTAATGTGTAAACTCACATGTCTTCTTCATGCAAAGGAAAGAGATGGTTATTTTAACAGTTAAAATCACAGACAAGGTCTTTATTTTTACTTTGCATGTGTCCTACATTGCACTGCTGGTATTTAAAAAGTTTGAGGGGAGGAAGAGAGGCATCTCCTGGGCAGCTGAACATTTCTCTTATTTCTTATCTGAAAATGACAAACCCTGGCCAGGTCAAAGGTCATTTGAATTGGTCTTTTAAATTAAAGATCTTCGCACACAAGGTCAGGATCCCATTCCCAGTTACGTGAGGGAGATGAGAAAGATTCACGACCCTCTGGCTGTATCAAAATGGAGAAGGGGAACAGTGGCTAGAGCACCCACGGGACCTGGCTGCAAAATAGCCCATGCAGTCCAGGTTCAGAGAGGTTTTGCTTTTAATCTGTATTCTTTCATTTGGAAAAAGAAGCTTTATAAACCTGAATGAAAAGTTTGTTGGTACCAACAGAAGCCTGTGAAATACTGATAGCTGTCCAGTGTACGTGTAGTTGTGACACCAATTTTTCCACATTAGCATACTCAATCCCATTTCTCTGATCTCCGAGAACAGAGTTTTCCTTCCCCTAACCCTCCACAGCCCCCGTTTGGCTTGTCAGCTCCCACAGGGACACTGCTGAGACAGGCAGGGCACTGGATTATTTTCCTAGCTCTGCCTCTGAAAAATGCCACGCAAGCACCAAATATTGCTGATGTAGATTCACAAAAGCGCAAACAGCCAGCCCGGCAAGGAGAGCAGGGAAGCAGTTTGTGTGAAGAGGAACGCAGCAGTAGCAGAAACCTGGGGAGCCTGACGTTGTGCATCAGGCTGGACGTAACCTCCTGGCTGCGTGCAGGGAGTTGTCCCCACCACAACCGGCTGCCTCTGCTCCTCTCCATCCCTGTCTCACTCTCCCAGCGGGGGAGATGCTGGGCGTCCCATAGGAGCATCTCTGAATGCCTACCTATGGTGCAGTTACATGTCCTACACCTGCCCTCAATGGCATTTGGGAGAAGCTAGTCTGGGTTTTCTGAGGTTTGGATCAGGAATCTTTCTCCTCCTTCAACTTACACTCTTTTTCTTCAGGTTCCCCACTTTCTCAGGCACTGTGAATGCCCCCACTTGCTTTAGCTGCTTTCTCCATTTGTCTTTTCCCACTGCCTTCACGGTGCTGTCAGATGAAAAATAATTCTGGGCAAGAAGTGCACCTGTCTGATATGTTGAAGGAGCAGTCCTAATTGCGTGTGGCACTGCAGCACAGTGTAAGATAATTGCTAGAGGCAGATCTTCTGTATTGTAGATACATTCATAATCCTAGACCTGCAAGTGCCTGTAATGATAAAGGAAGCAAACTTCAATGAGAACTGATATTTTTCCTCTTTTGGTCAGGAAGGCGATTGACTGGCGTGTCAATCATGCCTGCAACCTCTACCTCTTAGGAATCTGTCCCCAACCCTTGGAGAGATTTGGGGTGTCTATGACAGCTATCTGTGCAGTTAGTTTAAAATGCGCAATTGCTTCCACATCTCCTCAAAACAGACAGTGCTAATTTGCCAGTTAAAACCACACTCCGGATTCAAATAGATTTAAGAAGGTATATGTACACACAGGATCAGCTCATCAATTTAAAATCATATCAGTTGCCACTTGAATTAAACCACTTGCGTTTCACATAGACCAAGTCTCAGACACCAGACCTGCTGCATGTCCCATGTTGTTGGCTGAACTAAACCAATGTGAATTTTGATTCAACTGAAGTCTGTTCGCACTCAGCTCACAGACACGTCCAGAAGCTCCCAAGTGACCAGACGGCCTTACCTGAGGAGTTCAGCTGTGCTGCAGGAACCAGCCTCATGGGCTATCTTACCCTCACGGGCAAGTGGAAGCCCGTGTATTATCATGAACTACCATCCTGGCAAAGGCTGGAAACATTCACAGGTGGGCTACAGCAGCTTGGGTGACAAGCAGTGATTTTATAGGATGGGCTAACATGGATGAGCTTGGCAGAAGAGTTAAAGATAGTAACTACGCCGGTGCTTATGCTACTGAATGAGAAGGGAAGACTGAAGAAATTGGGATGTAGGTAATATCCTCTTCTTTCACGTCAGCTTCAGCCAGTGCAGGGTACATGGCCACAGCCTCGCTTTAACAGATTATCCATGGTTGTGCTGTCACTTACCATGGCTCAGCTCAAACTAGGCGCAGGAACACCTGTCAGATTATACCCAAGAGACACTCTGGGAGAAAAGAAAAATGGACTGTGCCTAAGGCACAGTGAAAGCAGTCTGAGATTACATTTTTAGGTATTGTCCTTCAAACATCTCTTCTTCAATTAAAAGTGTGCTGGAGTTAAGACTAGGGCTGGCTCTGGTCAGCATTCAGGTAACAAGTGTTTCCTGTAGGTGAAAGTTTACATGATTCCAGTATGGGACTGGTACTGGTCCACATGTGTTTGCAATTGTTACTGTGTGCATACAGGCTGTGTAGGTTCAGAAAGTTTAACCTGTGCTCAAAATCCCCAAAATGCATTAAAATGCCTTTATGTTACATGGAAAAATATTTCAAACTTGAGTCGGGGGCGCTGAGGTTGAGATTAGCCAAACCCACAACCTTGACACTCCATACAATCCGTCCTAGGCTGAAAAGAGCAGCTAAACTCATCTCTTCAGCTGCAGCATCTCCTAATCAAGCTTAAGTCACGTGAAAGTTGATTTAGAAGCACGTTCATGTAAATAAGTTAGAGTGGATAGAAACCAGGTGCTTTTGGCCCCTTCTACTTGTTGAAGGCTCAGTGTGTGCTCTGCCACGTGTACGTTTGTGGTGGTCTCCAAGATTGCAATATAAAAAGCAGTGTAATGCAGGTAACAAGAGATACAGAAGAAGGATGCATTCATGTCCAGAAAATAAATTTAAAGCTGCTTAGTTTTTCTTTCCYTTTGGTGGATCCTTGGCCCCACTTTTGCTGAAGAGTGTGTTTTCAGCTTGTAGGACATAGGTGTATTATGTGATAGCCTCTCAACCCCAGTTTCCAAACGCTTCTAGCTTGGGAAAAATGTGAGCCTTCCTAAGCATTTTGGGACCAATCCTGACCTCCTCCCCATGTCCCAAGCTCAGGTAGCACCCTCTGTAAGGGGAATGGGAAATGGTCAGAAGTGCTGAGAAACAAGGTCAATGCAGGCCTGTTAAGCATCGCAGCTATTATGGGTTACAGCTTTCAACATGACTCAGCTTGGTTTTTAAAAGTTTAAATTCTCAGGTTAAAGTTTTAATTGAGCTCTTGGTCACTTGTGCCACTCTCTCTCAGTAGTTTATTTGCCTTTTGAGAACAGGAGAAAATAGGAAAGTTTCCCTTCAGTGACATTCTGCCTACCCAAATATCAATAATAGGATTTAATAGCTTCTTGTCTTTAACTCTGGTGCATTGTTGCAGTTAAACTACTATCATGTTTCATGCCTGAAACGGTTCTGCATCAGTGATGGATGGGGCATTGCATTTTTATGTACTGTATCTGAGCCACAGATTGTAAATTCTGCGCAGTCCTTTTGGGGTGAAAAGCACTAGGTAACAATAGGTATGAATCCTTTTATGTAATATCTAACTGCAGTTATTACTGGTTTAGATATTCATCTCACATCAGCACGCAGATGTTTAGAAGACAGGCTTAAATAAAACAAAATTAAAAAGAAGTCTGCCTGTTTTAATAGTTTGCATCACTTAATGCTTTTTGCATTAAGGTAGGTAGATGGTTTTTTAAGATTCTATATTAAATCCTATTTCCTGCTGTGGCTAATATGTTTTGGTTTCATGCTGCTCATTGTAATTCTATTTCTAAATAAAACTGAAAAATAATTAACCTCTTTCTCCCTCCCAATGGATTGAGAAAGGTAATTAGATTCTCATCCGGAAGTTATCTAAAGAGTAGTATTTAAAAGAACAAGTTACCAAAAATAGGGTGTCCGAGGCATATTGTGATACTGTTACAATTGATGTATTTCCTATGTGAAGCATCAGTCCACTGCTAGTCTTCCTTGGCAGACAGAAAGCTGTCATATCAGAAACAAATGGTCACTTCAGCATTCATGTTTGGAGATGCCAGTTTCTCGGCATGTGTATGTAAATGTTTTGGTGTTCATATTCGGTGCCAGCAAAATCATATTATCTTCTAAGCATTTCTGCACCTTGTCAAACCACTATTCATTTCTGTTTTAACCTTGTTATGAACAAGAGAAAGGATAATATTATGGGCTGAGGAAGAACACAGCCAGTATTAAAATGTGATCAAGCTAGTGGCAGAGGGAAAGGAGCTTCTCTGCAGCTCCTATCACGTAGCCCAAAGACGTGTGTAAAGGTGAAATGCAAGCATCAGAAGAAACCCGAGGGAAGCCCAGGCACTGCATCTCCCAGCGAGCTGGTGCTCGCTGCTGCGCTCACAGCACTCCAGGCAGCATCCTCTGGCACCTCTGGTGCAGCTCCTGGCGGCAAGGGCTTCTGTTTTCAAAAGATGCATTTAAAACATCTTCTTTTCTTCTCCAAGCCTCCATATAAAGCCAAAGAGTGGTTACGCTTGGTGTTGTGTATCTTAAAAACATCCTTGTGATGCCACAAGAGGACTTTCCACCTTTAAAACCCCAAATTGCAATCTAGAGAGATGAGAGTGGCAGAGGTGTGGGAGAAGGAGGGTTCCCATCTACAGGAGAGTCTGTGCAGAGCGTAAATGAACTGTACAGAATCTCAGAGGAAGCCAAGGAAGCAGCAAAGGGTTGAACTTGGATCCGGAGAAGGATGGTGACTACAAAACTGTGTCCATCTTCAGGTGTGCTCCTTGCACTGAATGCACCCTCTTGCTTTCAGCTCAAATCCATTTTAAATTGGTCTGTCTTCACTCCAGCTTTATTAGAACTAAATAAGTAATAATATTAGTAACATTTTTTTTTCATTTTTAGTTGAATGAAGCAATTCCTTTGATGCTCAAACAATGTTTTTCAATTCCAGTTTGGCATCATTAGGCAAAACGGGACTGTGGAAATAGAGACCAAATTCAAGCACAGATTGGAATCTTGGGTGTCCTTCACTGATAGTCAACCTCTCTTGCCCTGTTCCTCTTGCATACGACTTCAAACAGGGCTAGCAGGAGAGAAGACCAGCTCACCTGGGGATGCGGCACAGCATGGTGTTTAGGGCACATCCCCGGCACACGGGGAGGTCTGCTCTGTCCTACCCCTTCACGGGTGACAGGGAGCTGAGCCTGCTCTTCTCATCTGCTTTACCCCTTTAGTCCTAAAGATGTACAGCACGTTGGAAGTGACTCTTTCTCCTCCATTTTTTGGCTGTAGTTTCCCTCCCTAGCAATTCTTATTTCAAACCCTTTGCTGAATTTGACAGAAACAAGTGGATAGTTTCTAATTCTTGATTCATCTCTCTCTTTTTTTTTTTTTTTTTTAAGCAAATACATTATTTGCAGAATTTTTTTGCACTTTTTTTTGGCCAAATTTTGTTTTTTTGTTTAGCCTTGCAGTTCAGCTGTAACTAGAGAAACAGGTGTCTTGCATCCCAGAAGGAAAGCAGGAAGAGGAGAGAAGTCCCGCATCCCAAAATTGTGTTAGCCAAGGAGGGGAGGGGAGTCAGATGCACCTTGTGGGCTTGACCCTGCCTGTCCCCTGGCTTGGGACCCCATATACTGCGGCTGGTTTTACACACTCTGCCAATCCTGCTCTGGAGCTGCCTTCTCCAGGAGAGGAGCTGGGGAGAGCTGGGAGAAACGTCCTCCCCAGCTGCCCCAGCAGCAAGTGCCAGAGCTGGTGGGCAGGCGACGGGAGGTTCACTGCAGGTGAGTGCCCCACTGCCAGGCTGCAGAGGTGCGTGATGGTGTCTTCAGCTCATCCAGGGGCATGTGGGGAGATCAGCAAAGAAAAGACTACTGTTAGCCTGAAGGGCTGCGGCAGCAGGAGCATCTTACTACTGAAACACGGCAGACTTTCATGTGCCAATGTGACTGACAAATCCGGTCTCAATAATTGTTTAAGGCAAATCAATTCACTTAATACTCCTAGCTTGCACTATGTCTCAGCATTCTGTAAATTGAATTTTGATGGGATTTTCATTAGAGGTCCAAAGGGGCAACGTTGCATCTATTTGATAATAGTTCAAAGGAAGATAGGGAACTTTCTGAACTCCACTTAGATTGCCACTCTTTAACTTATTTATATAAAACAGGCTTGCCTGTTATTAGGAAACTGGGAATAATTTTATTTATACATGTTTCTAGCTTCAATTTTGCTATAAGAGGCATGAAACCATTTTATCACTTATACTCAATCCACTGCAGTGACATTTGAAGATCATAAAATCCACTTGTTTCATTCTTATCTAACACAGTTTAAGAAATGTTGCTATTCACTTTCTTCTGCCTGGAAACACTTATTTTGCTATTATTATTATTATTACTTCTTTTTTATGGCAGAGATTAGAATCTAAAATGTCTGCCTGCTTTCTCTTTAGAGCTAGAGGTAACGAAGGGATGAAATCAAGCAGACTGCCTTTCAGAGGCAGTGCTTTCTTACACCAGGGCTGCATTGTCGTCTTTTTTTCCCCAACCTCCAGATTTTGTGTGTCTGGCAAGCCAGCCATCCAGCAAAAAGCCAGAGATGCTGCATGGGGTATCTAAAATCTGAATTTATACCGAGACAGTGACTGGCTGGGCAAGTGCCCAGTGCTGTCTTATTAGCATGCAGGAGGCCTGCCAAGATGCTAAGAGGACAAAACAATGAGAGGGGGACGTTGGAGAGGATGGGGCTGCAGTAGAGCCAGGGAGCTTCTGGCTTTCAAGGTTGGATGTTGACCCCACGCGAGCTGAAGCTGGGCTACCCCGAGAGGCTCATAGCCCATTGCAGGTACTCGGCTGCTACTTTTATATCTGCCAGGAGGAGACCTGCTATGGGACCTGCAACCCAGGGAGCAGCCTGTGGCACCCCATGCCCGCGCTTGCCATGCACGGTGTCCCTGCCCACCTGAATGCCTCTCAGACCCTCTGTTTGGGTAGGGGAGCTGGAGGAGGCCATGCAAGGCTTTGTATGTGGGCTACAAGCAGTGCAAAACCGCCCAGGGTCCTGCGGCACCTGGTATTGTGGCAACAAGTTACTTGGCCAAAAAACAGTTTTACTGGCGAGGCCAGCGTGAGGCTCTTCTCTTGTTCATCAGGATTATTATTTTTTTTTACTTCTGTTTGGCTCTGTTGGATGGTAACGCAGTGCTATATGGCATAGAAGAAAGACCAGAAATAATGGTTTTAAGCAGCAGTAGCTGACGGTAATCAAAGGAACGGCTGTGACCAAGAGCATCACCAGCTCTGCCAGCATGGCGTGCTGACTGCTCTTGGGCACAGCAAAACTGTCAGGATACTGGGTCATTTATGGAGTCTGGCAACACAGCTGCCTCCTCTTTCCGTTAGGTTTTAGCTGCTTGAACTGGGGAGGAAGGCAGGTTTTTGGAGGAGGGAGACTGGCTGCCTGGTTTCAGGGGCTGGGAGCCTCATCTGCAGGTGCTTGGATTCAGGCTGTGCCACCAGCTGGGAAAATCTGGTGTCAAGGGACTGAAATTAAGAAGGAGCAAAGATGAGATATTTTCTCCGTGAAAAAACACAATGTTTGTGCTCAAATGTTGTATTGAATGCGGCTCGGACACCTGCCTTGAGACTGCTCTGCTCTTGAAAGGGGGGGGGACATCAAAACCCACAGGCAGAGTACGTAGCAGTCCAGAGATGCACACCAGAGTGGAGACTTGCACAGAGCCACGCGCTGTCATCAAAGCCTCTTAAAAAGCAGGGCAGTCTTGGCTTTATGTGTAATTTCTCCTCCTTGGATATATTTCTACTGGTATTTTAAGGCCTGCTTTTTAAAACCCTGTGGGTTTATAGCTTTGGGAAGGATAGGATAATATTTTAAATGGAATTAGTGTGACCTGTTCACATAATTCAGCGTAATGTACAGAATTGTGTATCTACTCATCTCTTCCCCTGGTGCTAAACCGGTGCCCTCTCAAAAGACTCCCTTACTTACCTCAATTTACACGTCTTTCTAGCTTGCCTGTGATATTTGGCTGCCTCAGATTTTAATTGCCTTTCTCTGAGTTTGTGAAACGGTGCGTTTGTGGTCACAGGTCAGTAGTTGTTATTATTACTCTTGCTGATGATAAATGAAAAGTTGCACTTTCTTCCTATTAAAAAGGGGTTGTCGTCTCTTAAAAGTAGTTTGTGCTGCAGCAGGTGACAAGCAGCCGTTATGCATTTTATTTTTGGGAGGTACAGACAGCTTTGGCTGTATAATGAGTAGGGCTACAGTAAAATTCATCAACGTTCATCATCTGCCTACGCTGAAGGTGACATGTTGAAAGGCTTACAAGTAGCGTACCTAATTACAGTTTTATCTGAAATAGCTGTGGTAGCACAACATGCATAGGGACATACAGCTTAAAGGGAAAAAAATTAAAAATTAGGGGTGGCATGAGGATATGGGGCATTGATGGGCAATTTGAAACTGGGTCGTTTGGTAGCTGCAAGGTATAAAACACCTCTGTTTTGGTGGGCTTTTGAAGACTCAGATCTTTCCAGATCAGGGAAGTCTCTGCCTAATAGTTCTCTTGCACTGTCCCTAATCCTGGCTTTCCTACTAGTACGTATTCTTGAGAAGTGGCTGACATGGTCCTTGAACAGGGAATAATACCCTGACAGCTGCAGCTTTACTGTGAACTACTGCTAAATGCAACGGTTGTGTCATTAGATTTTAAGAACGGTATCTGCTTCTTACCCATTTCTTTATATAAATCATTCGCACAGTGGAGGTACATTGAATATTACATTTTAAGGATAAAAAGAATGGTGCCCATAGAGAACCGACTGCCTTTATTAACAACATTGTCAAGTGATGCTACCGTGGGTAATCTAATCTCAGTCTTCCCATGGGTGCCCATATTAAGAAAATAGAAATTGGATTTGGGGAGCCAGCTGACTGCTAGTTTAATATGCCTGGAAGAAAATGAATAACTGTAGGTACAGTGAAAGTGTAGCGATACCTGTAGGTTGCCTTTTCCAATCACACACCTGCTGAGTTGGAGCTACCTACAGAGTCCCTAAGCAATGGCAAAATATTTCCAGCACTGCAGTTCCCCTGCATGCACAGACTGTACAGCAATGGATTCAGCCCCTTCGGATGCTGCAAAAGCCTAAATTGTTATTTACACACACAGAGATTATGGAAATGGCAGAATTCTATTTTTGGTGTGGACTTTAACCAAGTAGCTCCAAACTCTAAGAAAATGCATGCGGAAACCATCCTTTAATCAGAAACAGAAATAATTACTTGCAGGCAAACCAGAATTTCTAAGGATGACTTGCAGCCAGATTCTAATTTACAGGGACTTTCCACTGAAGCTGAAATAAAACCTTTAGGACAGCATTACTATAAATGAACCAGTTACGTCTGAACGTGCCCATCTAGCTAAGAAATGAGATTGGGAGCATTGCCTCGTTACAGGACAACCACCATATTCCACCCTTCAGAGTTTCTTGCTTACATATAAATATCTTTATTGAGGGTCAACCTGGCAAGAAGCATCCGGGATGAGGGGTGCATGGGATCCCAAACAGGTATTTTATGCTCTTTGTGTTGGTTCACTGTTGATTGACTGATTTCTGAACCATCTCCTATTGTCGATTTGCATTCAGGACCTCCTTTTCCCCCATTTTCTTCTTGTAAGCCCGTTATTGTCTTCTTTCCTCTTTGAATATTTGATGTTATTGATTCCGAGCTTCTTCCTGACATCTCATTACATATTTATAATAGTTATTCCATATCATCTGTCAGATGCTCTTTTTCTAGGGTAAAGACTGCCATTTCTCAGAAGTTTTCCTACAGGGATGAATGGCTGGGTCCTTCTCTCAGGTTTCTGCTTCAGATTTTGCTTCTGATCTTGCTTCTGATCTTTTTTTACCTGTTTGCAGGTAATAAGCTACTGCACGCAAGTGGGAAGCTGGCTGCAGATTACACTATTGATTCATATGGGGGACGGCCATCAGAGCTTGGGCTCTGGTCTCGTTGGTACCCAATGAGACAGACCTGTTTAGTATTCAGAGCTGATTTTAGGGATGAGCAACTGAAGAAAGCAACGTTGGTGCACAAATGGGGACAATCCCTACTTTGGCAGTCACAAGTTGCAATCTGGGCTCTTTCAGTACCCAGTTGGAAGGCAAACCCAGAGGACCATGGCAGAGGGCTGTTGATCACCAGTTGGTGACACCCTTTTCTCTCTAGCAATGTGTATCAGTGTATTCTTCTGGAAAAAAAAATATCTAAGGACCTTCTTCTGTCTGTAGTTAGTAAATCTCTATCTTTTAACAAAAGCCCAGATGTTAGTTGCAGCGCTCTTGTCGAAGTCTGGCAAAGGTAAAGATTTTGTCTGGAAATCTTTGGTTCTCACTTAACTGTGCCTTTTTTTCACCCTACCCTGATCCGAAGCAGTTGAGAGCTGCTGTGCTATGTTGATAAACATGTTTATAAACGAGCTGTAGTTGTTAGGCTATAGGGTCTGGAGAAGAGATTTGGGTGAGGTTCCTGCAATGAAGGCAGAGCAACTGCAGCAGCTGAGACCCTGCGAGGGCTTGCTGTGAAAGCACTTGTCTCTTTTTTATTCTTTTTTATTCCACAGTTGAACTTGTGGATTGAAGAACAGCATGCTTGTTCTGAGATTGGAAATAGATTTCCCTCTCTAAATCTGAGCAAACCTAATTTTTAAGAACAAGAATTTAGCTTTATTACTATGAAATATTTACTCCTGTTATGGAAAAGTGATCATGATGAGAAATGGCAAAGGATGTTCATTCAACTGCAGGTTTTCATTTCATATTTATGGTAAAAGTCCATTTTTTGAGCTGATATATTTAAAAGTTTTAGGCTTGTTTTTCTCTAACACATTATGATTTCCAGTGATGTGAAAATAGTTATGGAATAATACAGAGAGGTGATTTATTTATATATATAAACCACCTCTGAATGGCTTATTGTCTGCCTTTAGGGGGCTGTGAGGAAGACCAGACTCTTTAGGCTAGTTAGTGTTTCTGAATAACTTTCATCAGTGTCATTTTTGCAGGCTCTTTAGGACATTTATGGATTGTATGTTTTGAATCAGAGCTTATCATTTTATTAATTTTTCTTCTGTTGTAACCTCCAGACCTTTGTCTCAGGTCCCACACCCAGTCTTTCTCAGCCTGTCCTACATTTGTGGATTTCATTATTGGGGTTCCCAAGAGAACCAATTGTCCTCTGGAGATTGATTTAATCCTCTTTTGTTAAGTAGCCTGTATTTTCTTTTATTTTCTTCTACTCGTTCCTACTCTGTGTATCTAAATTATTTTATTTCCCATTCTGTCCTCTCAAGTGATCACACTAGAAATCAAAATTAAAAATGGACGTGGTACAGCCTACTTAAAGAGTGAACTCCTAGCATTTTAGAGAATTTGGACATTTTGACCTAATATTCTTCAGCAGACACAAGCTGGAAAAAGGGGGACTTTGATTAGCTGTAAGGAACAACCTTTTCCCTAAGGTAAAAATATTTTAACCCAGGGTGGTCAAACACAGGAACAGGGTTGGGCTGGAGACCCGTGGGGGCCCGTTCCCGCTTATGCTGGGTCTGTGACTCTCTGGGGGAAAAAGTCATCCTGAGCCAAGCTGCAGAGGAACCCGGCCACAGCAACGCATTCCCCGGTGAGTCAGTGATACCCTGTCTGAGGTAGGAGGTGGATGGTCTGCATGCTGGTGT
Source organism: Oceanodroma leucorhoa (assembly GCA_030449065.1). Taxonomy (NCBI): domain Eukaryota; kingdom Metazoa; phylum Chordata; class Aves; order Procellariiformes; genus Oceanodroma; species Oceanodroma leucorhoa. The sequence goes on along the minus strand of JASVER010000198.1, from coordinate 700,550 downwards.
ACAGCATGTGTAATTTACTGATACTGCAGTTATCTCGCATAGCTCGGTGGTGACTTTGCTGCTTGTGAGTGATGCGGCCTCCCACATTTTTGCAAAAAACCTTTTTACCACATCCCTATGTTCCATTTACCACTTTTTCTTCAGGTTTGAGTCTATTTGTTACGCCTTTTGATTGCCAAAAGTAATCCTCTTGGCCAAGACAGATTCATGTTTGGAAAGGCAATTGCCTGCCCAATGACAAAAGCCACACATTCAGGGCTGATGCCAGCTCTCCAACCAGGGTCATGTGTGCTTGTTTAGCCAGGCGTGGTCTGCTCTGCAGTGAGAAAGACCCAATTTTCACTGTATTGGGTCTGCCTAGAGCTACTTCCTTCCTCCCTTTTCTCCTCTACTTAAGAACGGGGAATTAATTGATCGTCTGCAGACACCTAAAATTGTTCTCATCTGCAGCAGCAGTTTTCTACTGCATGTTTCCTTCTGGCTTTAAAAATACTTTCCAGCCCTTCCCTGCTGGAAGACAAGATGCGGTTTCCTTGCCTTTACCCTCAGGAACCTCTTCCTGAACATGAACATTAGCACAGCTTTGCAAAGACAACACATGGCCAGACACCTTCCCCTCACTCGAGCTCACAATAGCTGGGAAATGATCAGCATTTGGGATTTTCTTACATCAGACGAGGCTATTTTGCTGCCAGGTTGTTCTTTTTTAGCAAGGTCCCCATTTATTCCCCACCTACATTTTCTCCCAGCGGCTGTGGTGCTGGGAGTGCGATGCTGCAGAGGCTTCCAGACCTCAAACAGTCTGCCGGTGGGAAGAGGCGAGTAAAGAAACTGTGGAGCGTCCTGGAGGTCTCAGGAGTGAAAGGAATGGGAAAATGAAGAGCCTGGATGGCACTGTCAGCATGAATACACCAAACAGCTTGTATTTCACCAGCTCCTCCCCCTGACCCCTTCCCCACTGCCAGTAAAAGACTACAGATTTAATGCCTAAGCAAAAATTGCTTCTTCTCTGGCTGTGAAAGTGCCATACAACAGGCATATGTCCCATATGCTGCTTCTTTCTGGGTTTTTTTCTTTATCCTTTGGAAGCACAGATAAGGTTTAGTGGCACTGCCACTTCACAGAGCAGAGGATTCTCGCAGTCCCCGGCAGCTCCAGTCACACCGATGCCGTGCAGCTGGAGTCAGCGTGCCACGCGCACCACGAAGACACAAGAAATACAGGCATGTTTCTGTAGCAGCAGTCCACAATTTCCCTTCAGAAGTATTTCAAAATGAGCAACTTTTTTTTTTACCTGTAGATTTTTCAGCAAAACAGGAGACGCCGTGTGGCCCCTTCTTTCCCTTTTGTTCATTAAATGTGAAAAAAAAGGAATACGAGTAAGTTTGGGGGTTTTTTCCCCTTCACTTTTTTCTCTTTCATGTTTTTCTCTTTGACCTTCTGAAGCTTCCTTAACTTTGGAGCTGGCAAAAGGAATTATAGGACAGTCTAGCTCTGTGCTTTGACTGAGGTCCTGACCTGAGAGGAAGGGTTGAAAATCAGCAGAAAGAAAGACAGGGAGAAAAAAAAGATATTATTAAAATAAAAACCTCTCTGGATACCATAGCTGTATTTTCTCACATAGAGAACACTGGAATCTTTCTCTGGTAGCTAGATCTGCAGAGAAAACCTCATCTGCATTTCCTTGGCAAAGATGCAGATGTAATAAATATTAACTGAATATTGACTTCTTTGGAGTTGTGGAGATTTAGTGGGATAACGGGATGCATGATAATGCCTAAATGAAGTCCCTAAAGCCTTCAGTGGGCATCAAGGACTGCACTGATTATGCGTGAATCTTATTTTCCTTACGTACTTGGCCAGAGGAAAAAAATGCAGCCCAGGCTCCTGGGAACAGGCACGCAGCCTCCCACTTTCTTTCCAAGAGGGGAAAGGATCCCCCAGCTTGCGCAGGAAGAAAGCTCTCCTCCCAAGGCAGGGACCTGTCCTTCGCCCCACCGCGGGTGCTGGCTGCAGACAGAGGGGCGTCTCCCAGTGGGGCCAGATTTGGGGACGCTATGACCCAAGGACCTTTTACATCCTATTTCCCTCCCCATCCCTCACCACTTGGAAGCTGTATCCCTCTGCTTCTTCTCAGCTGAGAGCATCGTCCGCTATCACTTGTTTGCCAAATTTTCAAACAAATTCTTTCCTGCTTTCTCCTATGCTGCTCTTTGCAGTAGAGAAGAGAGGGGAGAAGAAAAAGAAAAACCCTGATAATGACAGTAAAGCCAGATTTTCAAAAACTCTTCCAGCAGATCTCCCTCTGCCCCTTGCACAAATCTGGATAACCCTGAGCTAGCTGGGGAGGGGGCCGGCACGTGTCACACAGGGCAGCACTGCCTCCCCTTCCCTGCCCTCGTCCCCCAGGCTGCCCCGAGGACATCTCCCGTCTCAAATATACGCTATAACGAGCTCCTTGGGGCAGGGACGGGCTTTCTGCTCAGCGCAGGGAGGCTGTTGCTCGTCACGAGAGCCCATAGGTGTTGCAGCAGCACAGGTGTTAATTATAAATAACAGGCCATGACCTTCGCCTCCGTGGGGAGGTTTAGCAGCGCTGGACATGGCAAGGTAAAGATCTCTCAGCACTGGTTTTCTCAGCGTTCCTGGTGTGCCAAGGATCGGTCGTGTCCACAAGAGTTATTTTTACTCCTCCTACCATGGTATTTCATTAGCTTTTTATCTCTCCTGAACCTTTCCATGAGCTTCCTGCTTTGAAACACCAGCACAAATGCAATTGCCACACACTCGAGATTTAAGGGAGAGCTGCTACTGGCTCCCTTAGAGCCAGTTATGGGGAAGTTCAGCCGTGGGTATTGCTGCAGATGCTGCAGCTCTGAAAGGTAAAAGGGGGCAGAGAGAGGGAAGGCACAAGTGGAGGAGGAGGATGGAAGGCAAAGCAGATACATGATGACAGAAAATGAAAATAGGTCTGTTGTAAAATAATTTCAAAAGTCGTCTATTTTTTTTTTTAAGGGAGGAGGTTTCCATATTTTTCTATTTAACTGAGAATTTTGTATAAGGCTGTCTCCATTTATAGCAATTAATTAAAAAAGAAACTTAATTTTTATGTGTTAGCATGACCTGTAATTCCCTATAAAGCACCAGTAAATATGAATATATTTATATTCCTACCTCCAGTGAAACAGCCATGGGCAAGTCTGATAATTACTAACCTCTGCTTACAAAACAAAACTGCATTTCATCTACAGCCAAATACTCAATTCTTCTGAATGCAAAATAGAGTATTTTTCCATACCAGAATCTGATATCTCCACAAAAGCATGTGTGGTTAAGCCTTATCCAACTGCTTCTATAAGTATAGCTCTCAATATATATTAGTGTTAGTAATAACAGATTAATGTAATTTTCTCTCAATATATGTTAGTGTTAGTAATAACAGAGCAATGTAATTTTGAATACATTTTAACCCTGCTTTGAAGTAGTATATTTGGCATGGCAAGTGTTTTCCTAAGTAATGAGCCAGACAAATTGCTATTCAGATAGAGGAAGAGGTTGTAAAGACGAGTTCTCTGAAATATCACAAAAGCTTTTTAAATTGATAGCAGTAAATAACAGAGGGATATACTATTGCTCGACTCGCTGCATTTTGAGAGGAGTCACAAAGCAAGAGCTATACTGAAGCTATCAGTAAGTGTTTTATCCTGAGGTTGAAAGAGGGGAGGAAAGCAAATCATGTAGTCATGAAATTTAAAGACTGAACGTTTTCAGTGACCTGAAATCCTTTCGGATGAGAAATGGGATATTAGTTGAGTTGCGGACTTGAGGGTGCTGTCAGTGCTGAGTTTTTCAGACAGAGATAACTGGATGTGCCATGAGTCTAGCACATATGGTCCACTTGTGTATCCTCGCATGAAAGTCTGCTAGCACGTTACCTGTTGAGCTCACACCCTGTGAGGCTCTACACTGAGCCTTGGTCATCTCAAAATTTCAGCAGAAGCCTTATGCCTTTCCCTGTGAAGTAAAAGGGTGCAGGACATAAAGCCCTCAGGTTGGGTAACAAATAGTGGAAGAGTTGAGCCTTCACAGAAATCGCAGGTACAGACGTCTCTTTCTGCTGCTGGAGCAGACTGATCCCTCAGGAGGGACTCCTTGGCTGGGTCCGGTGGCAGTGGACTTGCCCCGGACGAGGAAGGGAACTGTCTCTTGATCCAGGAAAGCTGCCAAGGGCTGTGCAAGGGACATGGATAGAAGTGCCGTAGCACTTCCACTCCTCTTCTCCTGTATATCTCTGTCCTTCTCACGGGGCAGTGCAGGAAGTCACGTCTGTATTTACTCCAATTGGCTTATATGGAGCAACCATCGCTACATCAGCTTTGCCTGCTTGGGGGAAGCCCAGCTTCTTGCATGGTGTTTCACCTCTTCATGAGCTCTCCTGCAGATGGCAGCTTGCAGGGCTGGTGCCCTGAGATGGCCGCTACAGCCTGGCCGCACCTCCATCTGTGGCATTCGAACCACGTGGGCTGGGAGGCCAGATCCAGACTGATCCCTGCTTGCCAGGCAGCCAGCCCTAGCCTGTGGTGCTGCAGGGGGTTATCACATCCCAGCCACAGGACTTTGCATTTGCCTTTGCTGAACTTCATGATGTTCCCATCCACTCTCTCTCCTGACAGACCAGCTCTCTGAATAGCAGCGTGAACTACCAGCGTGCCAGTCCCTCCTCCAGGTTTGTGTTGTTTTGTGAACTTGCTGAGATCTCACTCCATTCCCCTGTTCTGGTATTAACAAAGGTGCTAAACAATATTGGCCAAGTATCAGTGGGCTGCCAGCTGGATTTTGTTCTGCTGGTCACAACCCTTTGAGCAACCAGGTTTCCACCCACCTTATATTCCAGTTATCCAGTTGATATCACACCAGTTTGGTTATAAGTAGACTGTAAGAGACAATGACAATGGCCTTGCTAAATTCAAAATATGCAATATTCACTTGCCTAATCACAGGCTGTGGAAGTCAAACCCTCATGAAAAGAGCATTTGAGCTTGGTGCCATGCTGATACAGCCACACAGTTTCCGGTTTGGCACTGGTTTGGCTGGTATTTCTGGCTGACACAGAGCTTGGAGAGAGCACAGGCTCATGTTTTTCTGCACAGTTATTCATGCAGATCTCTGCTTTCCAATGTCAACCCAAACAGCCCATCCATAAACAAAGCAGACCAGACGGGCAGTATGTCGCTCAATACTGACAAGATGCAAAACTCTGAAGTGGCCTCAGTGAAAGGGTTGAGTCATGTTCATCAACAGAGTTTAAACAAGGATAACAGCTTTTAATATTACTTGCAGCCCCAGGAAGGCTTTCAGTGATTTCTCTAAAGTCTCAATGTTGATCTTGACCATTTTTAGCTCAGCTGAACTTTAACACATATTGAAAGCTCAGGTGCAATTCCTTTGGGATGCAGAAAGAACAAACTCCAGCTAATGACGACAAAATGTTCTGTTCACCGTAGTCAATGGGTTGGTTCAAATACAGACCAGAAGTCACCAGAGAGTGTACAACCATAAACGGGAATTTGCTGATTGGGTGGAAATAGGTTGCTGCTTTTATGTTCAAGATTTTGTCTCAAGCAATTTCCACTTGATTGGTACTCTGACTGGGAGATGCATGGAAGACAGTGACCAAGCAAGCAAATATATGATCCTACTAAGAAATAAATCATCCTGCTCATGGAAAAAGACATGCTGATCAGGAATATTTCATGTCCAAAAGCTACATACCCACTAGGAGATCAGGAGCAAAGCACTGGACCACAGCTGATGAATGGAGCCGTGTCTGAAGATCTCCTCATCCACTTATGGACTGATTTCATGGTGATTGGAAGGAAATGTATTTATGATATACCTATTTTGTGAAACAGATTTTACTGCTTCCACTGCAAAAGCTGAGCTGTCACTAAGTAATGGTTTCTAATCTCCAGGGCTCTGGACCCAGTATTTTCTGCAGTAGCACATTCTGTCATTGGGGCTTTTGTTGGCTCATAGAAAATTGTTTGTGCCTCTGAGCATCTTGGCTGGAGACAGAATAGGCACCAAGATTGGGATTCTTAGTACACTGGTCAGGTTGAGTATTTTTATACCTTCCTTCTTGAGAAGCACTTGTAAGAGTAGGATTCTCAGAAGAAAGTGGATATTAAGCCCATTCTGAAAATCAGCCCCTTTAAAACTTAGAAAAGTTGGGTGTCCAAAACCATAAGCCAGCCTGGAAAATGCTTGACCAGCAAAATTTTTCTGGCATTCTCCTTGAATTATTTAAGGGCAAAAAAGAGAGATTTCCCCTTGGCCACATTTGGTTTTTAAAATAATCTGAACTGAATCTCATTTAGGGAAGATTTAGAGATAAGGTTATGACTTGACCCTACACCACCTTGCCAGGGCCATGGAGGAGAGGGAGAGATGTGCTCCTTGTTTCACCAACGTAGCCTGGCTTCTCAAAATCCCAGGGGAAGAGGGGGTGTTGGGTGTCTAAAAGGCCAATAAGCATGGTACAACTAGTGTGCCCTCTTCTGCCCTGCAAGGTGTGAGAAGCTGAGCTCTACAGAAGCCAAAACGTTTGCTATCCCTGCCATGGTCACTAAACAGCTTCAGATTTCAATCTGTGGTGCCTGACACTTTGTTTCCCCATGTCTAGAACAAGACCATCAAAGCAACTCTGAAGTTCCTTGTGTAGGCAGGGAAAGGGAGGCAGGGGCATGTGCTGGGGAGAAGGAAGGAAGAGCACGATCAGGAAAGAAGTTACTGCCTTGCTAGAAGAATGATTCCAGTGCTGCGTCGCACCTTGAGAGAGGTTTAAAATGTGGCTCCCTAAGGAAGAATGAAAATGAATCTGCAAAGTTTGAAGCAATGAAAATAAATAAGGAAAGCCCTAAACTTTTAGCCACCCACACCATGACAGGGCTGGTTTAATAGCGACCTATAAATTTTGAAGAAATATAGTATGCAGCTGTTAGCTCCTTTGCGTAGCTGATCTGCCAGCTCTAACAGAAGGGTATTTTGGCTCCAGATCTTGTTTCTGTGTGGTAGCGGTATCTGAAGAAGGTCATTACATAAAAATGTAAAATACATGCATGTGCACCGGGAATGAAGGCAACAGTCAACTAATTTGCTTCTGTTTTCTTTACTGCAGATACACACAGGCATATAAATGCACACATAAATGAGTAGGAAAAGTCTAAGACAAAACTGTGTTGCTTTGATGATCTTTTTGATAGACACTTCAAAAAAAAAAAAATCACTGTATCACAAGTATCGCCAAAGAAAACAGAGCTGTTCCCTGCAAAAATAATGAAATACAGAGGATGGGAAAGCTGCAGCTGGATGGGCAGGTAGAGATGCCTCCAGCCATCCCACTGCCATATTCCTGATGCACTGTTCGGGTTCCCCATCCCAGGACAGAGCCACAGGATTGAAGCGAGTGCCTCAGCACCTCCTCGCACCCCAGCTCTGGGATAAGGATCACTGTTTTCCCTTTGTAATGTTTCTCCGGTCAGAGAGGGCCAATTTACTTTTGTAAGCTCTCATGCAGAATCAGTTTAGCTTTAATCTTAGCTTTTTGTCACCTGTGCATGTCCCTTCTCCCCTCCTGGCATCCTCCTTGCTCTGCTCCAGTTTCCAGCTCCGAGTGCTCATGCCGGTAGCAGAGCAGGACCCTGGAGGTCCCGGTGCCCGACAGCACACGGGGAGCTAAACGCCGCTCCAGCTTCCCAGCAGATCCCACAGGGATCTGCCCGGGGAGAAGCGGTTTGCTTGGCACGGCCTCGGCGCTGGGTCCCCGGCAGGCTATGAGCGCGTGGGTGGGCAGCAGGAGGCAGAGACGCAATCTGGAGCAGAGCAGGGCTGCAGCTAACGGCTACCATAGCGTGCCGTTGCTTAGTGCCAGTGCTTCTGGTTTTCGGAGGAAGCTTTCCTGCTGGTAAGTGCAGGAAAAACTCTTTGATGAGTCCTGGAGTCCTTGTTCAGGACCTGAAGCGTTTGGTAAAGCTGAAAAAGCCAGTGTGTACACAAGAGCAAAACACATCAGATATGTTGCTATTCCTACAGACATAACAAGACATGCCCCTGTGGTTTGGAGTAGATTTTAATATGGATTATTATGAGCAAGCCAAGTGGATGACTACAGTTCGTAGACAGAGCTATGACATTACACAACTTAATATGTCACATATGGTTACAATGTGCAAATTACACACCAGGACTGTGTAAGGAAGTCTTTTGTTTAGCAGTTGAGGTTGCTAGTAATGTGTGAGTACTGTTGATGTATATTTAATCAGAGCAGTTGAGTGCTGGAGACTGTATTTCAGATCTGAAAGCTTGAGCTGATTTGCTCTTCTATACCATTTGAGCAAGAAAGCTACAAGGTTAGCACAATTATTTTGTAAGCAAGAATTGGGGATCTGTGTGCTATAGAAAAGCAAGTTTCATTGGCAGTTTCATTGTCTTCCCCTTTGCACATTTAGGTAAGGAGTGGTGGAAGGCAAGAAGGTGCTTTTAAATGACATGGCAGATGTTTTTCCTGGAGGAGAGGTGAGTTTGCCTGGGTCCTGGTGATTTCCCACAGCTTCTAAGGAGAGAGATGACTCTCCAGGGCTGTACCTCTTGCTGTGCCTTTGATCTGCCTTCTGTGCCCCAAGGTGAGAGCAGGATGTGGTGGAGAGTCCTGTAGCAAAACTCTGGCTTCGTTGTCTTTATCGAGTCAGGACCGCAGCCTACACCATCCCTTTTATAGGGGCTTTTATAGGGGCTTTTATAGGGGCTAAGTTCAAAGCTCTGCTGCCCTCAGGTTAAGACCTTATTGCTTAAGCTTAAGCTATATAAAGGGGTTCTTAATGCAGCAAGGCTTGGAGGCCAGGGTTCATTTTGCATGTTTAAAATCATGCATAATTCAGTTGCAAGTCAGAGGTGCATAAGCCTGAGGGCTCCTTCCAGTGCTTAACGCAATAGCTGACTCGGGCAAACTGCAGGGTTTGAGGAGATTTGTTGATGGGGTTGCTGCATTTCGCTGTAGACGCCCAGGGGATCTAGCCAGTCCTTGAGAGGGCCAATGTCCGTGTTTTGTTTAAGGGCTGCAGTTTTGCTTTCTTGTTTTGTTTCTTTGCCGAACATGAAATAAGATGTCTAGGAGCAGGGTACCATGGTATATACTTCAGCTTCCATATTAGGGTGAAGGAGCTCAGCTTTTGATTGAACAGAGGCAGGCAGATAAGACACAGTTTGTTTTTTTATCCTGATTGTCCAAAACTATGAAACATTTTCATTATTTTCTATATAAGCACAGGGCACCATCTTGTTTCTATACAAAATGCAAGGTTGTCTCTTGCTCTACAGCGTTACCTTTGCAGAACAAGTTTAAAATTCCATGTATTCCTAACAACGAAACAAAAAAGTAGAAATTTTAAATTGAAAAATGAAACCTGCTGAGGAGCTGAGGTTATGAATGTCCAGAGGACATTCCCCAAGGCTATGAGTGTAGGAAGGGCAGCCTGCCCGTGCCCTAGCCTGCCACCAGCCAGCTTACAAAACCCTGGAGTAGAGGACAGAGGAGATCCTGCGTAACTTGTCACTGTTTGCTAAATCAGCCAGTTCTCTCCAAAGAGGTGAAGGATCGGGAAGGAAGAAGACTAATGATTTTTCTGGGGGGGAAGAGGGGAGGAAGGAAAGGCCAGAAAAGAGCAGTTGGACAGCGAAAGAGGGCACTGGCAAGGTTGCTGCTAAAGCCAGCAGTGCAACTGCATCTCTGCTCATCCTCTGCGGCAAAGCATCAGTGAACATGGGCTAATGGGACGCTTCAGGGGGGTGTTGGCAAATCCTGCGTGAGCCGACGCGTGTGAAAATTTGCACACTGTGGACATCAAAAAGCCCCTAGACAAGGGCTCTGGTGTCGTAACACACTGCAAGCTCATGGCACACCAATACCCACCGCCGTTCAGGGCTTACCACTGTATTTATTGTGGCGTTGCGTATACTTAGAGGAGAGGGCTGCTGCAAACAGCACTATGAAATTAAAGACAGAAAATAGCAATATTGAGTTTTTAATGGCAGTTGTGGTGTGCTGCAGCTCTAATGAACGGTTTAGCTTTGTAGTGTGATTAATTTTCTGGCACAGAGGAGGTTTTGTTAATCTTGGAGGACACAGAATTGGAAGGGGGGAGGGAGTGGAAAACAGGCATTTTAAGCCTAGAAATTTAATTGCAAGATAGTGCCTGAAGTATAAATTAATACATAGAACTGCTTTGAGAGATAAGCATTACCAATGACGTTGGTTTCTGGCAGACAGGATCATCACGCTATTGTGAAAAAGATACTGCTGTGGGCTTTACTTTGTAATTTATATGGACATGAATTTGTTTGACATAATTCTCTTGGGTGCTTCTCATCCTGTAACATGGCAGCGAAGCTCTGAAATCTTGCAGTGGGGACATGACTTCGTGGAAGGGGTGGAAATGCCCAGACTCTCCCTGAAAAACAGTTATGAGAATCAGGTTTATGATGATTTTTCTCCAGTTGCCTTAAAACAAGTATTGAATTCACAGTCCTGCACCCTGTCTGTTCTTCATAGTCTGTCATAAGTCCTCACAGGGAATGGGCAAGCTTATGTCTTGCTAGAATAAGGCAAGGCAATTCCCGTTTATCGGGATGTAGCTGAATTAGCTCATAATAATTAAAATCATAAATGGCAGCACTCATCTAATTTCTTTATTGCTCTTCAGTGTTTGACTTTCCAAGCACCTGGTTTGTTTTTTTTGGCTGGTCTTTACTGCTCTTTCAGATGTTCAGTAATTAGTAAGAGAGACACATAAAGCATTTTCACATCACAGAACAAGGCAAAGTTTACAAGTACCACTAAAAGTCTAAGAAAGGATTCCCACAGTGATAATGGATGAAATGTTTGTAGGAGTCGTTTATCCACTGAAGTTGACCTTTTCTCTCTTTGAAGGTTTTAAGTGATTAATTTTTTTTAATCATGACTTCTTAATCATGTTTAAAGTGGACAGATTTGAACTCATAGCTATGCTGCTCTTCTGCCTCTCTTGCAATAGTACTGTCAGTTCCTGGTAAGGAGGGTGACTGCCATGGGCAGGGTCTTCGGAGTTATCTGCTCTTGTGTAGAGATCCCTCAGGCTTCTTCATCCCTCTGCGGTAACGCCACAGAGTGCAACACCAAACCACGCAGAGTACCAGATTTTGCACAGACGCCATGTAGCCGTACTCGTGGGACACTAACTCCATGGCAGGTCTGTGCAACATTGCACAAGGATAGCTGAATTGCTTTCAGACTTGGTTCATGCAAAGCCTACATGGTGCCACCTCGTACAGTGATGTGCTCTTGACTTGGGGGTCCCCCAGGGCCTCTTTGCTGTCATCCCACCCCTGAGGCTGGTGTGCCCTTGCAGGTGGAACAGCTCCGCAGTTGTGAGTGGTGCACCCCATGCATCTGAATGTATGATTTTTAGGGACCAAAAAGGGGATTATTTCATATGCAGGCCTAAGATGAATGCTGGTCCTTTCTAACTTTGGCAGACCAGGCACCCTCCTCAACTGTGGAAACAAAATCAAGACTGCATCAACTTTCTGGTACCATCTGGATTTAATCCACTTCTGAAAGCTTGTTTTCTGTTTTAAATGCTGTTTTCAATGGAAAATTACAGCAATATCCTCAGGAGCTTGCACCTACCATATAAATCCCATACTGTATGTATTTGCAGTCTGCCTTAAACAGAAATTATGTGTGAAAGAACACAGACACAACTACAAGCCATCAGAGACAAAACAATTGGATTTCCAGCTTTGTCCCCTTGATTACCAGGGACCCCACAGTCTGTCTGTAATTCCTTTTCATCACAACTCCAAAACCACAGTACCACTAGAAATACGCTGCTCTAAATCGGAGCAGGCCTGATGAGGGTTGCAAGAGTGTAGGAGGAGCAGAGACCGGGGGACAGAACTGCTTGCTGTCTTACTAGATGAATTCCCTCAAGGAAGGGGTAGGTGGTTGACTGAGGGACTAGAGGAATTTTTGCATCAAAGACTTTGGAATGCAACACATGTGAACAAAACATATTGGTTGATCCCACCGTATAGAATCTTAATCCCACCCTTAGGAAGAGGAAAAGGTATTTCGGTATCATCTCAGATGAAAGCTGGGAAGTGCAAGAGGGGTTCACATGAACTACCCCAAATTCTGCCCAACCTGAGTCCAAATTTTAGCTGAGATCTGATCAGATTGAGTTGATTTCACTTTCCGGCCTGCTTAATTCCAGCCATAGCATGAGGTGCAAGATACAGCCATCTGCAGAGGCCTGTGCTTAGTACGTATATATGTGTATTTCATCTCTGAAAAGTGAATAATGAAACTAAGGTAAGGATAATAACGTTCCACTTGTATATAAAAACTTGTGCAAAAAGACTTGAAAATATCTTGTAAGTAAACTATTTTGGTTGTAATCTTCCTATTGTAATCACAGTCCCTTTTCTACACTCCATCTCCAGCAGGTTATGTAGGGGGCATAATTTATTGCAATATTCAGTAATCAGATAAGTGGTGTATTCGCAGGAAGGAAGGCATTACAGCATTCAGCCCTCTGTTCAGCTCAAAAATAGCTCAGGCATTAAAAAAAAAAAAAAAATACATGATTGCAGGCACTTACTGATGCTGGGTTCCAGAGCCTTTTTCAGTGATATGCAGTGCATTGCTAGAGGATATAAAAGCCATTTGATACTTAACAAAAGAAAACCGCAATGGCTCAAACAGGCCAAATACACCCAAGTGACCACAACACAGAGCTGGATCAATGACTCATGGGCAATCATAGCTGGCATTCATTTCAACTGGCAAGAAACTAAACTAGGAATTTCAGTTCTCAAGAGAAAACCTTCCCAAGGTTTGCCAGCCTACCAGTGAGTCAGACACTTCCTTATTGTTCCCTTAAATGAATTTTTAGCTGGTGTCCTTTTTAACCGGCTTAGAGACTCATGAAGGGGAAAGCATGCCTGTGCACTTTCTGTAGCTCAGAAATGTGGGCATTAGTGAAAGGCAGAGGCCAGGTGAAGCATGTACAGGGCAAACACTGGTCAGATCTTGCTGGGTATAGCAGGGGCAGCATGCCAAGATGATGCAGGAAAATGCTGATATTGCTGCCTCCCAAAGTGCCTGCCCAGCAGCACTGCATAAAAACCCTTAAAAAAAACCACCTCACAGCCCAAGCCTTTACCCAGCCACAGGCGTAATCCTCACCTTCCTTCAGACCCAGCTCATCTTTGGCACAGCCTTTGCTGATTCCAAACCTGAGGGTTAGCCCAGGAGCGTCTCCTGATCCCACACTAATCCCTAGCTCCAATGAGGACAGGATGTTTAAAACCAGTGTTACCATTAAATCTAGGTTTGTAAACTGGTTTTATGTTCTAATAACAGGAGCGTTTGAGATTAGGTGTTGGACCAGGGGCAAAGGGGAACTAGATTTGGTGCTGGTGCCTGTCAAGGCTTTCTCCCTAAAGTTTGGTTTGACAATGTCCAAAAATAATGTTGGGGTTCAGGCTGGAATCCATGCCAGAAAGATAGGAGAAGAGTGGTGTATAATTGGACTCAGTATGTTAGTGGTTGTCTTTCTAGTTTTAACGTGGGAATGGCACATTAAAAGAAGAATTAAGTGTGGGGCTCTGACTAGAAGGGTCAGATGTACGTGGTACAGTGCTGACTGGGTTTAGAGTTCGCTCCAGTAAGCACCTACGAGTTTGTAGGATGGAGACAACAGGGGTCCAAAGGGATACAGCTAATGTTAGACTTCCTCACCTTACCTTTAACGCCCAGCTGCAACTGGAATTTTGCTCTAAATCCAGAAATGCCTACTAGCACTAGATCTAAAAATAGAGGTGAACTTCATTTTGGCCTGAGTCATAAGCTTCATCTGGCAGCTTTTGTGGGCTCCAATGAAATTGTAACTCATCAGGTCCTGATTGCATTAAAAGTATTTCCCTGAATTCTGCAATCCAGTAGTATTTTCATAGGACAGGCTGCACAAGAAAATGTTTTCACATTGCTTAAGTCTTTACAAATGAGTTCCTTGAAAGAAATGACCAGGTGCCTTAAGACTCTGCTACACTAGTTGAATCAGTCATCAAAACACTTCCATTTTGATTGTCCTATCACTGCTGTAGCTTTCTTTATTCCCTGAACCATTAATGACTTATCCTGAAACTGGGCATAAAAAAATAATAATCTTATTATTGAATGTATAGTTTCAGCTTGTTCTTTGTTCAAGGAGCAACTGAAAGGAATAAATGTGAGTAGATTTTTTTTTTTTGGCAATCACCAGAGATGTAAAACTCTTGACTAAACATGATGTTTCCAAAAAGCCTTTTCTAGAATATTTTGCTCTGCAGAGAATCTAGTGCCTCCTTAGGTGGCAGGCACTAGATTCTTTGCAGAGCAAAATATTCTAGAAAAGGCTTTTTGGAAACATCATGTTTAGTCAAGAGTTTTACATCTCTGGTGATTGCCAAAACCCAGGACCTAGGCATGGACATACCAAGTCCATACTAAAGCTTCAACCCATGATCTGCTGATATATAGGCAAAGAGTATATAACAGGAAGCATACAGAAAAACTACCCCGTTCTGTTCTGTTCTGTGGGTTGTTTCTTACACCGGTGCCCTCCATCTGACCTAAACGTGCTTTGGGGGACCTGGAAAACCAGCAGTTGGGCTTTTCCTACAGGAGCTGTAATAACCAGTCACTGTGCAGCCTTCCTAAAGCCAGGAGTTGTATATCTGAAACTATTGCACTTTGGGGAAAACTGATCTTAGAACAAATTGTGCAGTGCCTGTGTTCCCCTCAGTTCACCCAGAGAACAAAACTGAGGCTACACAGCCTCCCTTGGCACCCTGTGTCCCCCACTGAGCAATGCAGTTAGAATTGAAGAAGACAATTATGTTTCAATGGGACGAATGTTTTATTATTATTATTTTCACTTGTTAGAAGTCATTAAGTGAAACTGAACTGAACAGGCAGAAAACCAGTTTGAAAGTTCCCAGAGTTCCTCGTCTTGGTATTTCAGTGAGGTGACTTGGAAGAACGACAACATCTTGGTGACAATTTCTCAGTGGTTAAGGCAGGGTGGAAAGTTTCTTAAGAAGACAAGAAAGAAACCAACGGATTTTCTGATGAAGGGCTACTGCTGACTTGTCTATCAAACATTAAAAATTATTATTAAAATGGGAATTCCCCTCACCAGGTTGGGCGGAGGAGTGGGAACCAGCATTTTGATGAGTTTCCAACTGGGCCTGTTTTCCTGTAACCAGCAATGTGCCAGTGGTGTTAGCAGAACTACGTTCGGATGTCTTCAGGGCTCTCTTTGGATTTGCATCCCTGATGTGGTGTTGGCATGTGAGCTAGTTCAGTGGGAGAAAACTAGACTCACGCAAAAGTTTTCTGCCTTTTGTGATGAGAGCTCCTTCATGCCCATGCTCGTCACTGGCAACTCCATTGGTCTGTCCTAGTGAAGAAGGTCAGCAATAAATCTTGATTTACTGGCAGATTAAGCAGACAATGTTTGGAATACCTGCTGTCCCTTCCTCCCTTTCCTCCTTCCCACCATGAAGAGCATCCTCATAGAGAAGTGTTGAAACACATTAGCAAACCCAACTTACAGAAGAGTCTGCATCATTTTCCCTTGTCATCAGTGGAGAAGCTTTTGTGAGCATTGAATGGACTGATTTTAATTCCATACTAATAAGGGACAAAACCACAAGCAAGAATCTCACAGATGCAGTGATGTACGCAGCCAAAAAGCAAAATAAAAGTTCTTTCCTATGGTATTAAATGGCTGCAGAAGGCTAGATAGATAAGCACTCGCCTACACTTGTCTAACAAGTAGCAAGAACATCTTACTCTTCAAGCTTAGTTGTTGAAACGTTTGATGTTCAAATATTATAAATTCTGCAAGGAACCCCACCATCTTATCTCATCAATCTCTTAACCTGGATATAACAGAAAATAGAAAGGATAAGGAAGGCTTGCAGAATAAACATTCTCATCATTGAACAAAAAGACACAAAAAGCTCTCTTTTAACGAGAGTGCCCATTATGATATTATGATAATACAGAAAGGCACAGATGAAGCAACTGATGTTTAAAGCAATCTGGAAAGCCAATAGAGCGATATCTCATGGCGAACAGAGATGTCTCGGTTACTGTGTACCTCTGGCCCTCTCGGACCAGCCAAATGCTTCCCCTCTCAAATCTGAAACTTTTACTCTTCTCAGGATTTCACACTGTTCTCAGACTTGGATCCACAATTGCCAAGTACTTGCTGTGTTTCCCTTGAGGGGTTTGAGGAGGTATCTGCCATTCCGCTCCTTTTGAAGCTATCACAGCGGACTCTGAAGATCATGGTCTTTCAGCAAAAGATGGGTTATTCAAAAGCAAAGTACTGCAGCAGAAAATAATCTTAAGGCAATAAATGGGCTACACATATGTCAGGTTCTCTGGGTCCCATCTGTTTACTCTTCTTGATTCATGTGGGAAGCTCTTTCGAGCAGCTACTGTCTCATTTGATATTTCAAATAATATGTCATTTGACATGTAAAGTACTTAACAAAGTGTATCTCAGGCCTATCTGTGGTGTCTGCTCTCCATGCTGGATCCAAGAGGCTAGTGTATTGACAGTAAGAAATACAGACATTTCTGCTTACAACAGCATTAGGGAAATAGCAATACATCAAAGCCCCTCTTTAAATATTCATTTGTTTACTTTGGTTCTAGAAATATTCGTAAAATTGGCCTACAGTGGCACATTCACCTGTCTTGAAGGAATCTATTCATTGTGAATTGTGGGTTTCTACCTAACAGGGAAAGACAGTTGCAATATTGTGGAACAATGTCACAGCTGGTCACTGGGGAAAGAATCTGGCACTTACTGCTGATTTTGAAGACATCTTTTTCCAGATAAATTAATAAATGTGGTTACATACAGCATATGACGCTATGCAGGTTGAACATAGCAGAATCCAAATAAGCATGGAGATTTTCAGACTGGATCCGAGAGCAGCTGAAAAACTAACTGCAGTTATTATCACTGACATCTTATAAAGTCAGAGCTCAGAGTTGTGAAGAGGAGTTAGTCATTGGAAGGAAACCTAAATAGTTGCTCTGTCCCTAGTTCCCCAAGGACTCTTTTTTCTCTTGTACTCATCAGTAGCTGTGACAGATTTCTTTCTCTTGTCACCTCCTTTGCATCTTCATATAAAAAGGCTTAACCCATGGGAGCACTCCCATATATCAGAGTGCAGATCCTGAGCCATAGGAAGAGAGCACCTGGTTTAGCTCAGGAGGGCTGGTCCCCCCAATTCGTTACAGTCCCTCACAGAAATAGCAAACATTAATTCATCCCAGCTGCACTAGCCCTAAAAATCTTATCTAGAGGGATATGCTAGTTATGTTTTCTGTTCCAGCTGCTTCAGGTAGCACTTCCCAATCATCTGCTCATGAAGAGCCTTGTGCATGTAATCAGAGCAGGTCCATCCCACCAGCATGTTGCCAGATTGCACTCACACATGGCAGAATCAGGACCAAATAGTCAGTATCTGTGGATGACTCTGCTAATAAAGGAACATGTCCTAATGCTCTGCTACAGGCACTTTTGAGACAGAGGATCATGTTGTATCTGGTAATTAAGAAACATGACTTTTCTTGTTGTTTGGTCCTCATCTGTGCTGCTAGAATTCACCACAGGGTTTGTAAAAAGGGAACAAACTCATCCACCCTGGAAAACAGCTTTGCATTTATTTATTTATTTTTAAGTCAGTTGCCTCACAAGCAGTGTGCTCTGTAATCACAGCAACTTGCTTGCGGTCTACTGGTAACATTGCCCTTTGATGTTAAAAAGCTGCATTTTGTATCTGAATAATGCATTATTCTGTGATTTTGTACTCAGGGCTTCTCTCTGTGCAGGCAGAGGGGAATAGAGGAGTCCTTTCCCCCCAGCATCTTTTGTATCATCCTTGAAATCTCTGACTTTTGCATGCAGAAGATTGACCTTCTGAGAAGAAAGCGTTGTTTCCAACACGGTTCAGTGTTGGCATTCATCTTATTCTTAAGAGTTAATTATTTCTGTCACTGAGTTACTGCCTCAGATGGACACTCTAGAAGCACGATGCTTTGAACACAGGGCTGGAGGGGACTCCCTGGGACCATAGCATTGTGCCCCCTGGTATGGCAGGCAACTGTGCCGGGCTGTTCTTGCTGGGCAAACTCCATATGAAAAGCAGCTAGGAAGTTTTTCCCTAGCTTTCATTTTTCTAGGCCAGGTTAGCCCAGATCTTTCAGATCCCCAGTGAAAATGTCTCTACTTGTTATCCTCATAGGTTTTATTCCAACTCGGTTTGAATTCTTTGAGACATTTCAAAGTGCCCAGAGATGTGGGCTGTACCCTAGATGAGGCAGCAGCAATTGCTTGTACAGTAGCATCAATAGTTTCCTATCTCTCCTAGAAATGCCTTTTCTGATGCATATTAATTGCATTTATCTTCTGCTTTGTCAGCTCCTTTATCAGCCTATGTACTTCTGCCTTTTACTACCACCCAGGGGACACCAGTTCCCAGTGCTCCAGGTGACCTCCAGAAAGCTTTAGACAGCCTACTATGCTGGGGAAAAATCCACCTTGTCAAATTAGAGTGAATGATGATATCTTAGGATGTGTAATTCATGCATTTTGCTGATAGTCATAGGTTGCTAACACGAACTAAAGTTATACTGACAGTTCAGCTGCAGAGCT
The DNA here is from genome assembly GCA_030449065.1 of Oceanodroma leucorhoa. Taxonomy (NCBI): domain Eukaryota; kingdom Metazoa; phylum Chordata; class Aves; order Procellariiformes; genus Oceanodroma; species Oceanodroma leucorhoa. Next base: position 681,732 of record JASVER010000198.1, on the reverse strand, counting down.
GAGCTGTGGGAGCAGGTTAGGACTTCCTAACGGCAGGTAGCATTAGGGCTGACCCCAAAATTTGATAGCAGAGACAGTGCTACTCAGAGAAAGGCTAAGTTGATGATTACGTGCTTGCAGCAGCAACATTAGCAAAGCTCCCTCCTGCAATGAAAGGTACTTTCCTTTAGTGCCCACAGAGGTTTTGGAAACCCAGCTGGTCCTTCCTTGGAAGCAAAGCCCTGTATGGTACCACCAGCTTGCCATAACCCCATGCTAGATGCACTTGCTGTTCCCTATTGGGTACCACTGCAAGGTTACCCAGCTCTCCTCTGTGATTTGCCACCACTTTTCCATTGTTTTAATCTCTAGCTACAAATTTCCATGTTTTTGTAAGACTTAAATCACAAACATAGCATTTCTGTGTTCCTTTCCAGTGGAAAGTGGAGTTTCTACTAGCTTGTGTATCTCCTATCTGCTGTCTTCTGCTGTATTTCACCTTTACCAGTCCTGATAGAAGTTCACACTAGATTAAATGTTTTAAAATGTTTTTCACAACTTTTATGTGCAGATAAAGAAGTTGTCCAAGTAGCTAGATGGATAGATAGATATTTGCTCAATGATGTATATATTTCAGCTCTTCTGGTGAATAAATTATTGCAATTATTGGCCTGCAAGTGAAAAATCTTGTCTGAATTTTTATAGACTGAATATTCATAGGAGGTGAACTTTTTAGCTGTTTGCAGAGTGAATACAAATGCAAACATTAACATCCCAGATCCATGTCTACTAGAAATCTCTGGCACAAAACAAGAGAGATTTGAAGTGACAACACTTTCCCACTTCACAGAGGATGAAAAGCAATGACTTAATTATAATATTTAAAACACCAACAATTAATGCTTTGATGAGAATGTCTTTCAGAATTTTAAATTAACGTGTACACGTGGGACGTGGACAGTTCACTGCTGGTCACCCACACGATATCCTCGTTCTTGCTGTAGTTCTGCCATATTTCCTCCTGGGAATTTAACGCTGATGAAGCAACTGAATGCCTCCAAGTTGTAATCATTCACAGTAAGTTTAAAACTGCCAGCGAAAATGGGAATTTAAGGCAAGGACTAAGAAGGAACATCTTCTAGAGTTTGTCTTGGATTCTTAAGTTTATTTCTTACCCCAGATAGGTTTGTCACTGCTGTGTTTGACTGAACACAGTACGACGGCATTGCTGCCTTGAAATTATTTTTGAGGAAATAATGGAACATGTAGGGTATTTATTGAAAGATTGTGTTGAATAGTTTTGTCCTGAGGCTCCCTTTGGAGTTGATTCATTCTTATTGTAGGGCATGATTTTGGTGGTGAGAAGCACTGTGATTCAAATTCCATTAATGCATTTAATGCAGGAAATCAGCTCTCCTAAGAGTACAGGGGATGTAAGAATTGTCATAAATGGTGTGGTAATTTTTGCCCCGAAGACAATGAAATGCAGTGAGCTACTGGAGCCAAAAGAAAAAGACAGAAGCTGTGGTTGGACCCAAAGATAAATAGGTTCAGGTTCTGGGTTGTATTGTATGCTGTTAAGAGTCCTTTCCTTTGGGTCCACTGAGTTTCAGTTGGAAACCCGCTGTTGATTTTAAAGGTGTCCATTAGCTCCATGTCTTGAGCACCAACGCCTGAGTTTTCCTAGCTGTCCTGGCTAAAGGATGACAAGTATGGAGCATTTTTGGTGTTGCCTGCGCTGCTTTGTCTTTGCGCCACCTAAAAGCCATGAACAGCATCATCTTTCAAATCCCCACGCAACCAGATCTCCCTTCTATACTGGCTACAAACGCCTAATGTATCTGAAACTGCCAACAGTTAATCTGCTGGAGTGCCAAGATTATTCATTATTGTCTGGACTGACATCTTTTCATCTCAGTGTTATTTCTTGACATATTCGAGGACAGGAACTCTCTTTGCACTCTGCATTGGCACAGTTCCTGGTGAAGCGGCCATCTGGCGTGGCACTCCTCAGCATGTCAGTGGTGCAGATGGGAATGAAGGTTGGATCAATGGTCTGTGTGTTTGTCTCACTGATGTAAAGATGTTTAATGTAAGAAAAAATGGGTTCCCCTTCAAGGCATGGCTGGCTGTCTGCACAGAGGCGAGAAAAGCCAGCCCTCCCCCTGCCACGCTCCTCTTTGGTATCTTGGAGGCTAACACAAGAGCCAGCTGGGTTACTCACCCTGTTTCTGAAGGTAGGGGAGTCACAGCTTGAAAGAGCATGGAGGGACCCTGCCAAGGAGGCGGTGAGAGGGGCTGGTGGCAGGGACTGGCAGCCGGGCTTGCACGCAGGGAGGGCAGCGCTGCGGTGCCTGGGAGCCCCGACTCCCCCAAAGTCTCTTCTAAAGGATGAAAAGCTGCCAGATAAGCGTGTAGGAAACTTCTGGGTGGAGATTCAGTCTTTTCTCTCTCTATTATACCCATCTGCAATATTAGGATTATGTGGCACTTTCATTTAGGACAACTGTTTTTGGTTGCCTTGGTCTTAGGCAATGACCCAGGCTGAGAGAGGCAGGATAGCGTTATTCTCTCCCAAAGCCTGGGAGCCGAGAGAGGCAACTTGAGGCTGTAAGGCTGAGAGCTCTGTTTCATGCTGGTGAAAACACTGACCACTCACACAAGTGATATACAGCCACATGTTGGTTTTTCCACGCGATTGAAAAAAAAAAAAAGTGGGGTTGTGGACAGTAGCTGGCAAAGCATTAACCTGATTTTTTGGGGCTTTTTAAAGATTCTTCTTGTAAGTTTTATTATTATTGCTACCTCTTATTACTTGTTTTGGAAGTAATGATTTTTTTCTTTTCATTCTAGATTGACAGAGAACATGCATAAACTGCATAATTTGTAAGTATTTCCTGATCCAACTACTGACATTGTTTTCCCTGTTTGGTAGGACATGCACTACCCTTCTGGGTAGGACTCTGCCAGAAACTGTCCTTTAGGTCCATGAATTACCTCTCTCAGCTATTACCAGTACTTGGGACCTGAGCCAAAGACGAATCTGGGTGCAAAGGAACAGAGTTAATTCAAACACCAAAGATCTCCAGTAATACCAAAGGGGCTGAAGGAGTACAGAAAATTAATGGAAAAGTAAATTACTTTTTGCACAGATATTTATGCTGGTTTTTTTTTTGCCCTAGTGTGAAAATCTCTCTTTGAAGTAAAATTAGCAGTGGCATAGTACTTTGTGTTTAATCAACATTAAACCTACAAATGAAGAGACAGCTAGGTAGACGTGGAGAATAATTATATAATCTGAAGAAAACAGTAGCAGTAATTATCTGAAGAATTATATGGCTTTGGACTTGGATAGGAAATGAAAATACATGAAGTGCAAAACTTATTTCTAAAAACGTAGACAGATGGGGTGAAATGCCATAAAATTACTCTTGTCTGTGTGACATTTTTAAGAAAGATAGGGGTATATGCTTCTAATGGATAGAGAGTTCCTTTCTGAGAAAATACAATAAGCCAGACAGGGAACTACAAAGCATAATTGTTTTATTCAATTTCGAGTTTGATGCTAGTTGAATGAAAAATTGCTGCCCGTGGATGGAGGCAACAACACCTTTTGGGTGGTTGGTTATAACTACTGAATTAAAGGTATAAATTATTCTGGTGAAGAAAGGGAATGTTCTCTGCTCGTGTCCTTGTGACTTAGTTTAGCATTGAGGAGAGATATGCACAGTACAACTACCTAAGGAAATGTTTCTCTCGAGAGCATGTTTGATCTTCAGCTGAGGCTGGAAAGCAATAAATCAAAGCAACTCCAGCAGATGGCAACTATTCAGATTTCTGCTTCCTTTCCTGCATATAATGCAGGATGAAGTGCTCTTACATTTCTCCTAGCAGAAGCTAGTAAAGTAGAGGGAAACACAAAATCTAGCTATTCGAGCCTGGAGTCTGGGGTGACAATGAGAGCACCTGGCTTCTCGTCTCAGTTCTGACAAAGATGAGTTATGTGACCCTGGGAAAGTAATTTAACTACTCCATGAACTGTGAAGATGTAACCACCTCAGTGCATAAGACACAAGTGGGTAAAAGTCTCATCATATCAGCACCTAGCAGTGGTAGAAGCACCAAATAAAGTCTTTAAAGGCACTGGGCATTGGCTTTGCAGCATGATAATTTTTTCAGTTTTTGAGCAGCTCAATCTATCTAAATAGATGTAAAATCACTGAACAGTCAGACTTTATAAAACTGTCCATCCAGGCTTTATGCTGTAGAGAGGGCTGCTACTCATAAATAGCAACTTACTTTCTCGGAGTCTCGTACACGTTCAGGTTATCTGCATGGAACCTGCACCGCACGCAGCAGACCAAGCCCACTTCTGCTGCCCCTGTCCACAGGGCATCGCACCACCGACAAACTGCTGCACAAGGGTCTGTTCGCTGGGCCTGGTCGAAAACCACTAGCAAGTCATTAGAGTTGACTTGCTGTGTACCACATCCACACAGCGTTACACATCTATGCGTGTTTCTTGCTGCCTGTTTCGCACACCACGTGGGTGTGCTTTGAAAGACCAATGTTAGTCACAGCAGGTAGGGAATCTTCTGGAGGATCTGCTCATTTTCTCTCTCTGCTTTATTACATCTTCCCCATGGCACTGTATGTCTCAGCTCGAAGCATTCGAAGAGACTGCACTGGCATTCCTCTGAAGTCTATGGATGGCACCGGTTGACTGTGGCTGGAGAGCAACTTGCTTAATATCGGGCCCTCAAAAGTAAGCAAACCTGCTTCTTCAGACTGCCCATGAGTGAATTTGGTTGCTCTTGTTTTTTTAAACCACTTTGTTGTTGCTGTTCCCTAACAAATGGTTGACAAGGGAAGTGGTTTGGTCTTCATTAATTCACTTCACATTCCTGCAAAGAGAGAAACCACTTGTAAAGGAATTTGAAGCCTGACCTAGGTGTGGCAGTGCTCCTATAGCAATCTATAGGAGCAGAGGGAAGCATTCATTCATAGCAGGTGTACTGTAAGTCTAGCTGATCCTTGATTAGGGATGGACTAGATAACCCTATGAAATGATCCCTTCCAACTCTATTTTTCCACAGTGCAGCAGTGAATTAGCTATTTAATTGCTCTGCTTAATTCTGCAGAAAATATTGATGTCTTCATGTGGTATGAAATCCTGTGGGACTGAGTGAACCATACCTGTATGCAGGAAAATGAGGTTCCTTAACCCTGAAGGATCATGTTTGATCAAGGTCCTGAAATGCTTTTTTCATTATATTACTTTTGCAGTATCATTCAAGGCAAGCTGGGAAGATCATTTTGTGAACTATTAGTTGGGTCATTTATTCTTTTGCCTTTAAAATATGAATACCTTCACCCTATACTAATAAAAACTTTCCTTCAGGGACATAAATAACTAGATGCTAAACGATAGTAACTTAATTTTGAAAATGTGTAAATTGGCCACAGTGTTTCCAGAACTGAATTGCATTACCGCATGTTTTCACACACGTCAATGTAGCTAATTCTGTAGCAGGGCTCAGAAATGGCAGGATTAGCAGCACTCCTGGGCAGCAAGATGTGGCTAAACTGACTTCTTAGGCGACCTCCATGGAGTGAGGTCAGCATGTCTGACTTCCAGAGCTATATTTTGCTCACATAACCATAACTCCAGAAAACTGGCATTGATTAACTTTGCTTGCACAGGAAAGAGTGTCCCATTTTTTTTCTTTAATGACCAAAACCAAGGGTGAGTTTCTGCTCAAACTTTTTGCTAAAATGGAAAGGAGGCTGTGATAACCCCCCCTGGGTAAAGATGGCCCCAAAGCATTTAAATCGTGACCATTCAGTTCCCCCGTGTGTTTGCTACGTGTTGGGGCCCTGGTAAGGAAACTGCATAAAAACAGGGAAACAAAAAAAAACCCTAAAAGATGATATGTCAGAAACTGCATGTAAGAAGGGTAGAGATGAATGAACAAGAGATAGCTCCAGATGCTTTCTTGGTTAAATATCTGAGTAGACAGTGTTCCAGAAGGCCTTAATTTATATGTCCTTCCCCTTGTCCAGCCCACTGGGCTTAGGGCAGTCCCAGCACCTATCTCAGAAGCTCTGTCTCTCAGCAATGGAGTTTTCCAGCCATTGGTTCCTTTAACCTTTAGCCCAGGAGGAACTTTGTCTCCACTACTCAGAAACATTAAAGCACAAATGTCATGTTCAATGAAACATGAAACAATTGGAGAACCCAAATCCATCCTCCTCACAGCACTTTGATGTTTGCTGCTTCTGGTTGTGAGGTTTCTAGATGTCTTGCCAGCACTCTGCCCCCAGCTATCCCACTCCTCCTCGCCTCTCAGAACAGTGCTGATGATTATTTTATTCGGTATTTACATAAATATGACACATGATTTGAGCTTGGTGCCTTCGATTCGTCTTGTTTGGAGGATAATTGCAAAGCTCCTGTTTGGTGATCTGCTGAGGTTACTGTTTGTGGGCACAGAAGCAGTTTTCCAAAGAAGACTTAGTCTTTTTATTGTTATTTGTTAACCTTCTCCAAATATTAAGATGCACTGGCTGCAGTTAGAGAAGAAAAGTGGTTTGTAAAGGGACTATCAAGCAGCACAGGAAGATCTGAAATGTCCAGCCCATGTGTCCCCTGGGCAAGGCAGCCTTGGAGAGGCAAGAGAAAACAGCCCTAACCCTGAGCTTAGCACACGCACAGCCTAAATCAGTGTCCTGAATATTGCACCAATAAGGGGGAAACAGCATTTCCTGCACCATTTTCTTGAATTTTTTTAGCTTGCTCATTCCCTTTCAGTTTCCATGTTTCCTCAGCATCATTGGTGAGATGGCATCTGGTGAGGCGGCAGGTGGAAGGAGCGACATGCATTGACCATGGGCCTGCCATGATGGTATCTTTCTGTCCCCTCCTGTGCCAGCAGTACCCTGGGACCACACTGTCATCCTCCCCCTCCAGGGACCTTCCTGCCAGCCAAGATGGGGCAGAGAGAGGACAGCTGCCAGTCTTGTGGTCATTGCCTGGCTCCTGCTCTGGGCCCAGGGGGGCTGGTGTGGGACTCTGGGCAAGGTGACGGAGCCCTGTGAGTCTGATGGCTACTTCCTCATTTCATCCCTAAAACCACCTCAAATAACTTTCAGAATCAAATTTTAAAGGTCTCATCACAGTAGAGCATCTGGGATTAAATACATATTAGTTCTCCCCTACCCTCATCCCCATTTGATCTTTATGGTTATCTTGCTAGCCTAAAGCCTTCATCCTGATCTGCTGTGACAGGTCAGAACAATTTGTGCTATTTAGGGAAGCAGCGATGGGCACTTCTGTCACCTTTGTCATTTAATTTGGCCCTGAAACCATTGGCTCAGATGATTAAATCAGTTCTGGAATTATGAAGGGTTGGGATTGGCAGTTAAACATGTCATTTTTGTGTGTTGATGCCATGCTCATATATGTTCATGGACCAGTCAGGAATATCCTGGTGTTCTTCTGGGACGTAGAAGGTGGTGGTAAAAACACACGTCTTAAAGGGTTCCTCCAGAGCTCTGTTGATAGAAACATCCCTGTGTTTCACGGGAAGGAAAGCCAGCAGGGGTGGCTGGCCTGTTTCTCATGGATGCATGCTCTCCTAATGAGGAAATTTCCCTGCAGGGGAAGGTTTGTGCTAGCTATGCCATCCTGACATGTGCCTCCCCAGACAATACTAACTGGCTGGAGAGTGCTGAAACCTGAATGGGACCAAACAACATCACCCAACAAATGCTCTTTATGTGAAGACCAAGAATTTCAAAGTGCACAAGGGATAGGGGGTGTTTAAGATTTTGATTACCTAATTCAAGGTATGTGACATGTTTTAATGAAGGAGGTCAAGTCTTTCTAGAGAGGCAGAGGAGGAAAGCCAAACCAGAACAGGGGCCCTAGAAATAGTTGTCTCAAAAATCACAATTCTTTCTTGAGTCATCACACTTTTTTTACTGCTGTTTTGCCCTGTTCAATCCTGTGTGTATGTGTGTGTATATATTAAATTATGTTAAATATCAGCATTTTCATTAGCAAGAAACACCTGTTTTGGCCCCAGAGGGGAACGTAGGGAGGTAAGCATATCCACTTCTGAGCTGTGAGAGGCTGACTTTTGCACTCTGATTCAGCATGCTGGTTTAATACTGAAAAAGCATTTTGCAGTTTCTCTAATTTAGGCTACCACCTCAGTAGACGTGGGCAACTGAGACAGAGGCTCTGCTTCAGCTGAGTATTTGATGTTGTGTCACAGGGTGATGTCACTTTTCCGCTCTGAGATAATGGGTGCAGAAGTGAAAATTGGCTCACCAGTTAAGCGCATGGGAAGGCTTTGATAATGTGTCTGGGAAGTGTCCATGTGAGAAGGCTCTTCTTCTGTCAAGATGACGAGCAGCTGCCATCCTGCTGGGCTTCATCGTGGTGGAGCGCTGGCCTCGTGGCACGGCATAAATACACGTCGTTAACTGAGTCATAGCAGGGGCTGAGAGAAATCCTGGGTCTCATGCTCAGTATGCGAGGCCCAACGGACCAGCGGTGGGGAAAGCCATCAAAACCTCTCATGAGCCCGCAAGGCTTTGCTTGTAGGCAAGGATTTCAGAGTATGGTCATGTCATAGCAGGGGACTCGTCGTTACAGGGAAAGAGCTCTGCTACCTCATGGCTATCACGGGAAAGACCATGGCTCAGCTTGAGGAGAAGAGAGGAGACAGATCCCAGCTCTCTTTCCCAGCTCACCTGGCACCACGAAGGCAGAGAAGATTTTCTGTAGTTAAGACGCACCTTCCCACCCACCAGTCTGCCTGGATGCACTTTTATTTGTAGCAAGGATGGATTTAACTGTGAACTCAAGCCTGGCGACTCTGTTAAATATGAACTGAGAAATTAGGAGGAGCACCTCAAAGTAGGTGAGACATAGATGGGGAAGAACAGAAAACACGCATTGTAACATCAGACCTGGAATTTGAGTTATCTGGGGGAGACAGGGTACATGTCTCTGTGTGATGGCAGACGTACTTTTGACGCTCACTAGGAAAGAGTGGGTGGAAGCTGGTCAGGTTACTGGCTCCTGCCTCCTGTTAGCAGATATCCAGGGCAGGCCCCAGAAGTTGTTGGCTGCTAGACTAAAGGTGGGCTGCCAAGAAATTGTGGGTCAGAAGCAGGACCCCTCCCTGCTTCATAGGTGATGAGGTGGAACTGCAGGTGACCGACACAAGTCCTGCAGTAGCAGAAATTGCCACCCCAACGTTGGAGTAGGTTATCCAGAGAGGTCATGCCATCTCCATCCTTGGAGGCTTTCAGGACCTGACCAGCTAAAGCCCTGAGCCACCTGGTGTGATCCCATGGTTGACCCTGCTTTGGGCAGGAGGTTGGACTGGATGACCTCTGGCGGTCCCCTACAACCTCCCAGGATCCCGCGATGCTGTGACCTGAGCAGACAACGCTTGCTGTACTGCCTGAGCTATAGACAACAGTTCCTTCACCAGCTCAGCTAGCAAAGTTGCAGTGTAATCGCATGTCATCTACTTTGCCAGTCTTCTCACATGCACTGGATGAAATACATGCTGATTTTTTGTGATTGCTCCTGACTTTTCTTTACATTTTCCTAAAGCTATTTCCACTTCAGGTACAGAAGGAAAAAAAAAAAAAAGAATACATTTTTTCAACAGAGATGCAGATGCTGTATCATAACTTTTCAAAGGGGCAGATTCACAGTAGAAACAGAAGGGACAATATTGGGGGAAAAAAAAAAACCAAACACCAAAACCAGAGAGATTTTATCAATTCAATATTTTAAACTACTTTATTGTTGTCAGTGTCTAGCAAAAGAAAATTCACTTGGTACTCTCCAGAAATACCAAAAAATAATGTTCCAGTTCTTGAGCAAGAGAGGTTCCTTGTACCAATTTAATCCAAATAAGAATTTTAAAATTAATCACCTCTCTCAAAAGTAATGCTGCAATTTGGGATGGCACAGAGTAATAATCTGCACCTGATAGGGAATAATCTGCACCTGATAGGGAATAATCTGCAACATAGCCCATATCCCAACCCTGAAACAATCTTTTTGAGTTATTTCTTCAATCATTTCAATGTTTCTCTGGCTTAGGAAAGTTCTGTGACAGCAAAATACCAGTACAGCGAGGGAGGGGACATCTTAGGCACACTGCCGGAAGTTAATTTTATTATGATTTTTTGTTTTGGGAGCTGCAAGGATGATGTAGCATAACTGAAATGGAAATGTGTTTGCATTTTATCTACTACAGGATGTTGATTTGCACCTAATCCAGACCTGTGGTATGAATTTCCCATGCAGAGCAAGCAGGAAACGTCCTTTGTCGCCAGCCTTGGAGGTCAAGGTGAGTTACAGGACACAATGCGCTGGGGTTTCGGAGGTGCCAGTTAGCTGCTCCCTCCATGCTCTGACACAGCTGACTGCTAGATGAAGCTGAGAAAAAGAAATCTGCCCTCTCCAAGCATTGTGCCTTTTAAAGCTATTTTTTATACTTAAAGTAGTTACCAGGCTATGAGGGTGTGCTTCAGAGATGTGCTGGAGGGACTGGTGGTGCCTGGGAGTGCTGTGGGACTGGCTGCGCCAAACACGCCGTTCGGGGTTGCTGGTATTTGCAGAGGGCTGGAGCCAGTGACCCCCCGGTCTCATGGCCCCCTGGTTCCTACCGGCAGGCATAATGTGGGTCCTGACTTAACATTTTTCTGGACACGTCCAGCCCTGGAGCCAAATGGGGCTGGAGCAGGGGCAGGAGGGTGCACCCTAGGATAACACCGAGCAGTCCTGTCTTTGGTGGGTGGCTGTAAGCAGGGGTTTTTCATTCTAGATCTCTTAACTTCATCTTTTCTGCCTTGCTTTTTTATTCATTCTTGAGAAAATGAGAAATATTTTTACTACCTCTTATGCTGCCTCTCACTTCTTGTTTATTTTCTCAAGCTCTTACCTCTCCTAGAAAGGATTTTTTCACTACCAGCATCTGAGTGGGAAAAGAAAGCAAGGACTTGGAAACCACCTTATTATGGTTTTATTTCCCTCCTTCAGCTAGCAAGTTTTGCAAATGCTGTATTTCTGCTGGACAGTTTTCAATCCTCTAAGGTCCATGTGTATACTTCCTGAGATGGCATTTACCTCCAGAGAGAAAGTAAAAGAGAAATATATAGTCTGTGGCTGCTAGCTGAAGAGTGGCCAGCTCTCACTGAAGCCCCGGGATAAGACCATACATATCAAAATACATAACTTACGGAAAACAGGAGTGATTCACTTAGATTTAAACAGCTGTAAGAATCAAAGGCTTCAGAAAGCTTTGCATGCCCTTTTGATTCATTTCTTTTACAGCAGCATGATGATTACCCCACAGCAGTTGAAGGTGTTCTGTTGATAACAGATCCAAGGAAGCCTGCTTCCCTACAGATTTGGATCTTTTGTCTCCTGTGTTTTCGCCTGCATGTCTCAGCAGAGTTGTGCAGGTGTCGCTGGGGCAGTGGGCCATGCTGGCCACGTGTAGGATGGATCCCCTCCATCCTTCGCTGGACGTGCTCCACTGCCCCTCTCCCTTCCACCCATCCACACATTTCCACAGGCTTGGAGGCATCTCCTCCTCCCTGAGATGTGGTTGAAATTGCCCTTTGGATTAGAAGTAATTATGTGGGCACTCACAGACAGGTAAGACCATTTCATACCTCCTTTTCTTAGAAAAACAGGATAAGAGAATGTGTCACTGGCCAGCAGCAAAAAGCATTTGCATTAAAAAATGGAAACAGCTCTGGGCTGTCAGGAAAGGAAAGTAATGTATGCACAGAGTCTGAAATGTAATTACAGGATATACTCTTCTGCTCGTATTTGTTAATAAACTGCATGACATTGTATTTTATCATAAAATGGGATTGCACAATCGGGGAGCATGACAAAAGACACCCATCAGGCCTGCTAATGCACCATGTGCAAGGACATGTTTTTACTGCCTTACCCCTGAGTGCCTCTGCGAGGTCCTCATTTCTCCGATATGCCTCTATTTAATATAAATGTGTATAAGTTATGATATCCAGAAAGAACAAGCAACCAAAATACTTATCATGGCAAGATCAATTATCTGTCCATTTTCATTGGAAAATGGCAGCACAAACCATTTACAGAGGGGGGCACCTCTTCTCTCACCATTTCAGTACTCTAAAGCAAGAAATACTAAAACTTTTAGTGTAACAGACAAACCAAAATATTTCCCCCTAGCATCACTCAGGGGAACGGATGAGAAATTTCAGCTGAAACCTTCCCTACTCTCCTGTAGGCGAGCTGTCTTCAAAATTTTAGCCAGAATGGTTGAAATTTACCACATTTAAAAGTTTTTTAAAAAAAACGTATTTTAAAGGAAATTGTAATTTGAACAACAGGCGTTACAGCCTGAATGCTGTACCTGCTGTAGTAAACATTAGGCTCAATCTCTGTCTGCCAGACTTCAGGGCTGGTTGATGCAGGCTGAGTTCAGATGACTGACAGATTGGTGGTTGCGAATGGTGGCATAGCGATAGCAGCTTCCTAATGGTAATTATGTTTTACTTTTCACGTCTTCTTTTGACAAGTTATGAATTATTTGTGTGTGGCTATTCTCAAACAAGAAAACTGTAATTTGGATTTTGGAAACCTAACTATGGGGTGATGGTAAACCTCTTTATAAAAACGTGTGTTGCCATTTTGATGTCTGCCTGGTTTCAGCCTTATGCAAAAGCAAGAGGTTATTCCCGTGCTTGTTTATGTCTAGTGTAGCTCAAAGGGGAGTGTTTTCAAACATTCCAGCAAGAAGGATTTGTCACTCCCGTAATGTCGTGGGTAAGAGGGCTGGTCTCGGAGGCCTCTCAGATACCCCTCTGTTTTTTTGCAGGCTGTGGGAGAGCTGAGCCTCCTGCGTTCCCGCAGTGGGGGCAGCCCCAGCAACCTGCTGGGCAGGAGCCCCGGGGCTGCCTCCGGGCTGCCTCCGGGCTGCCTCCGGGCTGCCTCCGGCCGCCGCGCTGGCTCGCAGCCGGCTGCCCTGGCTGCCAAGGCTGCCGGGGCTGCCCTCGCCTTTCTTGGCTGCAACATGCATGAAGAAAACTCCGACACAGGGGTTTTCCCTTTGGTTCGGAGTGACTGTTTAGAACAGTGACTATTTTAGAAAAGCCCTTTTTTGGCAGGACAGGCTTTTAAGATAAGAAAAAGGCATTTATCTCCCTTAGCCTCTAAGAGCAGCCTTGTTCTGGCAGCTTTGTGGCTGGTTGAAGTGCCGAGCAGCTCCCAGGAAAGGAAAAGAGAGAGAAGAGACAACAAGGTACACAAATACCAAGGGAGGGGGTGGCTATGTGGGGGGTTACCTTGTTAAAAGACAAAACAAAACCAATAGGAAATTCCACCTGGATCAAACCCAACTCTGAAACTTGGATGCAAATGAGAAGGTTTGCTGAAATGGAAGTGGAAAAAAATGTGTGGCTCCGCGTCCAGCAAAATACGCTGTTCTTCCCAGAAAGAAGTTGTTTGTTTTCAGGCACTTGACATCAAGGCAAAGGAAGTAAAATACTTGATTTGCAGAACTGCTGGTGTATGAACCGCCCAGGGCTTTGGGCGTGCATCCAGGGGTGTTGGAAATCAACATTTAACTCCTGTTGGCACCTTAGGGAAAAAAAGACCTCAGAATCTGGTGAACTTACAAGATCGACGTTTCAGAAAAAATGCTTTTGGATATATTTGTTCCTCTCTAATCTGTCACTTACGCTGTGGACCACTATGAAAGCTAAACAAGCTGTTATTCTCGTGGTATCCTCTGGTTTGGAAAACAAAATTAAGATGATATCTTTCAAAATTACAATGGGAAGGTGGAAACAGGGATCACCTTTCAGTGTGTGGTAATGGAGCCTGAAAGCATAGAAAGAATGGTCTGAGACCCCAGCATCACAACTTTGATTGCACAGACCCAATTAAAAACAGAGTTTCTTTGTGTCTTAATTTCCTGCACAAAAGCCAACGGACTACTTGATAAGCAGACATGCTCACTAAGGAACAGCTTCACTACTTGAAGTTTCTTAGGGGAATCATTGGAAAATGTGTTTATCTTGGTCCTCAAGGGAAATACCGGAATGGTATTGTCCAAAATCACTACCTAAGCAGTGATGATTTTTTAACTGTTTTAGCACAGCTTGAGAAAAGGCATATTTCATGGAATGCTGGGAGCTGATTGTTGCTGTAGTGGGGACGAAGAGGAACTTAAGAGTCATTTGTGTTAAATTAAAAAAACACAAAGCACTCAAAAGTATTGAATTGGCTAGCCTGTACGCTTATTATCTCTGGGCTCAAGCAATAAAAGAGTCTGCTCTACTTCTGCTCTCTAACTGCAGGGGAAATGGCCTTCAGTGGACTGGAAGGGCAGTAACGCTGCTGTTTTCCTGTAATCACCTCCTTTATAGCCTCGGAGGGGCAGCCAGCACACAGAGCAGGCAGGCAGCAACGTGGTTGGTCCACAAAATGAACACCAGCCATGTACCCACATGCTGATCTACTGCCCCATGGAGCCCGTCCGGTTGGGACTTTTGGGTGTCTGCAGCCTAGCTCTGTCCACTGCAGACGCTTTCTGAAACTGGATGTGCTCTCTTTACACTAATGCTGTGCAAGGATGCTCTCTTTTGGTCACAGGCATGCTGGAGGACTCTCAGGAGATGTAGCTGCAGTGAGCTCTCTATACAGTGACCCACAGGCTTTGAGCAGCTCCATCAGTTTAAATTCTTGTGTGGAACATTCAAGTGACTCTTGAGCCTGTAGGTGCTTGGAGAGATTTTCCATTAAGAAAAAAAAAAATGTGTGTGGCTTGTTTTGCTTGTGGGTATTTAATCACTGTTTTGATAAATTTCTGTTAGTCAGCAGGCTGGTCCTGCAATAAGCTGATCTGTGAGCTTTTGTAAAAGATACTTAACAATTTAATGTGCCAGTTTGCACCAGTTTCTCTCAGCCTTTGATCGTGCCATCCACTTGTATTGTTCTGCCAGACATACTCGCGATACAGCCCTATAATCAGGAGCCTGAAAAGAGTGGCTGCGCTGCATTTCCACAGCATATGTCATCCTGGAGCTGCTGCATCGCCATCCTCCAAATCCTGGACTTCATTTCTCCCCATGCCAAGTCAGACAGAAAACTCGGGAAAGGAAAAGGTCAGCCATACAGAAAATGTGACATTTATAAAAATAGATTGGAAGAAGATTTGCTATTTAAGACAGATGCAATTAGAGTAGCTTTGCCCCTCCAGGCTCAAGCGAGTGTGACTTTGCCGGAGGAGCTAGAAAGTGGATGTAGGGACAGCGAGCCTGGGCACGGCAGAGCCAGTCCACTTTCCCAGTATCGTAAGTGCTTCCACTGCTGGTTTGCAGCCTATCCCATGTGTTGTACTCATGGGAGAGACTCACCAGAGAGGTTAGCAGCTCCGTGTAACCTAGCTAAATAAAACCACCCTCCCTTAACTACAGCCAGTGAAGGAAGGACCACGACAGAGCAAATTACTGGGTACATTTCACGGGAAGCACTTGGTGCTCCAGAGCCCTACCAAGAGCAGCATTCAGCATGTGACTGGAAAAGTGTAGGTGTGTGTGAGACAGAAAAAAGATTGTGGGGGACCGGTGGAAGAAGACACTGCTTTTCTTCCAATCATTATTATTTTCGATCCATCTGGTGTTTAAACCAACCTTGCCAAGTCATAAGAAAAAGATCTGCTCTTCAGCAGTATTGCTGTGAGTCCCAGTTGATTTATGTTCACAGATCATTAGGAAAGTATCTGGAGAGGAAACAGCCCTTTCAGGACCAGGAAAAGCCTCACAACTTTCCACTTCTTACGCTGTGTGAAAAGCAATCCAAAGTTTATAGTCAGCCATCCACTCTGACTTCTCTTCTACCTAAAAGGAACTGAGAATATCCTTTTCTCAAAGTATTATGTTATTAAAGGTGGTCAGATCTCAGTGGGGTCAGAAAAACCTAAAAAGTCCTTATATAGGTAAAATACATGTTCTAAATATAATATAGATAATTAAGCAAATTAAGTATATTTCTAGTGGGGTTTTTTTGCCATATTAAAATTTTGTCAAAGCTGACATATATTTATCAGCCTAAACACATTTGTTATGCAGTGTGGAAATTCAGGTTGGAACAAATGGTGGTATTTTATATAAATCCATGAGTTGAAATTTAATTTTCTAAAAAATAATTTCCTGTTTCTGAAGAGTATTATAGCAATTATCTGGGGACAGTTTTTACTTTAAAGACTTTGTCTAAGGATTTTTCCAGAATTTTATAAGCAATCATTACTGAAGAACTGTATCAAATCTGTGGGGAAGTATAAGTTAAGTCCATGATACAAAAAGAAGTGGAAATATCCATCTTTAAAGACTGAACATTTCAAAACTTCTAATTTGCCCATCTGAGGAAAGTTAGCTTCAGAAAAGGTTTTGGCTTTTTATCTCACCTTTGAATGAGGACTTTTCACATCCTTTTAAATTCTAGGAGTTGTTAGAATAAACTAGAGAAGAGGAATGACATGAATGGGTCAGTCTTTACTGTGGTGCTCTTTCCCAAACTGTAAGGCTTTCCTTTTTCTGCCTCATAGTGAGTGTTTTAATATCCTTAGACACTGTTATAAGATAGTAAGTTGATATTAATCTGAGATTTCAGGGTGGTTGTCTGTGAACAGTGATTTCATTATACCTTCATTAAAGCTTCCACATAGAAAATGTAATCTGGAGCATTTCACTTAACAGGAATGTAATTTCAGGTTTTCCACAGCTAGTTTTACAATTTGAAGTTGTACAACATTTCCATTAAATCGGAGAAATTAGAAATGCAAAGCAATGTTTCGTTCTTTTTTCTTGCAAACCAAAAGTACAACTTTCTGCAGCAAATGTTGTTAAGCGACTGTCCTGGTTTCGGCTGGGATAGAGTTAAATTTCTTCCTAGTGCTATGTTTTGGATTTAGTATAAGAAGAATGTTGATAACACACTAATGTTTTTAGTTGCTGCTAGGTAATCTACTTCTCAAGGACTTTTCAGCTTCCCATGGTCTGCCAGGCACACAAGAGGCTGGGAGGGAGCACAGCCGGGGCAGCCAGCCCAGCTGGCCAATGGGGTGTTCCATACCATGTGACGTCATGCCCAGTATATGAATGGGAGGGGGGTCCAGGAAGCGGCGATCGCTTTGGCCATTGCTCTGCAGGTGGTGAGCAGTTGCGTTGTGCATCACTCATTTTGTATATTCTATCATTATTATATTATTATCATTGTTGTTATTATTCCTTCCTTTCCAGTTTTATTAAACTGTCTTTATCTCAATCGGTGATTTTTTTTTTTTCCTGATTCTGTCCCTGTCTCACTGCGGGGCGGGGGGGGGGGGAGTGAGCGAGTGGCTGCATGGTGTTTGGCTGCCTGCCAGGTTAAACCACAACGGTGACCAAAACCCGTTCCTCCTGTACAAATGCCAGGAGACCCTGAATGTGTAGAGATGCACCTTATGGGGAATGGGGGATATTTGTACTGACCAAAGAGGGCTCCTTTCTGCTTTCCTGTTACTCCCACTGAAATAACTTGGGGGAGATGGAGGGGAGGTTTGGACACCATGGTCTCCTCACGAGGACCAGCCTGAAGCACTGGAGCCTTGTACTGCTGATACCGTGCGGTGCTTTTGGAGCTGCTAAGGAAAGAAAGCTTTCTATAAATGGGACTAGTTTCTCTAATCAACTGTAACATGCTGTATATCCATAACCGTTGAACATGAGAGTATTATGGACCTGAGAGACAGCAGGAGGGAAAAAATGATGTGAAATCCAAGTCAACCCGTGCTCAGCATCTTTGTCACTTTGCGACACCTGTCATTTCAAGTCTGTGAGGTCCCATTTAGTCAGACTCCGTAGCATGACAGGGGGATACCTGTTTAGAGGAATAGAGGGATGCTTTCTTTAATCTTAAAATGGTCCTGGTAAACAAGGGCACTCAAGATAAGATTGGCTTGAAACATACACGCAACCCTATATTTATTTGGCAAGCAATCTATAAAGATGTCATAACTCTAGTTGAACCTAAATCTAGGCTTAATTTTAAAACATCTGCTAGTTGTACCAGGCGCAGATATGCTATTTTTCCACGTAACACTGTTATTTCTCCCAGGATGATGAATCTGCACCCTCTGTTGTGTTACAATAGCATGTTTGATATCTCCCTGTTCTTTATTACCCTTTAGAAAAACAAATATTTAAAATTAATCATTGGTCCTTTTAAACAGCTGATGACCTCTTTTGGCTCACCAGATGTTTGCTCTTTTCTTGTAGCCTTTTTCAGGCATCCACTAGCAGCCACTGTCAGACAGGACCCTGGGATTGTCAGAGATCTGGCTGGGCCAGGGCCACCTGTTCTTCTGCTTTTTTATGAAGTAAATATTACATTTGAAGTTCAAAGCAGCATAAATATTTAGGTTTTGCAAGTTTTGCTAAAAATCGTAAGGCTGAAGTGAATCAGCTTCATTTCTCAGCACTTAAAATAGTGAATCTGTCATTCTTGAAAACCTATATTGGCAAAATGGGAAATGAGGTCTTCCATTTATCTTAAAGTAAAAACTGATTTGAAATATAACCTAGGAAAAAGCTACAGCAAAACAACCCATTTTCTACCAAGCCCTTTGGTTAGCTTTCTCAAACCTAGTCTGCTGTTTAATTTTCATATGCAGTCACCTTTCTTCCAAGCAGAACAGGCAGCACAACATCGAGATATTATGAGAAGCATTTACTGGAAGAAGGCATTGTATGAGAAATGTTGCACGTCCGCTATGATACTCTGCGGTATAACTCTGTTGACTACCAGGGCCTGGATTAGCATTCAGGCTTCTGGATTTTTAGCCACACTGAGACTGCCAGACTTGGGTAGAAGTTTGCCCATGACACATTTTTAGCTTTCACCAGGGGTGTCTCAAATCACCTTGCTGGTGTGAGAAGCCAGGGTGGGCAGAGCAGGGTGGCATTTTTTAATTGAGCTCTCTATACTGCTGTGAATGTGAATAAAGGAAAAAAAGGGTAGGGGAGTTATTTTTTTCCAAGGACAGATCCACCTGCAGGAATGGGGAATACTTTGAAACGGAGGTAGGGGGAAGGATGGAAGAGTAAAAGAGTAATTCTGCACAGGCTGGGGAGAGACACCAGCCACCCCCACTATATTTTGTTCTTGTGGTTGCACAACATCTAAATAAATCCCTTCACATGACGATGGAGGGTGACCTTACAGAAGTATACAGACGTCTTTAGGCCAGATCAGCTCCTCTTTCTCCTTTGCACAGGAAAGCACAAATCATGTCTTTCATTTAAGAAAAATAATACAAGAAATTATGTCGCTAAGGCTAAGATTTAAGGCTCCGGCACAGATGGAGGATGTGGTGTCCACTCAAATCAAAGAAAAAATGGTGGCTGCCCTGATACAGCCAAACTTTTAGGTTCTAGGGTTTAGGACAGCCTTGGGTCCACTAGGGCTATATAAACAATTTGTTTCCAAATTGTTGAGTAGAGCTCTTCTTCCTAGTTCCCCCATAAGTAAGGACATGAATGGCCCCTCCGAACAGTGAGCTTTGAGCGTGAGAGGCAGATTATTACTCAGGCTGCCTTTGCATTGCGAGACTTGTAGTGACCCTCCGTTCCCAGTGCAACAGAGCTGCTAGGCATGCTCTTCTCTTGCAAAAAAATCCATGCTTGTGCAACAGAAAGCAAATGGGAATAAGCCTTGATCCCCAAAAGGCCAGTTCTGACCATGGTCACAAACTTCCTCCTCCAGAAGGAACAGGGTGGCCGTTCTAGGTAGACCCATTGCAAAAGATGAGACAATGACAACGACGTGTTTCATGTACACCTATAACAGTGTGATGCATTTGAGGATGCTCTGTGATCCAGCAAATCTCAACCTAAGTCAAAACCTCCAGATATGGGGCCAAACATCTTCCAATCTCCAGACATCCCTGGTCCCTAAACAGCCTGGGGCAGGGAGGGCTGAAAGAAGATGCTCTGCTGGGTGCAGCATCTCCCACCAGGCAGGCGAGAAGCGCTGTCTGCATCTCCTCCAGATGTGAGATTGCTGTATGGGCAAACTAGGTCATGATTTGGGATTTCCTCTGACCTTTCAGAGCCACCGTTTTCTGTCAGGGGAAGAAGAGCAAATAGCTTGTGCCCCCGATGGTTACTGTGTGCAGCGCTTGAGAAGGTACACAGGGAGGCTTCCCCGCGACACCCCCTGCCCAACTGTGCACGTCTGTGCTGTTTGATCAGCCCAAAGTGTGGATGCTGGTTTGGAGCATGTTGGCAGAAGCACCTGACATTACTTCTAACGACTTCAACCTAGTGGCTTACGTGAGCACCTGACAGTTCAGGGGATGCCAGGAACTGCAAGTCCTCCAAGACTGAAGCTGTGGTTAGAGCTACCACCGGTGAACAGTCAGTTAAAAATGTAGAGGGCCAACTACATCTGCTGCATCATTTGAATATGGAGCACTACCTTCATGTTGGAGTGCTTTTATACTGAACATTGTTTGCTGTCCCTGCTTCTTCATCGTTCATTTGCTTGACTCCTAGGCATTGCTTTGCACACTGGTTGCCCTTGAAGCAAGGTGACGGAAACGTTCTCAAGCACGCTGTAACAGGAGACTCTGTTTCGGTTGTCTGACCTAAATCTGAATTCACTTGCAGATGGGCTATTTGGGTTTGGGTTTTCCACATGAGCTAGTGCAGAAGGAGCATCTCACATCCAAATCTCAGTCTATATCTGGTCTCCCATGGAATTCAGGTTGACAGGAGAAGTTTGAAGGAAGAAAGGTTGAAAAATTTAAGCTATTAGGTACAGAGGGAATTCAAAACTTTGGCTGACTGGGGTGGAAAAAAGATGTGTGTAAAGAACCAGACTGACATTCAGAAGAAAAATAAATGTTTCCTGACTCTACTACAGCTGGCTTTCCCCTGCGACTTCAAGCAAGTATTTTAAATGCTTCATGCATCTGTTTTCCCCATCCATAAAACCAGGTAATTGTTCCCAATTTGCGGCACCCAGTTACAGAAAGATTTGTCAAAATTATATACACGCCAGCTTTCTGCTCTTCTCTTCTCTTATGTGCACCTTCCCACTGCCCGTCTGGATGTCAGCATTGACAGTTTCAATCTGGAGAGGAGATGTATGGCAAGATCTCAGCATGCCAGGTCCTTCGTCTGGCGGAATATCTTCTTGATGATGGTTTCTTCCTTCTCACTTCAGGATTGTTGTGTTAGGGTGATTTTTATTTTTGGTTCACTAATGCACTCTCCACCTTTCCCTTTCTTCATTGGTCTGCATATCTACATTACATCCAAATTTATTGTCTGTGGTGTTTTTCATGTATGTTGGATACATGGTCTTTGCTTTCTTTGTTATCCCCTGAGCTGGTTATACCCAACTCCCAAGGTTGCATTTCTCTGATGTCCAGAAATAGACCATTAATGAGCTGTTTATAGCCCTGGGACCTCTGATACCATCCTGTGCCTGTACTTCTCAATGTTATTCTCATTCTATTCTATGGTCATAGACTGTTCGTTATATAAACAATAACTACGTATTATTGCTATCAGTTACAAAATCAATATAATAGGTGTTAGATCACACAATCTTTCAATGCTAAGTAGGTGGGTAATATTTACCTACCTGCTCATTAGATAATTGCCGTTACAAACAAAACCACATCTCCACATGGGCCAGACAGGGTCTGATGGGTTTCTGAAGCCTGCTTCAAGGCTAAATAATACAACCTTACTTTCTCCCATCCTAGCTTTTTCCTACAACGTTTCCTCTGTCTACAACAAAACAGATGTGAAACAAGGCATAAAGGAGCTTTTAACACAGGCATCTGTAGGTACACTGCGTGGTCAGTGAGCTCATCGTCTCCACAAAAGGCACGTGTAAACAAAGTCAGAGGTCTGCAGGTCCTGCAGAGCCCTCGAGCCCTCAGGAGCTCTGAAGAAAGACCTCGTATCATGCAAACAAGAAATCTGCCTCTCACATACACAGGAGAGATTTTACAGGTAAGAGCAAACCCTCAGCTTCACCTTTCAGTTTGGTGTCTGCCGCTATTAAATGGACACTGGAGCTGAAATACCCCTGTTGAAGCCAGAGGTGTCCCCGTGGAGGTGGGCAGGTGGCCAGGCAGGACGAGCAAGCTCTTACCGCTGCCGCCTGTGCCATGTCTCTGCTCCACATAGGGCAGGCAAAGCACTTTTTATGACCACTAAACACACAGGAAAACGTTTATTGGATTACAGCACCCTTCCAATAAAAGAACCTATAATTTTGAATAGGCAAAGTTAAATGGCCATCGGTAACCAGAGTGAAACAGTGCATTGACCCATCTAGCAGTAGTAGTAGTTTTCCCAATGCCAGGGAAAATATCCATGGGTTTGGGAACATCACCTGAGCAAGGAGCACCTTCTGTGCCCTGGGCCTCTGCTCTCCCCATTCATCACTTCTGGAGGAATAAGGGAAGCAGAGAGCAAGAGGTTGAGAAAATGCTTCCTGAGCCCCAGATGAAGCACCCTCCTCCATTCTCACCCTGACTGCTAGTCGCTTAGGGCAGCAGCACCACCATGGTTTTGAAAGGGGCTTCCTTTGGGCTTCTGTGTGCCTGGAGCAATCCCCAGTGACAAAGATGCTCCGTGCCCCCTCAAGCATTGGCACAAGGCTGCTGTTCTTTTATTTTTTTTTCCTGGAGCTTTATTTGCATGTGTGTTTCAGAGAGGGAGAACACATCTATTTAATCTAGATGATTTAAGACTGACAGGTCGCATTACCAAGAACATGCTTAGTCTCATGTACCCTAGCAGCAAAGTAACATCTGTACGAGGAACTTTGCCAGTGCATCGTTACAAATGTTGCTCCAGGAGAAATGCAGAGGTGGAGGTCCCAGAGGAGAGGCTGTTTGCCTGACTGTGCGGCGATCACTCCTCGGGACCTTTTAGCTGAAAAATTTAAGCGCTGGAAAATGCCTGGCTGCTCTACAGGGACAGAAAGAGTGGGTGAGAAGCAGGTCCTGCTTTGGGACCAAAGGGCTCTCTGATAGAAGGGCTAGAAGGTGACTTTAGTGGGGGAAAACCCATGCAAACCTACCCACTCAGTGCCTCTGCACAGAGGGCATCCTCTCTTAAAAGGACCGGAGGGGAACGGTGCAGGTGGCAGCACGATGAGAGAGATACTGTACCTTGTGCTGCGGGCTTAGTTTTGGAAGGACTGAAAATCTCCTCATAAGAAAAAGGTCTCTGCTTATATTGAATCAATCACAACTGAACAAGCAGCACATTGGTGCTCCTGCAGGAAAAATATAACCTGTGGGTCATTAAGCTCCTCCAAAGGAGTGAAGGGGAAATTTGTAAAGGTGTGACTTGGGAGAGAGATAAAAGGGACGTACCTTCCTGCAGCAAAAATAAACTGCATAATTGATTAAAGTGGGAATTTATTGTCACAATTTTAGGGAAAGTATGTTCCGTAATATTTGGTTATTAAATGCCTGTGAGTAACAAGAAGTTTATCACGGAATAGTGCAAAGCAAGAGTCAGATGTAGCTAAAAAAAAAATTATGTTGAACGCATTTCAGCTAGGAATTGTTGCTAGAAAGGGTTTCTGTTCTTAGTGCTGATGTAAAACGGTTAAATAGCACTGGCTTCAGCCAGACATTGGGTAATTTTATTTCCTTTTCCAGATTCATTATGGTACTGGCTTGTGGTGCGCAATGCTGCTATTTCTTCTGGATAGTAAATGGCTCTGAGCAAAAATAATATCAAGTTTTTGTCTTGTAAATAGTGACTGGGCTGCGGTCACTACATTCATTTGCTTTGTTCCCAGCTGATGTTTGAAGTTTCCAGAGTTGAAAGGAATCCCTGTCCTATTACAACAGTATTTGGAGACTAAGAATTTTCTTTTTTTTTCTTTTTTTTTTTTTCCCTGGTGATAATTGCATTCCTCTGAATATTTTGTTGGAACTGTCATTTCATTTTTGGTAGCTGGGGGTGGGGGGGAGGCTTTCTATTACAGTTAGTGCAAACACATCTTGGGTGTCTTTGTACATGTCCTGCAAAGATCTACAGAAATATTAATTTTTCTGTGCACTAATAATAGGAATAATTCATTTCCTCTTCTAGATGCCATCTGCTGTTCTCCAGCACCCCAAGATGTTATTCCTTTTTAACATGAGGCGAGTGAGGGAACTTCCTTCATTTCTTCTGGGACTCTGTGGTGCACCAAAGTAGAAGCCATCTCTTCCTACTTAAGCCAGGTCAACTCCACTGATACCCTGGACCTATCCATGGGTAGGAATCAGGCCTACTATGTCAGCTACTCTACAAAAGTAATATAAACATCAGAGATCTGTTAAAACAAACCCAGATCCGGGGCTGGCTGTGGTGTAAGGTAAGCCAACATCAGTGCTGGGCAAATCGCTGCAGGACAACCAAAGTCCCGGGAGGAACATTGCTGTTGGTCTCCGCAATGCACGCACTGGTTGGAGTTTCTCAGTAAACTACCTCTTATTTTGTAGCCTAGGATTAAATCGCTGAAATCAAAATTCCCTTTACAGTATAATCCACTGGTGACTGTGAAGAATTACTGAGTCAAGTGTGTATTTTTAAAGTAAATTTCCTGGGTTTCTTATTTTTAGTATGCGTTAGTTGAGTACTTGGTAACTGGAGTATTTTCCATTTTCCACTGGTGTGTTTTCACTGCAAAATAAGTATCTAAATACAATGCTATTGAATTCCTATCACAACAGGTGTCTCCGACTTAATGCTAATGAGAAATTTAATTGGCTTTGTACAGCCTTCTACTAACCCGTGATAAAAATTTATTTAAATGAATTGGATATCATCTCTTCAGAATTGTGAGTGCCTTTTTCTTGGTAGGCAGAGCTGAGTATATAATTTCTTTTCAGCAACCTTTAGAGGTAATAGGAACAACTTTCAATTAATTGCAACTGTCTTGGCAAATCTAATCTTTCTAACCAAGCCAAGACTGTGCAATAGGCTCCACTAAAGCTGCTGCTGAGGAAAATTGCAGACAAAACACATAAATTGGTTGTTAATTGTGTGCTTGATTGGTTAAAGAGTTTGCGATATTGTGCACTGTTCCTATTATTTTAAGGAGGGAGACAAAAAAATCCATGAGGCTTGTGTATATTATAGTAGTTTCCAGGAAGCTTAGAAGGATGATTTGAAAGGGGAAAATGCCCAGCCAAACACTAACACGTCCCCACTGTGTTTTCAGTTCTTAATCTGTCATACATCAAATTGATCTGCAGTAACTGATGATGTGTTAATTTTTCTACTGCAAATATGTCAGGAAACTGTGTAAGTGATTAAGGCAAAAGCGGTATGATTTTTTTTGCTGTGTTGGAGGAGTGGATTAGATAATGATCTCAAACCGTGAAATCCTTGCATTTTGACAGCCGTCTAGCAGTGTGCCTTGCCATCCTAGTTAAATATATACAGTAAATCCTCTGGTGACACTACCAGCATTCAAAGTGCCTACAAAAGCTGCATGTGGGGGAAAGAAACTCTTAGTCTACCTTTCTGTACCCTTTGCGGCACATCTATTTTTAAAACCTCACAGAGGACCTTGCCCTTGCCCTCTTCAGAGCACGTACATGTCAGCGCTGCTCGTCTCTTTTCATTTTCCTCTGACTAGAGTAACTTGTAGAGGGAATTCAAGAAGTGAGCAGACAGCAGACATGACATGAGCACTGTCAGGGTCTGATGGCGAGCAGCTTTAGGCCATGCTCAGAAATGGGATTGGTTTTATTTCCTCCTCCCACAGCTTGCCTTTTTCTTTTTTTTTTTTTTTTAAAGACTTTGCAGTTCTCCCCAGCATTGTGTTAGGGACATTTCCAAAAGCAAGATGGGCCGGAGAAAGCTGAGAGAGGAGAGGCACAAGCACACTGAGGCTGCTGAGAAGATGAGGTCAGGTCCAGCCCCGTGAAGCGCGGAGGGACCGGTCCACAAATGGCGGCTTTGGGCCAGCACCCCCTCTGCAGCCCGAGCACATGGTGAGGAACAACGGAGTTGACCCACTGCTTTATTACACCAGTTTGACGCCAGTGCAGATGCCACTGAAACCCATGGCTGGACGGCAATTACACCCAAGTGAACTGCCAGTGGTCTACGTGTGCAGCGCAAACAGGAGTTTATCCGGGGCGAGCTACCAAACCGTGATCACAAGTTAAGTTGGTGAGAGAACGTGGGTCCTTCCAGGCATCAGAAATCAAAGAGTGTATTAAACTGGCGGGATTAAACGTCTGTAATTGGATGAAGAGAAATGAACAAATGGCAGCCAAGCAGGAAGCTCTGGCTACATTTTATTGTGTGCCAGGGCTGTTTTTCGGGACCTGTCTGAGCTGTGCTCACAATTCCTGCTCCCCTGGCTTAGCAGCTCGTGGCTCCTGACTCCCATGGACACTGTGAGCATGTCCCTGGTCACAGCGTGTTGCTTCCCCCGGCACAGCCAGCTCCGGTGGCATTTCCCTTCTCTCCCAGCTGGCTCCCATCAGACCCACTGTGTGCGCCCGCACCTGGGCAGGAGGCGGTTTTTGTTCATAATCTCTTTGCAGACGGTGCCCAGTTGCTCTATTTAAGCACCATGGGGAGTACATGAGCACAACCGGCAGCTTTAACGCAGCCGGCACTTGCCGAGAAAGCAAAGCCTTGTCCTGGCTGTCTGGGTGGTTAAAGAAGGATTTGGCATCCACTGCAATCCTCGTCTCTCTTACCCTGTCTCACGGCAAAGCCACGTCCGCTCCTTGCTGAAGACTATTTCCCCTTCTGAGAAACTGCTCCATTTGGGGGGATTTGGGAGGAAGCAGAGCCTGCTCCTCTTGCTTTCTTGCCCACCCATTTCATCCTAGCATGCAGAGGTGGACAATGTGAGATCAAATGCGTCAGAGAGAACAGGGAGCTAAACGTCTCCTTGTACAGCCTGGGCACTTTGTTCGGACGTGTCACTGCCTTCATCAAACTAAGCAGTTGAGAAAGAACACAGGGGTTTGTATGGTTTTCAAATTAAACTCCCGTATTTTTAACTCAACCCAGACAGCCTGGGTACGTTTCACCATACAGCTGGGAGGTGAGATTCTGGCCCAGCTGAGGCCAGGAGGGTGTGGTGTCTGCCCTTCAGGTTTAATTAATTCTCTTTAATGCAGCAACAGAAACTTACATTTAGGAGTGCAAGGTCTGGGCTATAAAATCCCCCAGCTCCTCAGTACAGCCCCAGCCTGTGCCTGCCTTCTCTGCTCTCCTGGAGGAAGGCTGCACACACTAGTCCTGCTGCATAGGGGCTATGCATTAAGTACTGCAGCTAAAGGGAGAAATACCAGGGTTTGCAGGTTGTGATGGTCCCAGGCAGCTGTCCCTGGGGTGGGAGCAGCCTGAGCTGGCTGGGGAAGGGAGATGCGGCTGGATGGCTGCAGTGCTCTGGGGTGTGCAGGCACGTGTACCCCAGCGTGGTGGCATGGGCTGGCCCCTCTCACACGTTCATCAGCATCAATGGCATATGACAAGAGTAGAATCTAACCTGGAGACAGGCAGCCTTCGTACCTTAGCTTGTTTGTGTCTATTTAGGGCCAGAAAGCCCCGCAAATGAGTGTGTGTGAAATATTGCCATTAAGATGTGATCTCTTACTACCTAATTCTGCTGCTTGTGGGTTGCTTCCAGAGTATTGCTCTCCTTTCCTTGGCCACATGGGTTTGGCCTTCCTTGTTTTTTTTCCTGCCTCGCAACTCCTGGCTACCTTTCCAAATAGCGATTAGCTTTAAGCACTTGCTCAGCCATCCTTGACGCTGAGCTTGGCTTCTTTCTTCTATCTTAACAGTCTTTTCTCCTTTGACAGCAAGGTTATGTACTTTCACACACTGTCAAGCGTGCTCCTCTTCTCTTTCTTTTCTCTGAGCTCCTCAGCAAACATTTCACATTGCCATCGAACCTGATGTTGCTTACAAGCTGGGGGTTTTTACATCTACTTTTGGTAATATCTTTTTTTTTTTTTTTTTCTTTTTCCTCTTCTGCACTCAAAGCTGCAGGCTGCCAGGCTGTGGTGGGGAAAAAAAAAAAAGGCCATTAATTTTATAGGCCCTGAATAACTGGGTTTGCTGAGGTTGCACCAGTAAAAGCAAAGCAACCTGCAGTGCAGAAATGAATCTGGGCTCGCCATGCGAACAGCTCTATGATGTGCCCAGACTTGGGAAACTTCCCCTGTGACTCTGCTCTCCCTGATCTGCTGCTTGTGCAAATGCAGTGGATTCCTGCTCCAGGAGTACAAACCTCAGCATCCCGGTGCCACGGAGTGGCTACTTGCTGGGGTGCAGCAGCCACCTATGCCAGCCTCTGGAGAGCTCAGCTCTGAAGGAGATCATCTGGTTTTCTTGCTGTGGGCGGAGGAAGACAGTAACTCAAACCTTCATCAGTGGCAAATGGTGAGGTAAAAACTTGTCAATGAGTCATGCTGAAAAATCAGTGTTTCTTCCGTAGGTTAGAGGAAGGGATCAGAAGGAAGATGGATGTCCAGGGTGTGTTGATCTGAGCATGATCTGTACTGGCCCATTCCCCTGCGTCCCATGGGAATACATGTTTGCCTGATCCAGCAGAGCACGCAGGCGGGCTTCAGTGTTGGCACGCTCACCGGTGTAGGTGTAGGTTAAAGGACACCTTTTAGGCACAAAGTAAAGATAAACCAGGGACAGAGTGATCAGCTTGTTCTGGAAGGAGAGCACAGGAAATGTGGTAAGTCAAATTTAGGCTATATTAAGGGAAAATGGAGAACCTGGAGATGTCAGAACTGTGATCAGTCTGTGATTCCCTCTCACGTTAAGCTGACTGAAGTGCAATCTGCTGGCTAAAAAATAGCTTTTCGAGAGGTATACCAGAAGGCAGATTTTGGCCAGACCGGTTCCTTGAGCTAGCTTACTGTGGCTGCCCAAGGAGAGAGAAACATGACTGAGGAGGAACACAGTAGCAACATCATTTGAATGCAGCCTTCATCCAGGCTGGCTTCTCATGAGCGAGAAACTCCCAACCTCAGAGACTTTGTGATGTTCTTGCCATTATGATGTGTTTAAAATGGCAGTTGTCCCCCACCTTTTTCCATTCATGTGTTTCATTTTGCTTAGGAGAGAGCAAACTTCAAACAGAAACTCAATGCTCATCACTTGAATGAGGTTCAGGATGACGTATTAATCATGGATTTGTGATTAACTCTCATGTTATCACATGACTATTCAAGCTCAGATTTTAAGAAGAAATAGCATAAATATGGTCAGATCATTGAAGATGTCTGTTGTCCTTGTCCGTGAACTACAGTGGCACGTGATTCTTTAGTACCGCAGAGAATGAGCACCGGAAATAAAAAAGGGCTGAATGAGCCCTGAAATAAAAAAGGGCTGAAGTTTCCAGTAAGAGCTGTAGGCCATCTACCATTTCAGAAATTAAGCCATTGAGCAGTGTTGGCTGTAACAGCTTAATTGCACATGTCGATGGAGGCGTGATCTAAGTGGGTTTGTATACAGGGAGGATACAGGGAGGAACATTTTTTTTTATGGTCTAGAGTACTAAATGCTCCAGGGAAGATTAGGAGAATGGATCCGTCCATTAACAATCAAACACAGTCCACCAATATACTTAATATGTCATTTCTCTTTTGCCCTTCCCGTGTTTTCTTTGCTGTATTGCGAATACAAAGGTCAGATTTTAATATGGAAGGTCTTGACATTTCCTATAGGAAAGTTTCTATTTCAGACCAGTAGAGGGAGAAAGCAAGCCAAAGACATAAATTAGTGGTTTTCATGAAGATTTATTGTGGAAAAAAATCCAATTTATCTCCATAGTTAGAGTGCAAGAACAGTTGTTCTATTTGCTGCTGGGTTCTTTGCTGATGTCCTTTATTATTCCATTTATTAAAAAGCTAATGAATAGTAGGTATATGTTATATTTTCCTATCCTGACAGGGAAAAAAAAGGATGATTTAATTTGAGAAGCAGAGTTTTAGTAGTCAGTAGCGGAAAACTATACTTGAATATTTGGCTAGGTAAAAAGAAACTATTTGCACATATGAAATACTTGCCGCAACTCAAGCAAGTTAATCTTCTGGATGGGTGTGTAAGGTGTAATGGCACAGGACACCATTCAAAAATCTTCAAAATGATAAAACATAATAATAAGCAAAATAATAAACGTAGTCACATAAAAATTTTGGAAAGCAGTTGGCCCATATTTCCTGAAGAAATTATTTCTGCCTTGAAATTATTGGTCTCATCCGTAATACATTTGGTATAGTACAGGCAGGGAGAGGTAGAATAATTTGCACATTCAGACCCTGAAAGACAAGGAATGGGCAGTTAGGAGAAGAACTGCCAAAGTAATCATACCCAGAGAGTAATGAGGTTGTCTGAGACTCACCTTGTTGGTGCCACTGTTTCAAATGTAGTCTCCCTGATACAGATTCAGATATCGTTCTCATTGCACAGTCTCTTCTCATTTTCTTGTAGAAAAGGATGTGACTGACATCTCCAATGTGGAGTTCTTTCTCTCCTTCCCATGGTGTCCGTAGAATGCACTGCAAAGACTCTGGGTCTGATTGCATTTATTTTAAAATGCAAATCATACCAAACATTAAGGAAAAGTTGAAGAGAGCAGCATGCTTTTTTTTTTTTTTTTTTTTATGGTCTAGAGTACTGAATGCTCCAGGGAAGATTAGGAGAATGGATCCCTCCATTAACAATCACAGTCCACCAATATACTTAATATGTCATTTCTCTTTTGCCCTTCCCTGAGCCCCAGATTTGTCCTAGGTTTGAGATACCAGCTTCCACGAACGTGTGTACCTGGTCCTTTATAATTTTCTCTATAAGTAGGAAAGGATGTTTGGGTGCTAGAGCTGACCAGAGAAGCTGGTGCAAATATCCTGCTCCTGAACTAGACTTTCTCAACAGACTGAAGGGATTTTACTTTTATTATTCATGCAGCTGGTAAAATCCTATGTATTTGTGCCTTGCCCCTTATCAAGAATTCATCCTTATCCTTACTGCCTTGCATTCAGAGAACCTCACTTCACAGATAAAGCCGTGTCTGGGTGCTACAGGGATCCTGAATCTTCTCAGCTTATCCCTTTGCACTCCCCTTTCACTTCTCCATTGGCAAAATATCCCCTTCCACTAAGTGAAGAGCCTTGATAATGCCTTCAAGGATAGAGCACTTTTCAATTGTTTGGTTCTTGATAGGGAGATTTCTTTTTTTTTTTTTTAATGTATTTATGCATCCAGTAGAGGTAAGATTAAATTGCAAGAAAGGGCAATATAGCTGCAAGTGAAACGAATGAACCTCAGATATAAAAGCTGAAGTCTTACAGGAACTTTGGTCTGACAATTTATTTGCTGTTCTGTTTGGGGTTTTTTTTGGAAAGAATTATAGCTTGCAGTAAAGCTATTTACATCAAGTAAATCAACTGGGATTTGGTATTAAAACTGTAACTGAATCTATTCCCGTTAATGTTGTTTAATATAGACCATCGAATGGTTTAGAAGTAATGAAGTCACATAATACTTATGATGTACACTGCGTCACCACTAATAGTTGCTGTGGAAACCTTATTGTCTCTTCTATCACAGCAGTACATGATCGTAGTGGGTTTGTTTTTTCAAGGATTACATTCCATAGCACTTTCAAAGAAAAAGAAAAATTAATAACCTTCACCTAAGGCAGTTTAATTAAAGGAGAGAAGATTCCTCACTTTTCTGCAGGAGGCGTGGGAATAGGAGTGGGGCTGCCACAGGACCACTCCACCTTCACTCTTCAGGCCTGAGGACATAAAGTTACAGAACCAGGAGCCCTGAAATAAAAAAGGGCTGAAGTTTCCAGTAAGAGCTGTGGGCCATCTGCCATTCCAGAAATCAAGCCATTGAGCAGTGATGGCTGTAACAGCTTAATTGCACATGTTGATGGAGGCGTGATCTAAGTGGGTTTGTATACAGGGAGGATGCAGACAACGGTAACTTGTTACAGGGGGTGTGAGAGCACGTGTGCAGCACACTGGTACCAACATATGGAAAACTCACCCGCTCAGGAAGGCCATTGGTGGTCATGCTCATGCCTAAGTGTATTTAAAGTAAATAAATGTCAGTCTGCAACTTTATATTTGTTTTACAGTTAGAGTCCAACACTTGCCCTCAGGGGCAGCCAGCCTGTCAGCCCTGCTGAGCCCTGCCACGAGGGTCACGGCATCTTTCCCGTCATGGAGCAGTCTCATCAGCAAACAGGCAAGGCATCAGAATAATCCCTCGTAAGAATGGCCACAAGAGAACAACGGAGGGCCTCCAAAGGGTCATTTTATCAGAAAGACCATTGGATTAAGACTCAGCTGCAGAGCTTTCTATTCCTGGTACCACAGACTGCCTGTGCACAAGACTAACATTCTCCGTGCCAGACCCTATTTCAGTACAAATCATCTATAATTGTTTTAATGACTTCGTTAATGATTCACAGATATCTTATATGCACTATTTACTCAGTTTTCTTCATTACCCCACGGCCTACAGCAGAGATGCCACTGAGGAGAACAATAATAATTGGCACCCATAGGAAAATGAACAGTGTGAGCTGTGCAATTAGAGACCAGTCTCTCCCCTTAAATTCTTAATTAATAGATGTGGGTATTTTAGGTTTTAAAATTGCAGTTACTGTATTTTTATACATTCACCAGGAACTTGCATAAGGAAATGAAGTTCCGTATATAAATATTTGTCTGGAGTGACACACCCTGTTAGTCTGAGAGCTGAGAGTTTCAGAGCTGAGCAGAGAAAGAGAGCGTATGTCATCTGGTCCCGGCTCTACTGGAGGGCTGATATATCCCAGTTTCCAAACTGGAAAGGTAGTTCTCATAAGAATTATAAAAATGAGAAACTCCTGGAGTCTAGTTTGCAATAAGATATTGTCAGGGCAGAGCAGAAGGAGGTGAGGAACAGGCCTTGCAGGGCTGATCCTGGTCTTGCGGAAGAGTGCATCCGCGCAGTGCCCGCAGCCCTCGGCGAGGACGAGCCAAGGTGAAATAAGTGACACGGTCCTGTCAGACATGATACCTTTAAAACAAGATGGAAAAGTAAAATGGCTGATGTGAGGTCCCAAGGCAGATACACAAAAAAGAAACTTGTGTGGATTTGGGACAATCCCTGGAGGATTTGATTTGCATAAAACCACACAGTCATTTCGGCAGCTTGTGACAGATATAATCTTACTCCAGTATGTCCCATGTTCTTTTAGGGGTAAGTTAAATAAGAAGAATTTTACTTTCTGTGTGAGAAAACTCCAAGGAACAAACTGATTATAGAAAATCCAGGGAGGGGAATTAGAGCATTCATGGGGTAAGCTCTTTGAAACAAGCACAATGTATTTTCTGTGGGCTTGTACAGAGCACAGCTCAAAGGGTACTGAGCATAACCAAGGCATGTGAGAGGTTGTGCAAGAATATACCAAACAATAACGTGATTAGATCTGCCAGCATCTGACACATCTGCTTTCATAATACTTTGACTCAGTTCTTTTCTGGAAAGGGGTGCTGGCAGGCAACCTTCTTTTAATTACCCTAACAATTGCTGCTATGCATTTATCTCTAAGCTTTGTGTTTTGCAACAGAGAAACTACCTTGATGAAAGAGTCATCATGGAAATAATTTTTGCTCGATAATTTTTATTTTAATGTCCATCTCTGCTAGATGCATTGTGGAGACAAGTTTCTCAGAATATCTGTTGCTGCTATGCCTGGGTAAATCTTACCGGTCAGTGTATCTAATTAATATGGTCTGCTTCCCTGGCTCAGACATGCTCACGAACTAGACTGTCATTTGCAAAGAGCTTGCCCTGCTGTCATGGGGCATTTTTGCTGTTCACAACATACATTTTTTCCTCAACGATATGGTATTGATTCTGAACAGATGAGTATCACAGAAATAGGGACTTAGATATAAGACGGCTGCATAAAAGTTTTGTAAATGTGTAAACACTTGTGTGGATGATAATGTACCTTTTTCCATGCAATGGTCTAACAGGATGGGAAAAAAGTGAGCAAGCTAACCTTCTCTCTGCATCTCAAAAGTGGTTAAATCCTATATCCCCCACATAAAAGKTTAGAAAACTCTGCTCAGCTGGTTTTGTTGACCCCATTTCCATGCAGAAATTACTGTCAGGATTAGGGTTTCTTTGAAAAAAAGAATTTCTGAAAACTATTTTATTCTGGGTATATGAAAATGTAAGAAGTAAATATAAAGTATTTTAATTTTGACTAATCTTTCTTAAAGGAATTCACTGTTTTTGTACTGCCTAGGATTTTTAAGACTGTTCATGAGGATTTGTTACATTATTGCTGTGATTTTGTTTGTAAAATCTAAGCAAAGAATTATATATTGTATACTCTGCATCTGAGGCTAGTTTGACTGTATAGAGTTATAATAAGGGGAGAAAAAGATCTTAACACCATCACCTTCATTTGTCAGCTTTAGCCCAAGGCAGGTGGGTTGATGACAGCTTCTAAAATTTAGTTTTTAATCATTTCAGATAATGAAAAAGCTCAATTTATTTGAATAAGAAAAACATTTAACAGGTCTTTCTGTGAAAAACAACCTACCTGACTGTAGTCTGGCTCTAGGCATCAGAGGCGTTAAGTACAAGTTATGTTTAGAACCAAATGAACACTTTCTGACAGTGCTAGAGAATCGAACCAGTAAAACCAAAAGAGAGTACCTCTAGAAGCAACTGTGGGTGAAGTGAGTTTAGATGGGTTTGTTTTAAGCCCAAAATTTCACAGCCACCTGTTGATTCTGATACAAAGAAACCAAATGAGCGTGAAAGAAAATACCACTGAAGGCAGGAGAACAAGAGCTAAACCAACACTCGCTCCTGTTTGTTCAGCACTTGAATCTGTGAAGTTGAAGCTGGCTTAACGTGAGCATTTTCCTGTTCTTCTGGAGACTTGCATGGTTTTTCTTATTCCTCCCCTGGGCACCATGCAGCTTTTTCATCATTCTTTCAAATTTGTAAAGAACAGAGCAGTGCTGAACCATGTAAAAGACGCTACCACACCCTCAGTGCCACTTTGCATGAAGCTCTAAAGAAAAACTTCATGTAGACCACATCCCTCCTGCTGCTGCTTGTCCTCGGATTGATGAGCAAGAGGGACTTATTGCATGAAAGGTGGGGCTAAGTGGAGAAAAATATTGATATAAAAAAAAAAAAACAACCTGTGTCAACACACACTTGCCTTGTGTGTTTCAGCCACTGTCAAAAAATGAAGTTCATTCTTCAGGGAAATTGTAGAACACGCAACAACTTTTTAAGAACTTCCTTTTTACTTGCAGAAATATAGGAATTGAATCTTATCTTCATCGACATGCATTTGATGGCTGGCATAAGGGAAGAGCAGTAAAAGAGACTTCATCTCTTTGCATGCAGCATCTTCCGCAGACACCTCCAAGCTTACGTTTGTGCACCCTGTATGAATGAGGAAATCTGCAGTAACGGCGGTACGGTCAGCATCACATTCACTTCTGAAACTTTTATTCCCATTCTGATTATTCTTCCCAGTAATCATGGGTAGCTCTCACCATCATACTACCTTTTTTTTTTTTTTTTTTGCCCTGCATCACTTTCACTAGCTCATATTCTTGTTGTTACCTTTTAACTGACCACAAAAAAAACCCCAAAACACACCACAAAAACACACACGCACACAARAAGACACCCTTCCACTGCCCCTGCAATCCCACCCCTGGTTGCAACGCATCATTTTTACTGCATCAGTTACGGTTTATCTGCTGGTGTTTCTGTCCTAGTTGTGAGACTTTAGTATATTTGTTTCTTTTCACAGCGTTAGCTCGCTTGAGTTCTGCTGCTAGTTAAACAGCAAAACTTCTTCACGCTCCCTCTTTTAATAACATATGTGTATCATCCTAATTTTGTTTTCTCTCAGCTTTCCTTTTTTTCTTTTCACACTTAATGTTTGTCAGAACTCCTCCTTACACTGTGAGACTTGCAGGGCAGGGAACCTGACTGTTGAAATCTCTAAAGAAAAGTCATGGCAAAATGCCATATCACATTGTATGCTGTACATATAAATACTATTAAAAAATTGTCCATTCTTCTCAGCTCTTTCACTACTTTCCTATTTGCTTATGGCCTATGAATTACTTAACTGGTTTAACGGAATTATTATAATACTCCATGTTTTGCATACACACTTTATAAAATAATTTGTATTTGAGACCCTAAGGTAAAAGGTTACAATGACTTCCAAGTTATTACCATCAAATTATTGTGCGCTACGTTTTGTGGAAATACTCTGAGGTCTTAGCAGATCTGTTGAAAGCAAAAGAGACTTAATTACTTATTACTGTCTTTATTTTCTGCCCTGAGATAGCAATAGGCTGGAATGAATTCCTAATTGGTCCCTGTGGCTAACAGAGTGAGTTGTGTCTTTCCAGCAGGTACTGTCCACATTTGCATATCCAATTTCCTTACTAAAAAGCCCTACCTTGGTCAAGAAGGTTGGGACACTCAGAAAGCAAACTTCGCAAAGTCCTCCTGGAGTGGTCTGGGATTGTCAACAAAGCCCTTCGTATAATCCAGTGTGACTGAGTGCGCTGGCTAACACCCTCCCTCTGCATCCCACTCTATATCCTCTGAGGGACAACAAAACAGTGCAAATTTTATTTCCCCCGAAACCAATTTATTTGCAGGTCTTGCAACAATCGTATGCCGTACAAAAGATGGCCGAAACTCCTGACCATAGGAACTGCGCTCCAAAAATCTTCCTCATGGCCACAAGCCTCATTCCAGGTGGGGAACTTCCAGAGGGAAGTTCCTTGCAGGGTGGGACAGCCTACCTGGGTTGCCCGCTGCTGGGCTGAGGCAGGCTCCCATGGGCCCTGCCGCTCAGCCTGCCCTGCCCTCCTTGCACAAGTGCGGSCGGCTGGTCGCCCAGCGCAGCTTGGGGACAGGCTCAGGAGTCACCCGTTGGCCACCGCAGCCCTGTAGCCACGTGTAACTTATATGCCACCGCTGGATTTAGTGCTGAGCTTTCCAGGCAAAATGAGTCTGGTTATTTCAGTCTACATTTGGATGATTTTTTTTTTTCCTTTATGAAAAAGGCTGTGTTGTGACAAGAGAAACTCACCACCGATAAAATACCTATTTTCTTGTCCTGCGCCCCATTATTACTAGATCCGCTATCTATCTTTTACAAGATTTTTTCCATGCTACAGCTTATTTAGCACCATGTGGCAGA
The DNA here is from genome assembly GCA_030449065.1 of Oceanodroma leucorhoa. Lineage (NCBI taxonomy): Eukaryota > Metazoa > Chordata > Aves > Procellariiformes > Oceanodroma > Oceanodroma leucorhoa. Next base: position 644,384 of record JASVER010000198.1, on the reverse strand, counting down.
ACAGTTGCTGTACTACAAATGCACATTGGGGGTCTGACTTCTTTTTTGGTTTTCTCCATGCTGAGGTTATTGTCACTGAAAGATTGCATGGCCTGCAGTTTAACGCAACTCTTTTGTGAATGTAAGGAGAACTGGGAATTTCAGAGCTATAGGAAGTGAGATAAATATACAGGGCATTCCCTTTTCCCTGATGACCATCCCACTGTTGCCGGTATCCCTCGTACCCCTCAGTGCCCTGCTCCCCTCTGCAATCGCCAAGCACTGGGTGGGAAGGGGGTCGGGCATGTCTTGCTCACGGGGCAAAAATTCCYGTGCTACCGCTTGGGTCTCATCTTTGGCTGCGGAGTTTCTCTTCCTTAGACTTCTGTTTATTCTGCATCCTTATTTTGATACTTATTTTAATTATTCAATGGCTGTGTCATATGTGATTCCAGGGAAAGCCTGGCATATCTCAGTTTCACCCATCTATGCCYTATGATTTTGCCTATAGGGTTAGAAAAAAGATTTTAGTCAGGTGGGTTTTTTTCCCTGTGATTCCAGGGAAAGCCTGGCATATCTCAGTTTCACCCATCTATGCCTTATGATTTTGCCTATAGGGTTGGGAAAAAGATTTTAGTCAGGTGTTTTTTTTTTTTACTGTGAATGGCATCCATCAGAACCTACTTGCTATGGATGCAAAAAGAAGTCGATTTCTTTTGAAGTGAGAGACCAAAACCAGGAGATGAAGACAAATAGGACATCTGGTGGGTAGAGGATGCAGACAAATAGAGAAGCCCAGCATACTATCCATAAGGCCATTACAATATTTCTTCACTGGTGCATTGTTCTTCTCTTTCCCCTCTCTTAGTTGCACTCTGTCAATTGTTAATAGCTGGTTTAAGTGTGCCGTAAGTTAATACCTTCCTCGTGGAGTACTCTTGCAGAGTGAAAACATACCGATTACTGTGCTGGTGTGGAACAACAGAGCCTCGAGTCCAACGCTTTGTCTCCAGTGGAGAAGAATGTGAAATATTACAGAGAAAGGAATAAACTCTCCATGTACCTAACTGCACAATGTTGAGGCAAGGGCAAAACATTACTCTTGATCTCAACTTAATATTAGCTTGTTAGCTTGAGTGTGAGGAGCAGGGGCACAGTTTTACCTGTTTGATCTCACGGCTGTGTAATCACAAGCATTATAGCTAATTGATATTGATGGCTGATCTTCAAACGTGTTCTTCTTTCAGGGATTCAGCTAGAAGTATAAGATTGGAGAGGGATTTCTACCCAGATACTTTTAAAATTATTAAAAATGCCTGGTGTGTGTTATTGATTACTCTTCGAATACAGGCAATGAATGACCTTTCCTTTTAGTCAGTGCCAGATTTGTTGCCATGTCATGTTGCTCTTGAAAAATGTTACTGTTGAAAATGACTGCTTCTTTTTCTGTTTTTGTTTGTTTGTTTGTTTGTTTTTTGATTTTTGATTTTTTTTTWAAAAAAGTAACAAGTTTCTTCTGTTTGGGAAATACCCAAACATGTATTTACCTATAGGTGTGTTTGGGAAATACAAAATAATATTTGATGCAGAATACTTCCTAAAGTTTTTTTTTATTACATACACTTTTGAAATGTGGTGTCTGCCTCACAGAGCGGCACCCATTTTACTAACACAGACAAGTGAAGGTTAGCATAGAAGTAAACGTTTGATAAACCAGTTTATTTGTAATGCCATGAAATTAATGTAAACAAAAATATTCTCCTAGAAAATGTTTTCTTTGAAAACCTGCCGAGATTTATTGAATACATCTGTCTTGACAAAGCACTTCAACTGAGATCAAAGAAAACCGTCCCTTGCAGTGAACAGCCGCAGCTATTTTAAAATGAAGTTAAACAAGCACGAAAAAACAGGGATGAAAAATAACACCACGGGAAAAGTAATTAGCCTGATACAGTACAATCTGCAGTGATACGGGACGTACAAAAAGCATGGTCAAATTACAGCGGTGACTCACTGATGATTTGAATGACTGACCAGGCCACTCCTTCGTTACGATTCCCCGCTGTGCTGCATCCATGTGGACGTAGTTCCGTTTGCACCAACCGGCCTCCTTCTTTCCTTCGGAAGAGACCCCGCACCCGGCCTGCACCCCCGGCGGGGCACAGACAGATCGCCGGGCAGCGCCTCTCCCTCTCTCTGCTTTACTTGCCCGCCTGGCGCTTTGGTGGCGGGCGGGCCGCCACTCTTCCCCCGCGGTCGCCGCCTGTGGCAGCCGCGGGCAGCCCCGCGGCRCACGCCGGAGCGGAGGGCGCCCGGCCGCCGCTGCCCGGGGCACGGCCCGGCCCGGCCCGCCGCGCCTCACGCCCTTTCAGGGACGGGCACCAAGCCGCGGGCGGGGCACGGGAGCGCGCGCACACCCCCACAGGCGCGCCCCCGCCTCCTTCGCGGCGCGCGTGCCAGCGCCACCCCGCGCACCCCCCCCTCCTCCCCGCCCTTCGCCCGGCCCCTGCTCGCCGATTGGCCGGCGGCGCCCGGGCAGGTGCCGGTGCGCGGCGGGGGCGCGGCGGGAGCTGCCGCCGCCGGCACCGCAGCAGCACCCGGTGGCGCGTCCGACGGGGAGGGGAGGCGGTGGCAGCGGCGGCGGGAGACAGCGACTGCGACGCCGGGCTCTCGCCGTGCGCCGGCCGGTGCGGAGCGCGAGCGGGGCACCTGTGCCCGGCGGTTCCGCGCAGGTAGCCAGCCGGGGGCCGGCGCGGGGCAGCCGCAGCCCTCTCCCTGCATGAGTGACGGGGCGCAGCCGCCGCCGGTGGCTCTGCCCGTACCCCGAGCGTGGGGAAGTCGCTGCCCGCCTGCCATTTTGGTGCAGCCCTCGCCTTCGGCCGAGGGTGAGTACGGCGGGGGGCGCGGCCGCCGCTCCCCCGCGGGCTGGGGCAGAGGCTGGGGTGTCACCCGGCCGACCGGCGCCGTGAGGGTGGCCCGCGGCAGGGCCGCGGCTGCGGGGCCGCCCGCYGCAGCGCCCCGTCGGGGGGCGGTCGGTGCTCGGCCCGCGGCGGGTCCCCCCCGCGCGCCCGGCTCGTGAGGGGGCGCGCGCGGCGGGCGGGTGCCGCGGCCGTTGGCGGCTGAGAGGCCGTCGCCCTGCGCGGCGTTCAGGGGCGAGGCGGGCCGCTCCTCCACGGCGGCTCCGTGGGCTTGGGCGGGGGGAGGGGGGGACACACGACGGCACGGTATTAGGCTTCTTTTAATTACTGGCCAGACGTCCCGGTAGCTTCGTAGCGTTCTGCTGACAGCGTGGTTATTCAAGCGCCGTCACTGCAGTGCTATTATTATTATTATTATTATTATTGGAGTGTTTTTACAGTTGATCAACTTCCCCGGGAGCACGGGGCGGCGGGTTCTGCATGGCGCTGCCTCTGTCCCCGTTTCCGCGGGAGCATCCCGCCACTCCGTGCTTGTAATTTATGTTTCAGACAGAAGCAGCGTGCATTTTCCTAGTATCAAGGTCAGTTTATCGTAACTGCTGAGGAAAATACCATATGGCTCGGGCTGACTTTGCTTAGGGAATCTAATTAAGTTGTGCTGGGTTTGTGTTATGTTTTAGGCGAACGTAACTGAATTAGATCACAAAATGCCTTAGAGTGTGTGTGTGTCCCTCCTCAAGCATGTTTGCAGGGATGTTAACTGTATCTAGSAATCTATTTTGACAAATGGTGGGTTTTGCCTTATACCTGCTGTTTTACAATTTCTGAATTTTTGAAAATGTGGGTAATTGTCTTGCTGTGGAGCCTGGAGTTTGTTAGAATAGTCACAGCAAGGATTTTGTCAATAAAGGCTTTTACTCATTCCTCTGATAACCCTTTTCTGGAAGGGTAGAGAGACAAAGGAGGGAAAGTTAGTTTAGTTCTCACATTACCAGACATTTTTGCGACTTTGAGGGACCTGTCATCAAGCTGGACAGATTTTTATAGCTGCTTATTAATGATGATAGTGGTTCCCTGTGAACTGCATTCAGACCACTGACTCTGCCCCTGCAGTTAAGTGTCAAACAGTAATGTTTCCTGCTTACTTCTAGCTTGAGAAAGTGAACAGAGCTGTGTAGAAAGTGGAAGGTGCTGTATCTTGAACGTAATCCCTCAGGCTACTGCCTTACCCATTGTTACTCGGGTACCRAATTGTATCAGAGCATATTTACTGATGCTTTATGCCCAAGCGTCCAAAAATGTACTTGGAGATTCTGTAGCCTTCCTGTGGAATTTGTCAGGTAACTTGGTACAATACATATGGCAATTACAAACAGGAGAGTATAATTTTCAGCAGGTGTAATACATTAATTGCTAGTGAGAACTCCCAGAAGACARTTCCACCCCAGTAGCCCCCACTGGGATGAGAGATACTTAATGAAGAGCACTGCCTCCTGTGACAGGACTTGCATCTTGAACCTGCTGCTGATCCAAGTGACACAGTATTGTCCTTTTAGACAGGTTAATGCTTTTTAACAGATTGTCTTAATCTGAACCAGTGCTGTCTAGGAGTGATACAAGATCAAGAAAGCTAAGCTAAAACTTTGTTTATTTTCCTGAGTTGGTTTCYTGCTTCCACCCTCACCTGATGAATACAGCTGAGTGTGCTATGATTGATTGCTAAACCAGGATTTTGTATTATATAGGGTGTACCCAAGTGTATGAACACAGTAGGAATTCACCTTTCTCTCTTAATAGTTGCAGTAAACAGAACACTTGAAGAACTTGTACTTAAACAAAGAAAAAAAAAATCCCTAAACTATGCATGGGTGATGCTGAAGAAAAGCTGTATATACCAAATGCACTATTGTTCATAAACAGTACATCTGTATGAAAATGTGACTCCTTTGTATCGCTGCCAACATTAATATGCCCTATTGTTATCAGACTGGAAACTGCTATTTGGCAGTGTAAACCATCTTAACTTGCCCTTGAAAAGTTGGACAAGTTGAAAAAAACTAGTTGAATATAGTTCCATGAAAACCATAGGGACAATTTTTCTCTTTGAGAAAACCCTTTTATTTGTTTGAGCAGACTAATCCAGCCTTCCTGTGGAATGCTTTATTCACCTTCCTTTTGGATCCAGGTAGGTTATTTACTAGATAGATTCTTAGAGATAATAAAGGCTTCTGGCTTACCTGTGAACCATTGACAGCCAGAAAATAAACCAGCCCCAAGTTTCTTATATTCAGAGATTTATAGCAGCTTATTTTCAAAAGAAGCTTATTCGACTTAAGGGAAGAGGAAGATAACTGCTCTATTTCAGTGTGGAGCGAAGCACACCTTACTGTTGCTCAAATTACCAAAGAAGCTTGGCCTTTATCTATGGCATAAATGGAATTTTGTAGAAGGGCTAAATACAGTGTAATTTGATAAGATTTCAAGCCACGATCTCGTTTTATGTATCTCTCTGTGAGATTGGGCAAAATGCCTATCTCCAAACTTTATGTGAATTTACAGAAACCCAAGAGGAAGACCCCTTATATGTGGGTGGCACACTAGGAAGATCTGTCATTTGTATGGTAAAGACTAGTGATTATAACCTGCTTGGTATTTAACTTCCAGTTGAAATGTGTTAATCCTCTTTTTTTTTTTTTTTTTTTTAATGATCTTTCTTACAGAAAAATGCCATGCTGCATTTTTTAAAACTGCATTTTCAGAAAATAAACATCATGTTCGACATTCTATGTCCTGAAAATAAATAAATAAAGCATACAATAGTGGAAAGCAGTTTAATGAATCACCTAGCAGCTTTAGCATAGATGAACAGCGTATAAGGACTGCAGTGGCTTGACTGGTCAAAAGCTAATATCAGCATTATTGCAATAATGACAGATTTTTAGATCTTATGGATACTATTTTGGGAGTAGGAACACATTAAGTTCCAGGCCAATATGCATTAAATTTCAACAGCAGAGCCATTTTTTTTTTTAAATGTTATACTAACAAAAACCTTTATCTTGCAAATTATTACTGACCCATTAGTCCCTGAGCTGGATAAAGGAAACAAGACCTCTTGTTACTTCCTGTTACCTACATGCTTCGTTTACCTATTGATCAACTGATGATCATAAAAGAAAAACTAATATTGGTGTTTGGTATTCAGATTATTGCAGTTATTACTATCTACTGGTTGTTTTAAGATATAAAGCATTACCATAGAAAATTAATTTTGCATTCTTCAAGGCAAAGTACACCTCCAAATATCACCTATTGAAGTGGAGGAGCTAACTACTGTGGAGATTAATCTTGAAGATGAGACACTTCTGATGGCATTGTCTCAGGTTGACTCACGGTAATCAATTAAGTAGTCTTCCTGGGTTTTGCTGGTGCTGGCTGTCAGGCGGGGAAGGAACTCTAGCCTGTCCTACTGCTGAAGACCCAAGCTCAARTTTTGCTGTGCAGCAGTTCCAAAAATCTTCTCTTTTTGGACTTTTCCTTGCAACATATGCTTCTTATTGATGGAGAAGAATAAACGGGTAAGTGACTTAATGTAGCCATAGTTTCTAGATCAAGTCTGTTTAAAGGGTGCTGAGGTAATTTGCTGTAGAAAATGAGATGTAGTCTCTTCTTGTGATAGCAATCTGAAGTGTAGAGCCTCTTTCAAAGGTTGATAAAGTCCATGGCATTCCCGCTGGCTTTAATGAGTCTTGAAGCCAGGCAACAGCGTGAAATCTTTGGGTTTTTTTAATAACAAAACAATCCCTTCCCCAACACCCTCTACCCGTCTCCATGCAGAATAACATGTGGCTTTGCTGTTGTAAACCAACTTTCTGTTCTTGGAGGAAGACAGTACATAATCTGTTGTTTTCCTTCTGGGAAGGAAAGAAAGCAAAACATGTTTACAACTCGAGGAGTAAATTTTCTGTTCTGCTCTTGTGATGAGGAGTTTTATCTCTTTTGAAACTAATACGAGAAGAGCTTCTTTGCTTATTAGGCTTCTGATACAGAAGGTCATTTGAATGTGGTTTTCTTCTTTCCCTTTTGGGCTGTATGAACAGGATGTTGTGTCACAGGGCAATCCACATAGAAAAGTGCTGTTTTGTGCCATTATCATTAATTGCTACGGCATGGATGCTCAGTGTATGATTTAAGTGCTATTGACAGAGATGCAGCTAACACTGTCCTGAAATACCTCAAGTTGCAGAGCACCTATTTTTCTAASCATTGTTAATCTTGCAAGAGGTTAATTCCTTTTTTCCCCCTTAAGAGAACTGATCCCTCTGCCCCTCAGTGGTCATCCGCAGGAGTGGTTGGTGTACCTTTCTGGAAGTTATTTCAACACTTGCACTAGCTGTCATAAGTGCTTTGACTTTTGTTTGACAGACCGTGAGTTGGATTTAAGTTAAACCATAGTGTGTGAACTGGAGCAACACCAGGTTTTAAAAACAATTGAAAGAGTTTTGGGGAGGATTCTAAAAAGTATAATCTGGTGATGTTGTGTTTTACAATCTCATCTGGGCTTGATCTAAAAGACAGTGCCAAAAATTGTCCATATGTTAATTGTCGCAAGCACAAAAGTCATGGGTTGAGTCCTAAATGAGAAGAAAACAGTTCACCTCTACAGGAAGATCAGCCTGATTATTCCACACACACCCCTCCCCCCTTCTCTTCTAATGTTTGATGACGAGGCTTCAGATTCCCGCTCCAAGGTAGTATCATAGGTCAAAAAGAGGGGAATCAATGGATGAAGTACTGTGGACTCAGTTTCCACACATGATTAAGTGAACTGCACCTCCTCCATGGAAATATGTCATCTATGTAGTTGTGGTAGGTGAGGAATACCTAAGATTGTGCTTTCAGTTGGGGGGAAACTGGTGTCAATGTATCAAGATCCAGAGGCCTATTATAATGGATACTGGAAATCTAAAAGTTGGGAGGAGCTAATGTAGAGGACTAGAAACAGGAATTTTCTTGGTAAAGCTGATGTTCTTCGTGTAGGCTTATCAAAGSAGCATGCTATTTCAGTGTCCTGGTAACGCTACTTCGATCTTCAAGAATGGTCCCTGATGAAGGCAAATGCTTTAAAAAAGAAGTTAWTAAGGTACAGAGGAGTCCTAGCTAGTTCCTAAAGATGGTCGCTTAACTGGATTAAGTTGATCAAATAATAGTTTCTGTGGGACTCAAAAAGGTGTCTGTGCTGGCTGGATGATTCTCTAAACGTGTAAGAGGATGAACTGCTTTGGTTCCCTAGTTTAAACTAAAGGAGCTGTGAGGCTGCTCCAGTTCGTATCCAAATATGAGTGAACCAGCAGTCAAAACCTGACAGTGAAGTTGGCCTTTGAACTCCAGAAAGTGCCTGACTCTGTCTTGTGCTTGAATGTAAATGTTCCTTGTTTGTATGAACTTGGGATCCAGAACTTCAGGTTTGTGTTTTGTTGGCCAGAGCTCAGATTATCTCCATGTTGTRCAATTTTAATATAAAAAAAAGTAGCCAAGTTCGGGTCCAAAGCAGAGCCTCTTCTAAACACAGTRTAGAGTAGGTCCCAGCATCAACGAATTAATCCATTAACTCCCCCACCTGACAGATTAACCCAGCTCCTAGTCTGGTTTTCAGAGGCTTTCTACAGCTCTGGCTCTACTTTACTCTTGTTTTATGTCACTTAACAAATGCTTATCTAAACAACTGAAAGACAGCCTGCTTCTGAAACCCTTTTTTTCATGCATGGGGCATAAGTTGTGTGTCAACCAACTACAGCTCATCACTAAGTCTCAGTGAAATGGGGCATGTGGCTTTACAGATGTCAGTCTTTACTATTGTATCTCTTACGATTCTTGCTTGTTCTAGCATAAATCAGGGTTAGAAGCGCTTTGCAGGTGTCGGAGTGAATGCGGAAGGCGCAGTCTTATGAAATTATTTTTGTTTTTTATTTTCTTCATTTACTTGCTAATCTCTAAAATTCAGTAATTTGCAGTGAGGTTTCCTGTCAGTGGTTTGAATTAGCAGTGATTTACTGTATTAAATTTGTTTTCACATCTGGCAGCACTAGAGAATACTGGCTCATTGTGGCAACTGCTGTTGGAAGTATTTTTTTACCTCTAAAAATAGAATTTCTGTCTCTGTCCTAGTCCTGCAGGAAGATTCTCTCAGTCAAAGGTTAATTCTTGGATCAAACTTMAGAATACAATGATGAGTGATATTTAGTAAGAGGGATGCGGGATATCAATTAGTGCAACATATGTTGTGGGGGAAAAAATCCATTTCATTGTGTAGGGTATTTTAAGTATGCCTGTGGTGTATTTGCATATTAGTTGGATTTTATATTATGGATGTTTTGGTAGCAATCAAGCAATCCACTTAACTGTTTACTTTTGTAGYTTGCATGGGTTGATCACAATATGGCTTTCAAGTTATGATGAAATTCTTAATTTATCATAACCCTTTTGCCTGTATTATTAAAATGCAAAATTAAATTTATATGCAGATGTAAAATGTGTAGTGCTTACAGAGCTGTTTGAGGTTTTACAAAAGCTTTGCCTTTTCTCTCGGTGTCTTCTTCCCCAGATTAAAGGTATGAGTAACTCGGATGAGAAGCCTTAGCATCACTTTACGCAGTAGCGATGCTTTGGCATCTTAAACTTGCAAGAGTTATGTCGGTGGACCTATATTTTCTTGGTTTATKTGTTGAATTTTATCTATAGGATGCTCCTCTATAGCTGTTCTTACAAATAGTGATTGCTGTGGTACTGGGCAAGGCATTTCACTTTAAAACACATGCTTGTCACGTGCTGCTCCACAGCTCATATGGTAGTGGGCCTTCTGTATCATTCAGTTTCTTCAGGCCATGSAAGAAAATGGGATGTTGACATCTGAAATAGGGATCTGCACAGGAATATCCTGAGTTGTGTTCTCTTATATTCTCTTCCACAAGGAGAGAGATAAATATTTGAGCCTTCCCAGGCTTAACATGCATTGAACCTGAGCCTGTTTTTGGGTGCACATATTAGATTGTTACACATACAAAGTGAGTGCTCCCTTCTCTGGCTGCCTCTTAAAATGAGATAGAAACTGCCATTGATTCTTTGAAGGAACAGAGAAGGATTTGCTGTTTCTTTCATCTCCCTTCAATCTGTGTAGCTCATTTCAGGGCCATTGATTGTGAAATGCTGAGACTGACAGGTGTCTCGGGAGAAGGATGTGGCATGTGTAGTGCAACACAGGTGGGTGAATGTAATTTTGCAGTCCTCACTCTTGAGCTAACGCTGAGGAGAGAGGTAGGAATACAAATGAGCATTTTGTTTAGTATTTTCTTCATGCTGGCTCAAGCTTAGAAAGTACAGTGTGAAGACTGATTTGCCAGGTGTGTTCTGGTTTGGGTTTTGATGGRATGGTGGAAGAAGGGAGACATAACTCCGTTCAGCGCTGCTGTTCTCTTTGTGCAGGGAGCCTGGGTACATAGCAGTAACCTCTCAGCCTCACTTTGCAAGTTGAGCATCCAAAGGGAAGCCCTTGCAGTCTCATGCTTACAGGTGTGCAAATTTCTGATTGTGTTGGGATCTTCGGGATCAGTTGCATGCCCTAAGCGCACATGCTGGCTTTCTCCCTGACCTGTGATGATTTGCCTTGGGGTTGTTTACAGTCAGTTACAGTAATGAGCTGCATTTCATGCTTTAGATTGAAAGCACATGGAAAAGAGGCCAGTCATCCAAGACACAATTGCRTGTCAGCACGTTACCACTCCAATTTTGTCTCTTTCTCCAAGCTGTCTTCCTCATTTTGGGAAGAGTAACAGTCTCACACAGTCAGAATACTGTCAGACCCATCATCTCAGCTACGCTTTCTTCCATAAGACAGTTGCTACTAAATAGAGAAAATAGAGCTGAACATGATTTGCCTAAATTCAGCATAAAAAACGGAAGATRAGACTAAAGTAAAATGAGAGTATACAGTAACTAGAAAGCCAATGGCAGTGAAATACATTCTAACAGTATATGCCAGATGACCTATGATCTTTAGCAGCTGTAGGGCCGAATTCTGGATAAGCCTTTCCTCTAGGAGTTCACTGTTACCAGTGAGAAGATTATTCTGGTCAATGAATTTGGCTTTTATATCACATTTTGAATTCCCACTGGGATTTATACTTGTGTATCAGTTGTAGGCCTGATACATAGGTATAAAATGGTCATGATTTATTATTAAGATTCTCTTTTTAATATGACTTTTTTTTAATCTGTCAAATTAAGTCCTCCAGTGTAATCTTTAGTCTTTTCTGTAAAAATAACTTTTTTTTTTGCTATTTAAATAAAATAGCTTCTATTTTTTAGAAACAGTTTAATATGCTGTGTTCTGCCCCTGGGAGAGTGCCATCCTTAGGTGAGAGATGCCATTCTTTTTAAAATAAAATGTGACTTTAGTGGAGCTATTCTACTTCTGCTATTTCATATTCAGTACTTAAAATAATGTAAAATACAGAAGCAAGAYGACTGTGAAACTCCTGTTTATTTCCTAAATAGATTAAAATTTAAAACTGCCAAGTACTAACCTTTGACCTTTAAGATTGACAATTTCCCCCATTAGAGTATGTCCCAGCACTCTTCTAGGCAAGAAGTACACACGGTTATTGTAACAAGTTGCATTAGTAAGGAACAATTCTCCCAGAAGGAACCGAATGAACTTCATGGTTCTTTTAAAAACCTTCTGCTTCACYCCCTCACACCCCCCAGTGAAGCAAACCTAACTTTGCTCAGGAACTTGCAAGCCGTTCGGTTTTCTAAACAAATCTCACATAAAATTAGTACAAGGCTGAAAGGAAGATAATTTTCTGCTTTGGTTATAGACCAGGAAATATGTGCAGTAAATCTCAGTTAAAATCAGTGTGGGTACAAAGAGTAACATCCTCTTTGAGATATTTGTCTTGCATTTCATTTAAAATGTGGCAAACCAGCTACAAGTCCTCATGTTGAAGTCAGTTGGGCTGTGCTTAATTTTTCATCCGAAGAGGTGGCTTTGTATTTCCGATGAGTATATTTTYCCTCTTGTTATTTTGAGGCATTAGTTTATTTCCAGCAAAAAGGGAAGAATATCCACAGTGTTGTTTACTGCAGCGTCTCGACTTTCCTGGAGTTTAAAAAAGATTAAGAAATTTGTGACCAATGTTAATTATGCCTCAKTTTAGACTTAGTGATGTGCTAGCTGTAGTAGAAATTACTTTGGACAGTAATGTTCTTTAAATGATGTGTTTTGACTAAAGCCTGTTTTGTTCAAGTGTGTTAACATAATTCAAAACACAGGAATCCCCTTTACACTTTCAACACAGACCTTATTTTTGTCACCAAATACAGTGTRTGATATTATATAATTTATATATGATATATATTGTGACATTTACATTAAAAAATTTGGCATAATGACCTTGTGCTGGCAATGTGATCCCTTCTGTCAGACGTTCAATAAACATTTTTTTTTTTTTTTTAAATATGAGGTGTGCTGAAGGAGCTCTGTTGTGGACAAAGCGCTTGTCTTCCTTTCTGACTTAGAAAGATGACTATCTTGTACAATTTAAAAGGGCAAAATGTTCACTAATAAGTTTATACAGCAAATTTCTTAAGGTACTAAAAGACTTCTGCAAAAGTTGGTCAAATGCCAAACTATAATGACAAGACAGATCGAGCAGTATTCTTTAAGTCCTGACAGACTGCTGAAGGAAGTAAACATGAGTTGGTTGATGACAGAATCACAAGATATAATTACTAGCAGTTTTTTTCTTCATGATTTTCTACCTGGAAGATCCTAGAAGTGGTAGAGTAGCAGAACAGAGTAGAAAAGTTCTGGTGTTTAGTTTGGTGACTCTAAAACTGAGAGCGYATGAGAGAAAGGTATTCTATATGAAATATTTAATTGCAAATAGCTGGGTTAAAGGAGTTTGTGATATTGGCTCCTGAAGTATCACATTTCATTAATGCACAGGAGCAGCATTTTAAAGCAAAAATGATACTGTGTTGTGGAAACAGGTGAAATCTCGATTAAAAATTTGCTCAGAAATGAAAAGAATTATAGGATGTTCTTGTTTGCAGTGCCAGGGTATTGGAAGGATCTTTTCCAGATACACACTRTATAGCCCACCCCTCCYAGCCTTCTRTTCTCCAGGYTGAGCAGCCCTAGTGCTCCCAGCATCTCCTCTTGTGAAAGATGCTCCAGTCCCTTAATCATCTTTGTGGCCTTGAGCTGGACTTGCTCCAGTAAGACTGTATCTTTCTTGTACTGGGGAGCCCAACCTGGATGCAACACCCAGAGGCAGCCTTGCTAGTGCTGATTTCTTTGCTAGMGCATTAAACTAAGATGTCTGTGTTGTACAGTACTCAGTGTGACCATTTGGATAATTAGCTTTATAATGTGGCTCTTTGTCAAGCAGAGAATCTGTTTTAAATGTTAGTTGGTACTTTAAAAAAAAAAAAAGTTTGTGGGCTTTCTCTCCACCCTCCTGTAATGCCAATCTTCTGCTGAGACTACAAGTCCAAACAGCTTACCTATCATATGAGTTACTAGGAAATWTACTACTTGCCTTCATTTCTTGTGTTGATGCTCTTGTCTGTTTTAAAATTCATAAGCATTGCTTGCCATTCTTGAAAAACATTTCATTTGCTTGTTGTTCATCGGGGGTTTTGTGGTTGTTTTGGCGATTTTGKKTTTTTTTTCCTTCTCTTTTAAAGGTTAAATTCAAGAAATGTTTTTGATGTGGAAATTTTAATTAGATTTTAAAACAGACTGTAAGAAGCCTCAAACAATACCCAGTCATGTATTGTAAGCCTAGGCTTTCCTGTTACAGTGTGTTAATTTGTTGAGCAAAAGTTTTCCAGGGAATGATATTATTCCTTGTAATGTCTCTGAAAGCTTAAATTTTGTATTCAGTTTGAGATTTAGCAAAGTAGTATTACTCATGAAGGCAAACATCTGAACAGCCTCTTTAACTTATTTCAGTTGAGACCAGAAGTTATTATAGGTTGAGAAACTATTTTGTTGTCATTTTTTTTAAARTGTAAGTTGTTACACTTCCTCTAGAGGATTTGCCATTGTGTATTTCCAAAATGCATAATCCGGATCTACTGAAAAAAAAAAAAAAGACATTTGAGCATTGTTCAGAAGTATTCATAAACTGCAGTGATACTCCCAGATCAGAGATGATTTAGTAATGTGTTGAAACAATATTTCCTGGGAAAAAACACATGAGTTCCTTAGAGGTTAATGTAATACTGGAGTGTAGACTTAGAGTCTTGTAGGTAAATAAACCGCATGAAAGTCAAAAGTTAATGTTGCTGGTGATTCTAAAGTATATGTATACTTGAAATTAAGTCTTTGGCGACCCCCAAAAAATCAGAGGTAGTGGGGCTGCCCACTAACCTCCAGATTTAGGGGTAAATTTCCCCCTTCTAATATATRCTCACAATCAGCAGTGGTGGCTGAATCAAGGGGATAATTTTCTTTACTGATGGACCATAGTTTGTATGTGTGAAAAAACAGTATTAATTTTGACAAAGTTTCCAAAAACATTTTGGACCTGAAGGGAGAACTTATTGTGACAGTGTTAATTACAGTTGTTAACTTGATACTGAAGAACAACTGGAATGGCATCTTTGATCTCCTAGTATCTTCATTGTCTTGTGTCTCAGACAACTGTAGCCCTACCATGGAGGTGTCTCYACTGGCTCCAGCAACTGCTTAAAATAGTTTTATTTCCTTTTAGTTTATATCCTGTGTTTCTCCCATAAAGTGTATGAGTGTGAAAAAAGTTAATTGGAAAAGTCCTGCTTACTTCCGTGCAGATGTGGCTTTCCTGTAGTGAAGCCCTTCCATGCTTTTAGAAAGTCAGAGGCCTTTGCACTGAAGTGCTTTGCACAGGAAGAGCAGGTATCCCGAAGCCTGAGGGGAGGAACATGTACCAGGGCACTGCTTGTTCTGTCTTWGAGCTGCAATGTGTAAGCGTAACCTCAGTAAGCCCTACCTCACCATTTCTTATGCTTCCAGTGCCCAGGGAGGCTTTGGTGCAAGGACTGCGGATGAAGGAACAGGGGAAGATCYTAACATTCTGGTTGAAATTTCAGGAAGATTTATGCGTGTGGGAGGGATGGAAGAAAATCTTGCCAGTTGTTCCTCACTATATTTTAGCCAACCTTTAATTTTAACATATATTCTTGGCCTTGCAAGTGGGGTTAATGAAGGCTACATATAGTCCTTTGTTTCTGTGACACTTTTTTCTACAAAAATCAGGGTAATTTTATTTAGAAGTACATTTTTATAGCCTTTATTAACTCATTGCTGATATTCCTGTTCAGCTTCCTTAGTAGACCCAGAGTCAAGCCAGAACATACTGTTCYATTGTGACCTTTGTTAGCTATATGGTGAGCAGGTGTCTCACTGGAGGGATCTTGTCATCTTGATTTCACCTGAGCTTCTATCCCATCAGCTTGTTTTTGTTGAAGTGTTGTTTCCTTGAATGAAGAGTGTATTCTAAACTTCATTGATGGCCTAACCAAAATAGAAAAAATAAGCAATACCCTCCTTCCTTGTGKTTTTTTTTTCCTGTTTGAAGAACTGTAACCAGATGATTGGAAGAAGGTAAATATTATATTAAAAAAACACAACAAAAAAACAACCAACCACATCCCCCATCATCATCTAAGTTACAAATGAATTGTTGTGTTTAGAAAATAAAGGTGATTTTAAATTTTTTTTCCTCATGCTTCTACTTGCTATACTATTTGGAGCACTTAATTGTATGCCATAGCAGTGTTGCTTAGAGGTGTTTTTTTGGGACAGAACCAGCTTATGTGTTTTACATAGCCTCATTCACTTGACACTCATTATGGATAAAGAGGCAGTAATAGTTGCCTCTTCAGTATAATGTAGGAACTTTTGTGTGTTCGTAATTATTATGTACATTGCTAGGAGCTTATAACAGAGCTGCAAAAACTATATTGTGATGTTTCTGAAACCATAACTTAATGTGGAGATGGACACCTTTATAACTGCCCAAATAATTACATAAATCAAATTACAGAAATTAATACTGAGAGCTGAATTTACTAGAATTCAACAAAATTAATAAAAGTCACAAGAAAATAAATTAGAACAAATTGATGATAATTCATTAATGAAATAAATGGACCAAGCTCCAGTTCAAACTTTATAGTACCTTCAATTCACACATAACATTGACTACTACTTTTTTYCCTCCATTGTCATTCACAGAAAGGGAAAATAATGATATCATGGTGGTAGTGACATCTAAATCTTTCCAGYCACTCTGGGAAATGCTTTTGAAATGTATGCTTACTTTTTTTTTTTAATGGTGTTTTAAAATAATTCCTGGTTTCTTAGTTGGTAGTACAAAATATTTTTTAGTGTTACAGGAGAGTATGTTCTCTGTTCATACACAGTTGCAGGGATTGTGTTTTGCAAACGGTTTTGCAAACTCATAGCATAAAATCTTAAGAAGTGTCTAAACCTGATTTCATCTTAGTTTAAAGAGTTTCTTGTTGGGGGCAACACTGAGGTCTTCCCTCAATATTATTTAATATCCCAAATAATTTATCTTTTGCATTTCTTTTTAAATTGGGGGTGATTGCTTTCGGTGCATGGAACTTGAAGAATAATTCTGAAATGAATCATTCAAGTTGCCCCAGGRGAGGTTTAGATTGGATATTAGGAAAAATTTCTTCACTGAAAGGGTAGTCAAGCATTAGAACAGGCTGCCCAGGRAAGTGGTGGAGTCACCATCCCTGGAGGTATTTAAAAGACCTGTAGATGTGGTGCTTAGGGACATGGGTTAGTGRTGGACTTGGCAGTGTTGGGTTTGCAGTTGGACTTCATGATCTTAAGGGTCTTTTCCAACCYAAATGATTCTATGATTTTCTTCTCTGGCAGTTTATGGCAGCGACTTTCTTTTTGTTGGGCAGATGTGCCTGTGATTTCAAAAATATCAGTGCTTTCAATTTATTTTGCCTTTTTTTTCCTCTTTCTGATTTCAGATATTCCTCATAGCTATTCCTATYCAGGACAGAGTATATAATGGGGAGAAAACTGGATCTTTCTGGCTTGACTGAAGAAGAAGCAGAGCATGTGCTCCAGGTGGTTCAGCGAGATTTCAGCCTTCGTAAGAAAGAAGAAGAAAGGCTGAGGTAAGAATAAAAGCGTGATTAAAAATATTGGTGTCTCTGGATTATTACAAACTGGTTTGGGGGAAACCGGAGAACACAGCTTTTTTTTTTGTGGTGTTCTATGCATTAATAATCATTCCTATCACGCAGGCAATAAACATCCAAACTCTTCTACATGAATTCAATTATTGAGTAGTAATTCATTTTTGTGTTTATGTTTAGAGAATTTTTTGCTTGCTGTAGTCAGTTCCTCTTTTATTCAGAAACTTTGTCTATATGCAAACACCTGAAGGTGAAGAAGTTCAACCCATCTCTTTCCCCCAAAATAATTGATGGGACATGTTATGCATTGTATTGAGAAGTTAACTCTGTTTTCAGTAGTCTGTGTCCAAAATGATTGCAAGCAGAAACAACCCAGAAGAAAACAAGTGGAACTTGTTGCAAGGTAACTTTCTCAGCACAGGAACTTTGRTATCTGACAAGGGGACTACTGACAGAGACCTTGAATTGGTAGATGCAATATTGTTCTTGTAGTTTTAACAATGTTTCTTTGAATTGCTGTGTCTGATTTTTTTATTACCTTMTTTGAACAAATAATTATTTATTCTCTAGAATAGTCTGAAGTCTTTATCTGTAGTTGGCAAATGCACATTTTCTTACCATACTACTAGTATCACAGATATCATCCATTTATCGTTTAGCATCAAGCTGAAGTCAACAGGGCAGGGAGGTGACTGAAATAAATACAAAACTAGGCATAATTATGTGCAGTTGGAACTGAGAGGAATCCTGTCTCTGTCAGTCTTCTGGTACTATTTTCTGAAACTACTTGGAACATTAGGAACAAGAAAGAAGGCTTGTGGCATAGGCCTAATGCAATTTTGGCACGCTGTGCAAGTTCATGCTTGGGTTGGTGGTGCAAGCTTGCTGCAGGGAGGAAAGACTGGATGAGGATGGCATGCAGGTTGTGTTTTGTTTTGTTTTTTTTGTTTGTTTGTTTGTTTGTTTTTTTTCTCTCTTGTCTGTTTGTTTTGCCATGGGTTGTACTGATTATTTTTGGTAGTCTTTCATAACAAAGCCAAGAAATTCTAGAAACAGTTTAAGGGGGGTGAGTGCAGGGACTTTCTCTGGCTTTTTTTATGTGACTGGTTGTATCTTACTGGAGCAAGCATATCACAGCAAGTGCTGGGGCATCTTGCCTATTCTACACAACTAGATCCTATAGTGAGAGGAGGAGGAAAATTGACTGGAAAGCCTGGATAGATAAACTTTTTGCTGGTGTTTGTGTTTTACCATTTTGCTGCTGAAGTTGCTCATGAGACTTGATAATTGAATGATCACAAGTAGAAAACTGGTGTGAGAAGGGAGATAAAACACTGGAAAGGTAGGAGAAACACACGGAYTCAACTCAGCTTATATATGAGTATGTAAATTTTTTTCTCTTGAGGGTAGTTCATGCCTTTTGCAAGTATTAAARTATGTTAAAGTGCTGCAGATAATAAGCCGTACTGACAAAGTCAAAGTTCTGAAATGTAGGCTGATATTTAAGATATGAATTTAAGTAATTTTAATGACCTTAAAGATTGCCAGTAAAGTTCAAAGCTTACTTCTTACTTAAAAGCTATGACTCTTTTTTCCATTGGGCTACTCTTTTTTTTTTWWAAAAATGCAGAGTTAAAAGGAAGGATGTAGCAACACATCTTTTTGTCTTACTATGTAATAGAAAATATAATCATGTAAGAAACTTATACCTTGATATAGATTAGATTCTTCAGCCTGTAAGAAAGCAGATTAGTTCTTGTGTCTGCTTTGATGTTCTTGGCTCTATTGCATTTGTTTTTAGAAAGTTATCAACTGGCAAAGTCTACAGTATAGTTTCACTTTAGAAGTATTGTCAAGCTTTGTAGTCTTTCTTAAGGGAAAAAAATGGCATATATATTTTATATGTTAGACTGCTGTTAATAAATTCAAAACCAAGTTATATCTGAAGGTAGTTTTTTTTCTTCCTGTAATTAATTCCAGGTAAAAGCATTAGTCTTTGGATGGAACTGTTGAAGCTTTCATGCGTGATACTTTCTTAAAATAGGGTTTATTTATAATTCTTCATACCATAGATAGTTCTATTTTTGGGTGTTTTTCCCCACAGAGATTTAAGTAGCTGTTACACAGATCTCTCTCTGGGATTATTCCCATTGGTAACAATTATTTCTAAAGATCAAGAACTACTTAAGGGAATATATGACAGATTTCCACTGTATCAGGAGAACAGTGAAAGCTAAGAAAACYAAGTGGTTGATGGCTTCAATTTTGCTTTGCTAGCAGAAGCTGAAGAGTTAAGTAACATATTACAAGAAATGAAGTTTATCTTCACTCCTACTAAATGTTTTTAAGGTAGTAAAGTAAAATGGCAACTGTTTTAGAGCTAACATACCAATGTCTTTTACAATATTGCTGTTGTTACATGTTAATTTATTTTTYCATATTCTTTAAACAAAATGACATAATGAATGTGTGGATAAAAGCCATACTGATCATGTGCATTTTCTGCTGCAAAGGTATTTTGAATCTCTCTGCAGTGAGAATTTTTAGCAGTGGTTCTTTAATTTAAATTTTTCTCCCAACTTCATGCTAGTGTTATCAGTCAGGCTGCTCTTGTGCATTTTGTGAAAAAATTAGTTAGCTAAAAATAGCAAGATAACAATAAGATAACYATATGTAAATAGTTAGTGATTAGTGTGTGGTTGATTTATTATGCCTTATTGCTTCATATTGGTTCAGTTTCTTCTTTGCTATGGCTCTCAGCCTGATATCAGATTAATAATATTTACTGTTCTTTGTTACTTGTTCACCCATAATCTTTCTGTTTTGATCATGTGTTGGTTCTGTTCTTTGGCAGTAGTGTTATATTTTTATTTACTCCAATGTTAGTGTAATCATCCAGAGTCACTGAGGCTAAAATTATGACACAGGCTTGTAAATAGATGGGCTTGATTTTCTGTGAATCAGTTGAAGTAGGCAAACCAGGCAGATCTGGCATAATTAGGAAGGTGATCGGTTTGAGTTGCTTGGCATGTGTTCTCAGAACTAGGCTGCAGTGGTACAGCCTTGTGCATGTCACCTCTGCCACAGAAGCTCTGCARGCTGTCTCTGGGATACTGGGACACTAATAATCATACCTGGCTTTTAGAGCAAGTTGACTGGACACACTAATGGTTTATTTTCTCGTGGACAAATTTATTTTWTTAATCTTGAATTTCAGACTTCATGCATCTGCAGAATGTCAGCAATGGGGAAGATTTGACTGTTTTGAGGATTGAACTTTTAATGTTTTGCTGTGTATAATGTCTTCGTCATATCTGCAGTTTGTGGTTTTTTGCTTTTAAATTATTTTAAAAGAAATGGCAGAGGAGAGTTTACAAGAGCTTACAAGGCCAAATGTGTGTTTGTGAGATAGGCCTCTTTACATAAACAGGTGTGTAGAAGAGATTGCTGCCTTTTATTTGTTTCCATTTACTGCCTGTGTATTCAGTTTTCCAGACTGTCTAAATGTGCCACTGTTTATCCTCCTCCGCTGTGGGCAAAATCAATTCCCCCTTTGGTTTTGTTTTTACCATTACCACTGTATTTATAAACATGCTTGTCTCTTTGTTTCAGGTCAGGAATGCTGAAAAGTCAGGGTGTTTTAAATAAGTGAAATTATCATTTTACAGAAAAAAAAATCAATGGATCATCCTATTGTGGCAGGTGTTCCCAACCTGTTATGTTTTAGCCATGTGGACAGGTTAAAAGATGGCTGTTCTGATACTAATTCAACATTCAGAATGACTGCAAAGGGAGAAAAGTTAGAAGGGTGGGAAAGGGGGTAGGCATAGAAAGGGCTCATTGCTGATCAGCTGCCAACAGAGCAGATGCTTTACCTGTCAGCAGCGACTTTACTTTAGGAGGCCACGGCCTAAGCGACTTAAGCCATCTTCCTATAACCATTGGCTAACATAAGTTTCCATCACCATCATGAGTGCTGAATCAGCCATTTGTGTGGTGGTATTCTAGTGATAAACCTTAGAAACTTGCATTAGGCAGTCAGGAAAAATGTTTCTTTGCAAGAGACATGGTTCTCTCTTGTTTAAGYCACTGCTCTTAATCACCTGGGAAAATGTATTTACAAGGAAAAATTACTGATGTTCTGTTACCACATGGACATGTGATCATAACACATTAATCACTTAATACAGTTATGTGGGGTCACTGGAACAGCACAAGGAAAGTGTTGAGAGTTGACTGTCACCCACAGGCAGAAGTATCACCACATCTTGCCTGATGTGTCTTTCGTAGCTGGGTTGGTGAGTATCAGCTTTGTTGCCTTTATTTATGCAGTCACATTTTCAGTTGTGGTAAAGGCAAACTGCAGTGATTCATGATCAAATCTCCAGCAATGCTTTATTTGCAGAAAAAATGAGATGTGTGTGTTCACTGGAGAGCCCTTCCACTCTGGTGGTTCTAATTTTCTTTTAGCCAAAGAATAGGTAAGGGATTAGAATAGAACCTTGTGTGGAAGATGACRAAATGTTTTAAATTGAGAGTTGCTTTTGCCTGCTTTCTTCTTTCTCCTCCTTTTGCATCATAGCCCATTGCAGCATGAGTAGACTTGTGAAGAGGCTTCTTAAGAAACAAATTCTCATACCTGACAGAACCCAGAAACCAGTTTGACAGTCAGCCTACAGTAGACTTCTTGTCAGTCTACAGTAGACTTCAGAGTATTTACAGTATGTGTCATGGGTCTTGTAGTGGATAAAATATTAAACTCCTTCCAACCTCTGTTAATCAAAATATTGTCTGTGTGAGTCATATCAAACTGTCAAAATGCCAAGTCAGACATTTGGGTAGCTATCTGTTGATTCTGCATATCAGTTMTTGTTCCTCCTTCCTGTGGCAGGCTTGTATCAAATACCTTAAAACAAACAAAAACCAACCAAACAACCCTGTCTGTCTTCCCTCCTCTCCTCGCCTCCAAACAAAGCCATTTTAAAGCTGTTTTCCTAATGAGGAAGGAACAGGAGATTGGTCTCGTCTCCACAAGCTTCAGAGTTCCAGCAGATGAACTTCAAGCAACAAGGTATTGATCAGAAGTGATTTCATAAGGTCAGCCTGCCTGCCTTTTGCTCTGATGAACAGTGTGGGGAGAGCACAAGGAGCATTCCTGTCCATTACTCTGATTGTGTGGGGTTTTTTTTGTTTGTTTGTTTGTTTTTTTGTTTTGGTGGGTTTTTTTGGTTTTTTTTTTTTAGCAGGTAGGCACCATGCTGGTTCCTGTGCCTGCTCATTAACTTCTCAAGGGATCCAGAGGAGGAGGCTGTAACATACCACTTCGTATCCCTGCTTCTGCCCATGAGGCTTGAGAGTAAGGCCACACTGTGCTAAAGGGAATGGCTGGCACTTCTCTGTGGGCTGTCCTGACACACATATTCTCTYGCTGTGATAAAAGGTCTTAGAGTGGTTTACTCCTTCTCTGAGAAAGCTGCTCTTTGTGAGTCTCATGTTGACACAGCTGCACGCTTCTCCAGGGCAAGGCTCTGCTGAGCTGTCACAAGTTTAGCATTCATCTGTCTAAACTTATTTTTGAGTGCAATGAATAATTCATCAGAATCATGGCTGCAACTTAATATGTTATTTTGCTACTGCTTTGGCTTACAAAACAAGATTAAAACATATCTAGGGCAGTACAGCAGTTTCCTGTAAGTAAGGGTTCATTAACAAGATTAAGAGGAAGACATCTTTATTTATTAGATTATCACCAATTTTGTTACATAATGTTCCAAGATGCAAAGAAACCTGTTTCCTAGCTCATGCAGGCTGTCAGGATTAAGAGTTGTCAGTAACTTCATCTGTGTAATAGATGCTTTACACTGTTACTGTGTAGCCCTCTCTCAACAGCAGTGTTTAATATTTTAATAGATATCCCTTAGCTGTAATCTCAGGTCAAGATGAGGTGCTCATCAAAAAATAGTGACCTGGATGAAGTMTGCATGAAACCCAGATAGCTAATGGTTGTTTTTGCTGCAGAGTCAGTAAGGATGCACTTTAAAACGCATTTAGAAACTGTTACTTGTTGTTAATTTCAAGAAACATTGATCCAAGTGTGCTGCTTGCTGTCAAATAATGCTGTGTTTGGGGATAGACAAGGAGGTAGCTATCTCAGCAATGATGCTGATCCYACTTCATCTGCAGTGCAACGGTGTTTAGTTTAGAGTCCTTCTTTCTGTGATTTGCCCAAAACTCCCTGCTCTAACACCACAGGGTCCTGGTGCAAAAGTTAGTACGTAGGTTCTGCTGACTCAGCGTTGGTCCCTGCTCCACCTATAAGCAGAGAAAGTGATTGCAGTTGACAAGAGGGTAGGATCTAGTTTATGCTTTACAAGAGAGAAATCRGGGCACTGGAAAGAATCTGACATTAGAAGCACAGAACTTTCAGCTGTTTAAGTTATAGGTTTGGGTTCAAATTTTTTCTGCCTAATTGAGGAAAAAATGCCAGGGTACTTCCAAAGAGCAGCTTATGCTTAGGTGCCTCTAAAACCAGTTCTGCTCATCTTGCTTGTGCATGCTTGTGACTATAATGGGAACCCATTATGACTGTCCTTGTTATTTGAGTGCCATATAGATGCTATAGGCAAAGCATGGATGGAACTTCTCAGCAAGTTATTTGGCAAATGCAGGACCTTATTCCCAAAACTGTCATTCTTGAATTTTGTGCCAAGTGTTTTAATACAGGCAATTCCAGATGGGAGTTTTGGCTTTTTTAAAATGTATTTACAAATGCAGTTTCAACTGAGAGGAAATGCTGGTGAACCAAGCATGAAGAAACATGAGAGATGATGCTTATGAAAAGGTGCAAAAAGAAAAAGCCTAATTTTAGGGAATATTAGAGATATTTGTATAGAAAGAAATGTCTCCAGCTAACATTTTCAATATCGGACAGGCTGATGTAGCTGAAGTGCAGCCCACRTACACTGTGCCAAACTTGCATGACCTGTGGGTAAGTATTTAAAGGAAGCAGTATGATGTTGCAGAGACGTGTTAAAACTTATTGCAGGCTTTTTTGTGGTAATTGGGTCTTCGTCGTGGGTTATGACTGATCAAATTAATGGCCATAGTTTAGCCAAAAGGAGTGAGTGTGCCTAGTGATAATGAATAGTATAATGTAAAATCAATATTTAATCTCTGATATCTTGTGTATGAAGATTCTAAGCTGTTAAACGTGACTTGTAGGAGTAATCTTCTCTCACCTGACTGGCCCTGCAGTGCAGGGAAGGGATGTTCTCTTGAGTATGGACTCCTGTCTGTACAATTTAGTCACACTGAAAATAGTTGCTGAAAATGTTAAATGTTAAGTGCCTTTTGCAGTGAAAGTGCTTCAACTTTTTTTCTGAAGAAACAAGATACTAATTGTGTTAAATATGTTACTCTMTTAATTTATCAGAAACCTCTTTATTAAAGCTCAGTGTTAGTTAGTGGGAAAAATTCATGGGTTGATAGAGGGARGAGGTTACTGGGGAAATTGTGTTACAGGTTTTAAGGACAGGGTATTTGAGGCTCTATCTGAATGCCATCAGTTTCTGCATCTTGYCTTGGGTATGAGGATGAAGCATATGGACCTCTTGAATTCTGTCCCCCATTGCCCTGCGAATTCAGAGTTGTTGATTCTGTAGAGGTTAGCTAGATCTGGGCAAATGTCACATTGAAAGTTGGGCTCATGTACTGTGTGTCTATCATCTTTTTACTGCCGTACTGGACCAAAATGCAAATATATGAACAAACAATGATCATTTTCTAGTCTCATTTCTAGTCTCTTTCTATAATTAGCCTAAGAGAGAAGAACCCATCGTCTAGCAGGTAATCACTGAAACATTCAGCCTTTTGGTAAAGAAAACTTGCTTTGTTAGTAGGAAGATGGAGAGTTTGGACACCCTCATGGACATTAAATGAAACGGGGTGCTGTAGAGCAGGGAAAGAAATTTTCTTATGAGGTGCTTAGCCTTTTTTTTTTTTTTTTTCCAGCAACCAGGGAGTTTATAAGAGAGATGCATGAAATGGATGGGTCAGTGTATGTATTGTGCTATCTAAAGTAAAGATTAAAGTGTTTTGAAAAGGGAATGATAAGTGTCTGACTCAGAATCTGATGCTTCTGAAGATAAAAACTGAAAGCAATAGTGCCTGCAGAGKTGACTTTCCAGGAACCAGCTTA
Organism: Oceanodroma leucorhoa; assembly: GCA_030449065.1. Taxonomy (NCBI): domain Eukaryota; kingdom Metazoa; phylum Chordata; class Aves; order Procellariiformes; genus Oceanodroma; species Oceanodroma leucorhoa. The sequence continues at coordinate 619,055 of JASVER010000198.1, read as the reverse complement.
AGTTGCTGGGAGGAATGTGAAAGAGCACAAGTGTCGGGTCCTGGACAGTTGAATTTCAGGGTCTTGCTTCAGAGGAGAAAGGTCTGGGCAAGTTATCTGCACCTTGGAAGTATGGTTTAAATCCAAAGCTGGAAAGGCCAAATGAATACTGTGCACTGGGACACCCACCTCCTGGATACCCTTAACTTCATGGGCTTGTTCTTATGACATCTATCAGCTGTTACTGTAGTGCTTGAAGTCAGGTAGGGATTGCTGCAATTAAAGAAGCAATTAAAAGGTCTGTGGATATGCTGGATGAAACTTAATAGTTTTATTGGAGGAGTGTCTTCTTATCCAGCTTAAGTAATTTTACAGGTCAAGAACTTGTACCAACTTACAGTTGTTATCTATGCAAGCCTAAGTCTACCTTAAGTTTTGGTTTCTCTATTCAGGTGTTACTATAGTAGTACATTTGGTAGTACTTTCCCAAGTTATGGTAAAACATGTAAATAAACATGAGAAGGATGGCTGCACAATGTAACTTTTTCAGGGTTTATTCTTCATATTAGAGTTTACAGTGCAGGAATGCTCTAAATGCATTTCCATGCAGTGTTCACTAAGTTGTAAACAATATGTGCCAAGCCTTACAGTTTTGGAAGAAGTGTTGTATTTAAAATGTGGGATTTTTTTTTTTTTTTATGCCAGAAGGGAATGGTTTTACTGTGAGTTTCTATAGCAACATGCTGTAGACCTGTCCTTGGCTGCATCAATCTGGATGGATCTGTCTGAAGCTGTATGGCTTCTTATCTTAAATATACTCACCTTTTGGTTTTCAAGAAAATAAGGGATACTGCTCATCATTATGAAGCTTGTCAATCTGAAATATGACTTGTCATTTAGATTCGAAGTTTGACTTATTAATACTTTTTTCAGAAACATATGCATTATGGAAGTTTAAAAGTACACATTTAAGAAACACTAACGTCTGTGAAAGGAAGAGAGTTCTAGTTCTACCTACAAAGCAGTAACCATTCTTAAAAAGTATAATATTTCAGAGATACTAGATTTAAGGAAAATAATACTGACTGGAAATTGGATTTGCTGATATTTTTATTTCAAGAGGAAGTATTGTTGGTGAATCAAGGGATAGTCTTTGCCTTTGCTTACTTAAAGAATTTCCATTCTCTATGTTCTTCATAGTCAATGAAGTCTCTCTGGTCTTTTTTTGTGGCCAGTTTTTGTGCCTTCAGTAGAGAGTAGAACCAAGAACAGCTGTAAATAGTGGCACAGGAAGGTGGCAGAGTAAGAGGGCTGCTGTGAAGTTGAGTTGCCATTGTGCACTGAAATGAGTGTGGAGCTGTCTCCTACTGTCTGTGTTTTTGGTTATAAAAAGGTGCATTTTGAATACTTGCTAATATTTCCTTTCTGAAGCCTATGAAGAACTGAAAGCGTGTCAGAATCCACATGGCAAATAAATGCTGAGTGTGTGGGAGGAGCACTTAGAGAAGGTAAGGCCACTGTGTTAGAAGGAGCAAAATGAGTGTTTTGTTCCCTCTGCTGAAGCTTAGGGAGTGTGTCACATGATTTGCCTCAAACTATTGAATCAGCAGAGGTGAAAGCGAATCAAATTGCTGTGATGAGTTTGTATTCACCTAACACCTCATCCTTCAGGTTCTCTAGCTTCCTACTTAAAGGTGTGCCAGAGGAATGAGCTGTGCTGAACAGGATACCAGTTCTTAGAAATCTGTCCTGAGTCTAGGAACCTGTGTTGTAAGTAGTTCATGGAAAGATAGCTACTTTGTAAGTTAAGGTTTAATAAAACTTGTGCCAGATTCTTCACCATTCTACCTCATTCCAGAATGAACCATTGCAAACTATGATCTGCTGGCTTTCCAGAAATGTCACAATGTGTAGCTAGAGGGGAGCTCAATTTTTAGTGTTTATAAGCATGTTGTGTTTATGGTGAGTTCAAAGGACTGCCAGACAACTTTTGGAAGGGAACGGAGCTGACTGAGTTAAGAGGTGTCTGTTAGATATAGCTGATCTTTGTTTCACAAATGGCAAAATTCTCAGCATTTTTCTTTCTAAATGAAATTGGTGAACATTTTCAGCTAAAGGAAAAAGGGGTTTGCATGTGTGGGAGAATTCCAAAGATGTCAAAACACTTTGTCAACACTTCCAAAGTGGTGTTTCAGAAATGTCTTTGGAGATAYTTTCTAACTGTAACATTTTCTAACACTTGTTGGTTGCATATGTGAAATAAAATGGATTTGCTTTTGTTACCTTTGTGAAAATAATTTAAAAAAAAAAAGAGTAGTAGTATAATTTAATGTGTTAAGTTTTACATTTGTAATATTTTAGGCATGCAAAAATTATCAGCTGTATCTCAGCTGATGGTGGTATGCAAGTTAATGTACCACAAAGTATTGCTGTAATGGGTGCTACCTAAGTATATGATCCTACCCTATGATAAATGTGAGCTAATTATAATTTACCCTTGAGGGATACAGTAAGAAGCTTCACGTTTGCTTAGGGAAGGAACTAACATATAGGCAGTTACTACAGAGACATACTTTTCACTGTAATTGAACTTGGGGTAAGCTGTTAATCTACTGTTGTCTTTATTGGCAGTTGGTGTATATTTGGCTCTGTGCCTAGGGTTAGAGCAAGTCTTTGAACTGCACACCAGAGAAGACTGTGTAACAGCCTGCTCCTTTATTTTTGGTTGGAGTGAATTGTAATTGGTCAATATATTTGCTTATGTCTCTCTTCCTTTATTGCTTTAATCCTTTGATTCTCCTTTTAGTTATGACTTAAAGTTCTCCTGAAAGCAGCTGAACTCAAACATACTTTCTTTTTTTCTTTTTGCTCTATGGTACTTACTAAAATTTAGAATGGGTAAAATAATTTTACTATTACTSTTGACTGCTATCCAAACTCCATGAAGGCAAATATATAAATCTCTCTATAAAGCTGGTTTACAACAGGATTAGTATCTTAGAGAATCATATTAAGTCTTCGTTAATGCAGTTCTTCAGTGTATTACAAAGTTGCAAACATAATACAGCCTTATGGCAAATTAGGTGTGGTTCTTGATACAGTTTGGCTTATAATTTGTCTAGTAAACATTGGAGGATATAGGCTGCAAACAGTGTAGTGTTTCTGCAGCACTTCCAGCTTGAAAAGGTATTTTGAAATTATCTAGTTTTTGTCAAACCCATTGGAARTGAAATAATTTGGAAACAGCACAGAACTCAATGTTTGCATCTCAATCAAAAGAGCTTTAAATCAAGAAGCAATTAAAAGAGAAGCCTGTTGGAGGTGGCAGGAATTTAATGAAATTTTTCTGCTGTTCAGAAGCACTTTGGGTGAGACTTAACAAAAGAGTCTCTAATATTTCTCTTGGCTACTGTAGCATTTTTCAGTGAGAGTGGCTGATTATGTGCTGGTGGCATCTCTTCCTTTTTCTCACTCAGTTTTCCTCAATACATGATGGACTTTCCAGTTTCACTCTGAGCATAGCACTAGGAGGGAGGAGACCATTGTATCRTGATAGAATACCTGTCATTAACAGGAGGGCAGTTTGTTAGTATTGCACTGTGGTCCTATGGTTTCTATACAGTTGTTGAACCTGCAGGAGGTGATGAGTTTCTTGCTTCTGTTTTGACTTAGTTTGGTTTTTTTTTTCCTTTACTGTTTAAGAAAATAAAATAAACTTGTGTGCTTCTAGTAGGTAYGTTGAAAATACGATTAATTTTAAAGGCTTTGTTGTAACTGCATCTAGGCTGTCAGTCATCCTGGAGGTAATTGTGCAGCCATCTTCCATTACCTCGGTTACACAAAAGAATGAAGCTGTCTTTTCAACTGATGTCACTTCAGTTGATGGCAAGATGTCACCTCTGGTTCTGTCTTTTGAAAACTTTATTTTAATGGATTGTGGACTAATATGAAAATAGTCAAATACTTGTATGACAGGTATGGAGTATCTCTTGTTAGATAGAGACTGTAATCTAAATTATGTTGTGACTAGTAAAGAAATCTGTTCCATGCCATAAGATACCATTTGAAGTTTCTATATGTCTCATAAATATTGTCTGTTGATTTATCACTGTTACATTATTACAGGTAGCTACAATTAGTCCATAAGAGTGGAATGTGAATTTGTGTTTCACATATAGCTAATTGGTCATCTAGATAAAGAAAAATCTAATTTTACTGTAAATTAATTAAAATTACTGTGAATTTGTAATTTTTCCCTTTCATATTTTACACATTTCAGTTCTTGAGAACAGTTCTTTAACRCTGACATAAAACCTAGTTAGTCAGTATGATCTGTGAACTGACAGTTTTGCTCTATGGTAGGTGATGAATGTGTGTAAAATTGAGTGGCTTTAAGTTCAAAAAGGAGCTTTTAAGCAGTTTATGTATCAGTCCAGGACTGGTGAATTGTCTGTGTCTCAGCAGGCAAAGTACAGCAGCCTGATCATTGTTTTTCCTTCCGCCATCTAGACTTTCATTTATTTTTCCCTGTAAACTTTGATTTACTATTATTAGATGAAGTTATATATAATACTGCTAGTATATAATATAATAGAATACTAATCAGCACAACCACACTGGCAAAGTGTGCTTTCAGTGCCAGAGCAGGTGAGAAATTAGAGGAAGACAGCCTTGGGAATAAGAGGTTTATAACAAGTCAAACATGTACCTTCATGTTTGCCTTTAATACAGGCTAGACTTGTAACTCTCCAAAGATGCAAACTTGAGATTTGAAAAACTAGCTTCARACCTCTAAGTGGCCCAGTTAGAGAGAGGCTGGACATTTAGATTGAATTAACATTCATRTATTTGGAATAGTGTAAACCACCAAGTCTTTTGGATGGCAGTTCTGTCAACCAGCTGTGACAGAGGTTTTCCTGGCTTAGAATGCATCAGTTGTCTGTAAGTAACTGCTGGAAGGTGTTTTTAATGTTTTGTACTGGTTCTAAGGAGGAATAGCCTTTAAATTCTTTACGCTTGCCAAACTCTTAATTTAGTTCCAGGCTGGTATTTTTATCTTGTTGCATTTGAATAAAAATAAGGACAGAAAATAAGTATTAGTAGCACAAGAGGGAATAATTTTTTCTTTCTAATCAAACAAAATATTATTCTAGTCCTTAGCACAGTCTATGATGACCAAAAAGTGTTCTCCTGGCCAGCAGTTTTCTCAMATTTAATTTGTCTTTAATCAATTGAGGAAGCAGTTCCAGGCACTCTAGGGCAAATCCTTTCTGTCCTTAGGTAATGCAAAAAGATGCAGCATCCTATTTAATCAACTTAGGACTCAGTTTCATAAAAGAAAGGACAGCAACTCCATCACCTGAAAACAGAAATTCAGTTTTTGCACTTTTCAGAAGTACTCTGTTTTGACCTACAATTCCCTGGTTAAGTTGATAGCATTGGCACTTTTTATGATAACGTAAGTTGTTTTTAAAATTCCCGCCAGTTCCATGTTTACAATAGCTGTGTTAAGTAAGGTAGTGTGAAGTAAGGTACACCTCGGAACGCAGTAGTGACTCCTGCTGGAAATGGCAATTGTAACTGCTGAGATTCAGCAGCTGAGCAGTCTTGCAGACTATTGAGCAGGGAATTCCCAACAACAGGTCTCTACATTAAAATGTTCTTCTACGCAAACTGTCCTGGCCAAACACCACCAACTTTGAATAAATTAGTGAAGAGGATAATGTTGCAAAAGGGGAATATGACTGTCTGATGTCATCCCTTTGAGCAGAAATGATAATCTTAAATATATATGTTATCTTGGTATTGCAGGCATTGCTGCTTTAGCATCAATTGTTAACATTAGCATTAATTACMATTAATGTGATGAGTAAATCAGCGGTACATAATTGTAGTGTATGCGAACAGGCAGGCATTTTGGAAACAGCTATGATGTTTTTTTTCATTCTGTGAAAAAAATCTTCTAATACCCATGTTTGCTGTTTGCTACAGAAGAGTAATCTCAGAAATTTGGCAGAGCATTTCAGGCATATCTTTGATGTCTCCACATTCAACTTGCTTAGTGTGGTGGTATTTTCCTTTGCTTAGTTTGCTTCAGCATTTTACAACACTTTGTAATGGTGATTGGGGTTATCTCAGACAACGGAGATTGGGAAAAGAGGGAGAAGAAGAAAGAATATCGCAGAAGTCTGTGTTATCCGGTGAAATCAAAGGCTGATGTTACCTTTATCCTGCTTATGTTGTCATTATTTGGCTGCCCCTAGTGTGGTTTATGAATCTAACTCAGTTGGCTTTGCATGGATAAAACTCCTCTTCAGTATTATGGATTTCTTTCTTCACTCACAAACAAATGCTTTTGTTTTAGGTAACAGCATTTAGCATGGAGGATTTAAAGTCAAGCCTCTGTCTTTCTGAAATGTAAAAACCAAAGAGTGAGGCACTACAACTCCAAGGTACATATGTATTTAAGTCCCATTTTGGGAATCTGGTCCTGTCTCCCACCTAACATTGTAGCTGCCTAATGTAGAAAAACTTCAGACTGAAACAGCTTGCCGTAGAGATGCTAATGGATATTAGCTTTCATGAAGCACTCAGAAATTGGGTGACAGAAATCACAAGCACTGTATCTTTTTATATGCTGCCAATCTTGGAAAAACAAACATCTTCCACAGATATTTGTGATTAGAAAATATGTCATGGGTTAGGAGCAGTTGTATTTGAATGTTGCCATGTTCTGAGTAAAACATCACCAGATACCTTATGTTTGAATTTGTTAAACTAGCTTATAATTATGACTTTTGTATTTGGGAATGCRGAAGAAAAGTTTGAGGATATACAGAGCTTCCCAGACCTCCTTCTTTCAATTTGAGCAATTTACTTAGACAGATGAATTCAGATCCTTTACTGCTGGTGAAGAGTCTGGTCTTCCCTGAAAACACATCGAATTTGATGAAGGGGCTGAGTGAATAATACCTTTCGTTTCTTTACATCTTTTAATAGTTGGCCAGTAGAGCTCCTTAGGCATACATCTAAAAACTATATAGCAATCTAGAACGCTGTTCATGAAGGGTCCATGTTATTTACACTGTGTTTCTAATGAGCTGTACTGACTTATCTGAGGTAACTGTCCAGTAGCAATGGAGCACAGCCGCCTTCTGTTAACAGTAAACCTTTGGCTGCGTAATAGGCGTTACAGATTCATTTCCACCATTGCTTTAATTTAAAAATGGAAATAAATTATAAAGCTGGCTTAAAAACAAATAAACCTGAAACACAGGATCATACTGTGATGATTTGCCAATSATCTTCCATCGTGTAGTCATGTAGATTCTTCTCAAAAGCAAGGTATTGTGGAACATTTCATAAATGTTTGAGAAGATTTTGATTTTAGCGAACTTGTTTCTCTAGAGAAAATTTCAGAGAGAGCTGAAACTTATGTGAATGCTGAATAGATCTATCTACTGATACATATGATACATGTTATAAGGGTCTTCTCTCTTTTTGAACTCCTCGTTTGTTTCCAAGTATTTCACTGCTTTGGAAACCTTTGAATTATGCCAAGTGTTCATTTTCCTACYTGGCTTGTGAGCTATTATTTACTGAGTCATTTGATTTGATCATACATGATGTGCTTCCTAGAAAAATATTTAAGGTTTGCTTTAATGGATAAGCAAATGTTTAGAAAATTGCACATATTGTCACAATTTTGGAGTTTGAGACAGTAAATCTATTTCTCTGGCCTTAATAAACCACACAGTGGTGTTTATTACAGAACCTTTGGGTTATATAATTACTCTCTCTGTTACTGATGTCAGAGAAGGCAATGAAAAGATTGTTTTTAAACAAAGCTCACGCTTAGCCCTGAGGATAGATTATTAAAAAGCTGATGTTGTTTCCTGGCAGGAATCATTTGGCAGGATATCCATTTGCCCTCCACGTTTTGCAGAATCTGGTGGAATTATCCCAAAAACTGACTGGAAAGGGAGCCTAGCACAGTGAGCCTCTGAGAGGGAATTTGTACAATGAGCAGCCACCACTAAAAGCAGAAAAGCCTGATGCTTCCKGAGGACCAGAACCCAGCTGCCATTGGCATTGCAGTGATCCTGGCTGTTGGTGTAGAGCACCATGGCTGTAGGAACTTTCTTCTTGTGCTGAGAAGGTCTCAGCTGGCCCTAGGCTTGTCATGGTACTCTTAGTATTCTGCTTCTTCCTAGGCTCGTGAAGTGCGTGGTAGGGGGAGAAAAATTGCGCTCGTCTCACTGAAATGAATGTCTGTGTCTGCACAGATGATGTGGGATGGGGTCTTGAAGCTCTTTGTGATGCCAGAATAGACTCCCAAATCTCTGTCCTACCTTGGGGAAGAGAGGGAGCTTCACGGCCTTTGACTGACTGTGATTTAGCAAGGTGCAGCAGGTATAATCGTATTTGGCTGAATGAGACCCTTTAATGTGCACCTAGTTCAAAAAGCTTAAATGTAAAAGTGTTTATTTGAAGTCCCATATTTACTATTTGTTGGTGTTCTCTTATCAAATGCATTCTCYATCCACTTAATACTAACTCTGCAAACTTGACCGCTGCTGCAAAAGTTGAGCTGAGATCTTTCAATTTCATGTCTTACTGCCTTTTTAAAGTCCCTGCAGCATTGGTGAGATGRGAAGTATTGCTTGTGCAGCCTCTTCATCACTAGTAGAGTTGCATGATTGTGAGTTTTTTGTAAAATATTGCACAAAAATAATAAAACCATCTGTGTTTCAATTTAGCAGTGTTGTGTCTTCAGGGCTTCTGAGGAATAAGAAGTTRTATACTCATTTTCATCAAACAAGTATGACTCTGAACACTCACTGGGAGAGAGTCTGTAGCCTAAAAAAAATAGAGGAGAGTTGTGTTTCACTTCAAGTTAATGTTTCTGGAATCATCATCCTACAAACCCACCCCTGAGGGACTAACACTTCAACAGTTAAAATTTTAGGCATACTGAGCCTTTTATTCAAGCCCTGTTACTTACAATTATCTTAATGTTTTTAGTTTCCRTGAGTTAAATGCAAATCAAATACCATTTCTGTGTCTATTAGTTAAAATGAACCTTTCGTWTGAAAAACCTAGTTCTTTAATAGTTAGAGAATTGGAATTATGGCTATTTGGCTTTTGCCCATCCATTTACAATTGTCACTTGAATGTTAATGATAACTAAATTGTCCCTTGAAAGGCAGATTTTAGTTGATTGCAAACATGCRTATAGTGGGCAATACTCAGATTTCCCCTACGTTAGCTGGTTTCTACTAGCATTGATGGATAATCTGTCACCAGCTTTTGTTGCAAAAGGTGAATTTGTTATTAAAATGGTAGCAGTGAAGTAGGCTTTGAAAGACTTTGCCTGATAATGTTTGTCTTGTGCAAGAAACAAACAAAAAAGGCAAGACCCATATGACATTGCAGATTGTACTGTAAATACTTTCAGTGAGGTTTTTTTTTAGTTCTGGACTCATCACAAGGATTTGGTAAGCAAATATGTAAAATCTAGCTTGTTTTCGTGTTTTTTTCTGAACACTGATTTATACTGTGATTGCTATAACTTGCAATCCATAATAAAACATTTGTCTATACATCGTGCAGTAAATTGCTATAGAGAAAGTCTCAAGTGGTGACTTACAGTTGAAAGTGTCTCAGAATTTATATCCTGTAGCAATTTCTCATTTGATCATATAATACATTTTTACTGTTTGATTAAATTTAGGCTATAAAAATTAATTGTCATGTATTTGGGTTGTGAAGTAGTAAGAGGAGGAGGAAGTGCAATTTTTCCCTGCTTTTTTCCTATTTTTGTAGACCGAAGGAGAATGTGCTTCTCCTTCCTTTTTCTCTTCCCTCTTTTCCTGGTATGTATAAGGATGATACTACTGCATTCTCCGCTGTTTCATGCTTTGGGCAAATGTAATGTTTGTATCTCCAGGCCACTATACCTCTTTGCTAACAAATTTGATAACAAATTTGTTATTTGCTTACCAAACATAGCAATGCAATATAGTCATTGTATTGGCATCTGACACTGAGGCAGTTGTTCAACATTCTGTGTAGCTGTTGTCCCCTGTTAAATATATCTATAAGGGTACTTACCTATCTAGGGGATAATACTGTAAAAGCTTTATTGCTCATCTGAAGGGAACTTTAGATGGCTGAAGTCTTTATCCTCACAGCAAATGAATGTTTGAATAAGTTTATCTGCTTATATAAAAKAAATGGTATAAAACTCAGTAGATAGTAGTTAAAACCCCCTCGCTCTGGCAGGGGACAGGCATCCGCTTGAATGTTCTTGAAGCGTTGCCACGGTCAGTTTTCCAGCTTGACAGAAAGAGGAGGTGGACCAACCTCCTGGGCCAAGACACTGTTTCAGGGACAAATCAAAGCTTCATTCATTCAATTGCATCTTCCTGTGCTTCTTGCCAGCTGGTCTGGTATCATTTCATTAACTTGGAACTGAAGAGAGTGGAAGACTGTAGACGACTTGGGTAAATGATTCCCAAAAATGAAGAGATGGGAGAGCCTGCTTGCCTCCCACCTGTCTCTGCCTAGTGTTGGGAGGTTGAGAACACTTGCAGAAGAGCGGCCTTTCTTGCGTTGACTGTTAGCTCTGACCTCCTTCCAAAGCTTTTCTTTTTCCCTACAGACCAATGCATCAGTTGCATTGACTGGAAGATGTGGCTCATAATCTTTAAGCCCATCAGCATGCTTTTGTTTGTACCTCTTGCTTAGGGAATACCTGCTCTGGGCAGTAGAGCTAGCAGAGATTGCAGTCAGTAAGGCCATGCAGTTGTACCAAGCCAACCTACGGTCTCGTGGCTGAAAGGGGTGTATCTGTCCCCGCAGGGCTTATTAGCTCCCAGGCAGTACGAACAGGACTAGATYGTTTCTGGAGTCAAGCAGATCTGTTGTGTGTCTTAATGTGCTCCAGCACAGATGCAGTCCTAACAAAAACATGTGCAAAGTGCCTGCAAGAAAGGGCCTTGCAACAGAGAACCAGCCACTTTTGTGTAGGTGGTGTTTCACTGTAATTGTATGTAAGGGAGAAGTTAAATCGCTCAGTATTGTCAACACAGGTATGAAAAATACAACCCACCTTCCAGTAAATAACTTCTCAAAGACATCTGGTTAAAATGATAGATGCAAATTCCTTTTATTTGCTTTCTGGAAGGCAAGATATTAATTTTCCTTTTTAAGTCCTAGGATAGCATTTTCTACTGTGTGTGTAAAAAAAACAAAAAACAAACAAAAAAAAAAACACAAACAAAAAAAACCAAACCAAAAAACAAAAACAAAAACCAAACAACAAAACAAACAAAAAACTCGCCACAAACAAACAAGCACCCATTATCTGTCCCTTGGAGTATTTGGAGCTGTACATTATTGGACTTGTCTTTAGGCAAGTAGGACATTGCTTTTTAGGAGTCTTTCTGTCATCTTTGAGAAACACTTGGGGAAAATAAAAAAATATAATGTAAGTTTCCCATTTTGTATTTGTCTCATCTTGTTCTCATAGAACTTGGAATGTGTCACAGTTCTAAATGATATATTCCTGATCTAATAAAAGTTAACTTGGCTCTTCTGAATGTAAAGACTAAAACATGRCTGATGTTTAAAAAAATGTTTATTATTGTAAGCAGTATATGCAGACTTATGTCGATTGCTTTAATATAATTAACTCTGACAGCTGTAAGTTACTCATTTAGCTGGAAGGACAGACCTTTACAGTGTATCAGGAAAGTCTTTTAATTTGGTGAATTTATCGGAACGGAAGTAGTGCAATGATAAATTGGTTCCAGTATATTAAGCTGCCAAGTGTGTTACAGCGGCCTTTTTTTGAAACGYGAGTCACGCATATCTGCCAGGGATAAATGCAGGATCTTTCAGGGTTATTTAAGTTCTATAAAATCCCCTGTAATGAATTTAATAGTACTTGAGGGACCATAGGTGACAGAGGCATTGGTCAGAGGGAGTTCAGAAAGGTTTCTTTGTTTTGGTGAAATAAGCTTAATCTGAGTTGTGTGTGCTGTTTGTTTTCCCTATCCCCTGCAACTGATTTTTAAACCAGATTTCTGATAGTGCCTTTTCCTGTAAAAAGTGTTCTGGGAGGTTTTGTAGTTACTGGAATACAGTATTTCACAGGACAAATGCAACCTTCACACTTCTGAAATGTTAGTGTAATTGCTCTTATTTCCATGGAACGTTTCTGATTGCTATTGCAGCAGCCCTGCTTTGTCCTCATCTCTCTCAGCTGATCTCACTGCAAAGTTCTTCTGAAAAGTCATGTTCGTGCTGTATGCCTAATTCTTACCTGTTTCTGATTAATCTGTGTGTCCTGTCAGTCTGTCTCCCCACTGCTTACTTGCAGGCTTGCAGCTTTTCTTTCCTGTGCCTTTTGGCATGAGTCAAGAAGCAGAAGAGGGTTGAACCTGTCCAGGAGCTAGGTGTACTTTTCTCACTATAGCTGAAGGGCAGGTCTAGTATAGCGTAAATAGTGTTGTGTTTCATTTGACGTTGGCTCTGCTACTAGCTTCCATGTTTCTTGCACCAATCCAGAACTGGTTTTAACTTTGCTCTGCCTCAGGGGAGTGTGGGGCAGAGGAACTAGTCTGCCCCACTAGTAATTTGTGGATCTTTGATCCTGCTCTGAAGCTGGCAGCCCTATCTGGTTCTGAACTGTGCTGCTTCTTGGAGGTCTCCCATCTGGTTACTGACCCTTCATACAGGAATTTGAAACTGGACAGGATTGCCATAGGTAGAGGAGAAGCTGGGAGCCAGTTTAAGCACCCTGGGAAATAAAGCTGATCATTTTCTAATAGACTTGCAAGCTTAGCTGAGCACATACTCGACCTGAGGAAACCGACATGGTTCTATGGATACAAAGACTGTAGCTGGGCAGAGACCTTTCCTTAGCAAGGGATTAGCTGGGTATGGTGACCTGGGCTCCAGCCTCAGCCTTCCTGAGAGTATGTTGGGGTTTTTTCTTTAGCTTCATGAATTTGAGTTAGAACTTTGGCGTTTCTTGAAATAAGCTTGTATATCTGGTTTAACAGGGGTTTGTTCTTGCTCTTTGTAGTATTAATAAAAGCCAAAGGTTTAATCTTGAAGACGCAAGCTCTCTGGAACCATGCACCCATGGAGATTTGTCAGCTTTAATCCTGTTTGCGACCTTCTCAGCAGAGCATAAGAGGACTATTGTTGCTGCCTTGGCTGGTGCTGTTTACAGATTATAGCAATGGGTCCAGTGATTTAAACTTGAGGTTGTTCTTTTTTTATTTATTAAAGAATTATGTCAATAAGCTATCAGCTCTATTTTTATTTTAATGAAATAATATATAAACAAGTATTTTCTGTTCGCATTGCCACCCTCCAAATTAAGGATATTCAGTTAAGAAAATAAATAAATAAATGTTGGAATGGAGGTTCCTGGCAGAAAGAGAGTTTGTCAAGCCAAAACAGTTTCTTTGAGATAATGGGCAAAGAAGGACAAATAAGTTTTCCTGTATTAGGCTGCACTAGAGAAAACAAGGCAAGTCAGATTAGTGTTGCATACAGATTTATCCCTCTGGAACACCCTCTGTGTCTTAACTTTGGCACACTTCATATTGGTGCTAACAGCTAGAAGATTTGGGACAAAAAAGTTGGGGTAATAATCATACAAAGGTRTGAAGGTGTTTTGTGGAGTTTTGGCAGGGGGTCTGTTGGGGGTGGTAAGACAACTTCGAACTGAATATCGTTTTATGGTGTGTATTTTGCTACCCTCTTTAGTTCCATTCTATTTTGCTATCATGATGACTTCTTACATCATCTCATTCAAGAATTAGTGTATTGAATAATATTTTTTCACTTTTAACCTTTCCTTCATCAACATGCTGTCTTGTTTTCTGAATGGTGAAAATGCTAAAAGAAGCCTGTCTTAGAATCATATCCTTTACGGTGTGTTATAAAGTCATCTGAAATTCTAAGATGCTGTATCTTTTGGGGAGCATTTTTACAGATAGATATTTCTGATCTGAATGAGATTTTTATCAGTCTTTTCACAGCTGGAGTTGGTCATTGCATTGAACTTGTCCTTTACCATCTATTAATTGTGGTGTTCATTTCAAAAAGGAAGTGGTATGTGCATGTGAAAAAAAAATATATTCAAGCTTCATGTTATTTGTGCTTCTGTTTAGTATGTTGTTGTTTATTATGTTTTTCATCTTGTTACTAAGAATTGAAGTTAGTTGTTGGCACATACCCACAGTTTCACTCCCAACTGGTTTCCTGCATTGTTTGCTCTAAAATATTGACAAAATCTTAACACTTCCAGGGGTGCCTTATCTTCTATGTTTGACAGCCTCCACCCTCAGCTAACAGCTTTCAAGTACARTGTTCTCTGGGCTTGACATGTAGCACTTAACTGATGCCTGTGAACCTGAAGCATCCAGATCCTGCTTTCAGAACAGATATATTACAAGTGAYAGGTTGTCCATAAGTATATATGTTGTTCCTTTAAAATCTGCTTGGGACAGGTTCTCTGCAAAGCTGCTGGCCTTGGTGTGAGTACCTCTATAAAACAATTAGAATCCAGAGTTGGAATAGCAGCTGTTGCTGAACAATAGATGGAGGGCATAAGTTTTGGATTTTCTTCATAGTCTCCACTAAATTTTGAACCTTTAATTTTTTAATGTTTGGGAAACACTTTAAAGCGTAGCGAAGACTGTCAAAATAATTTGTAATCTTTCTAGTAAACTGAAGTGAGTGCTGCAGTAATTCACAGCAGGCAGAGGTGCAGCATATTTGATGGGCATTTAACCTTCATACACATCCAGTAGCACTATTATCTGACCTTTTTTAAAACTTCAGCCCTGTTACGTGAAGGCCACAGGAGTAATGAATGTTTTGCTTATCTGGGTTTCCTCAACCTTTTTTTGTCAGGTTGTGAAGCCCCTTCTGAAGRTGCAACAACAGCCCAGTTTGTGATATAGTTCCCAAGGCAGTTGCTTTGGGTGTAGCTGCCAGCCACCTGTGCACTGAGTGGGTTTCATTTCCCATTAATTTCAAGTATTGAACCTCTTACCTTCTTGGTTGTGGTGTTTCTAGATCTCAAGTCAAGCCTAATTGTGTGTTCCCTCTGATCTCTGTTTCATTTCTCAGCATCCTTGGTCTCTTGCTTATGGGATAGGAATACCCAGGTGAGGGTCCATTTGAGTACAGTGTCCTGCAGAAACCCTTTTCCCTTGTGCGTTGGACTAGCTGGGGCAATAATGGCCGCACCACTCTGTGTGGTGAAGAGTARCTCTGGCAGCTGAAGCACATCACAGTGACTTGTGCTCCTTAGCAAGGCTGGCTAGACAAGAATAAGTTACCTTTTTTTGGCCCTCTTTTAATATATGAGAGTGAATGGATATCTTTCTGACTGAAAGTAGAAGGAAGCAGATCTGTTGCATAAGAATGTGCCTTTTTTTACCTCCTAGAAGTAATTTTGCAGTGAGTAACTGTTGGTCTGTCTGAAGCTGGCRTGTATTATTCATAAAGGCTAGATTGGTTTTAATGAAGATAATTCTCTTCAGATAACATAGGAAAAGAAAACCTCGTTTATTAGGTTCAGGTTCTTCATGTTCCTGGGGCACTGGACATGAACAATAACTCTGATATTGTARGTTTTCTCTTTGTGTTAGGTTAAATGGTTTGGATTTCTTTTTTATTTTATTTTTTTTAACTAGAGCCCTTCAATAATAAAAAATGGCTTTTGTCCTTCCTCCTCCTGTGTGTTGGCAAACATCCAGAAAGTTAAATGAGGGCAGCATGAGGTGGCTAGCCAGCTTGAGAGGTCCAAGTTTCTTTCTCACGTCCTTTTGGGRGACGTTTAATTCAGGCTCAAACTACCTTTTTAAACTAATGAGTGTTGGGAACACTTCTCTTGTAAGCAAAGCTGATATCTTGGTGGTTGTATATATATAGTGCTCTGCCCTATAGTAGCGTTCCATCAGGCTTCTGATAGCAATGGCTTCTGACAAMAGCATGGAAAATAAGGAAAACTTCATACTGGAAGTATCTGATTCAGGAGTCAAAAATACCCTGAAGGTCATTGAGACTCTGTATATCGGTGGAAGATCTCAAGAGCGTCTTGAAGCTGTAGCATGGGATAATGTAATTAAAAGCTGACTCCTAATGTAGAATTAATTTATGACACATTCTGTATGAACTCATGTATTTCCTGACACTTGTTTAGCTGTGCAAGCGTGACATCCTGTGATGCTACTTTTTTCAATGAAGTTCTGATTTGTTTTTAATTAGAAGTAAAAATAAATCTCATTGTCAGAAAGAATTTTCTCATCATTATCTTTTCCTTGCATTGTGCTCAGTAAATGAAGCCAGGGATGCTACCTAGTCCTGTCTCATTAAGAGATTGATTCAGAGAAGTACTAAGTGTCCCCAGCTCTAATTCTCTTGCTGAGAGTTGAAAGCACACAGTGCCTGCACAGCAGGTTAGGTGTATGACACCAACTCAGTGAAGAGATGGATCCTGTAATGCTATCTTGTTCAGGAGGGGTAGAAAACTGTAAGAGTTACATATAATATGTGGTCTCAGAAATGTTTATGGTTTTTTTCCAAAAATCCTGGGCATTATAATCAGAGAGCACTTGTAGAATAGTGTATCCTGTACAAATTSAGACAGGTAATAGAGCTGGTGGGTTTGAGCCTAAGCAACATGTTTTGTGTAGTCAAATGGAATTAGTGATTCATTTCACATGAAGCCATTCACTAGAACTGCTGTGAAGCTGTTCCAAAAGTTTTGATTGAATGCCTAGGGGCATCAGGGAATATGCTTTCATATATTCACTTCCAGATTTTTCTTCCATAAAAGTTTAATAATTGTTGTCTTTAAATTTACAATGGGGAAAACCCAATGATATTTAAAACTGCACACTTTAGATGGATAGTTCCACTCAGATGCAGTTTAACATGAAAATTGTTGCATTAGAGTTACTGTGTTAGACGATGCATTAGAGTACTGTATTAAAGCTTTGTCTTTGCCCTATGCTTGTCCAGTTCAGGGTCTCATTTTGAAAACAACCTAGTCTTTGCCTGCCCTTTAGTTTTTGATGGATGTCTCTTCTTGTTCTSTATTTTTGCCATGGGTAACAATTGTCCCATGAGAATTTCATATTGATATTACCTTATTAATTAACCTTTCTAGAGGCTTATTAACCACTGTGATTTATATTTAATATCAAAGCACAGTAAGAAAGTGGAGATTTGTTGCCTTATTACTGCTAAAAGTAATTCTGAAACATAAGTTCATCCATTTTAATTAAMGCATTGATCCAATAGTGATAATTCTTCAGAATTTTTCTAGTCTGTATATATTGAGCCAGGTTCTAAAGAGCGCTGTATTGATGAGAACTACAGCTCAGCATTTAATAAGATTGCTGAAGGTTGAACAGCAGGTGCAATTTAGATGCAGTTTATTCTGAAAAAGATAAATTGCAATGGCACTTTCTTACTCAGTTGATGTTCACAGCATCATARCATGGTTGAAGGGTTGGAAGGAACCTCTGGAGGTCATCTTGTCCAACCCCCCCCTGCTCAAGCAGGGCAGCCTAGAGCCAGTTGCCYAGGACCATGTCCAGACGGCTTTTTAATATCTCCAAGGAGGGAAACTCTGCAACCTCCCTGGGCAACCTGTGCCAGCACTTGGTCACCCCCATTGTAAAGAGGTGTTCCCTGATATTCAGGGGAACCTCCTGTGTTTCAGTTTGTGCCCATCGCCTCTGGTCCTGTCACTGGGCACCAGTGAAAAGAGCCTGGCTCCATCCTCTTTGCACCCTCCCTTCAGGTATTTATATAAAATTGATAAGATYTCCCCTGAGCCTTCTCTTCTCCAGGCAGAACAGTCCCAGCTCTCTCAGCCTTTCCTCGTAGGAGAGATGCTCYGGTCCCGTAATAGTCTTAGTGGCCCTTCACTGGACTCCCTYAGTATGTCCACCTCTTTCTTGTACTGGGAGCCCAGAACTGGACAGTTTCTTATAGGTATTGTGAACACCCCATTGTCCACTCTTTGTACGTGATAGCTAATGGATGACATAATTTAGCTATAGCAATGTCTCAGTCTCCTGTAGGGCTTTGTTTTCTTCCTTTCAGAAGAGGGGAGTACCAGTCCTTTTAGGTGTCAGAGTAACGACCCGTGTTGTGCATCCCTGGAAAGCCAGTCCCACTGATGTGATGCAGCTCCTGTGTGGGTGTGCAGGCAGGCTGACTTTTCAGGAGTGATGATACGGGGCGGCGATCCTTGAGGAAAGATCCTACTTTACTTAATAAGTAATCACATTATGTATGAAAATGACTGAGGAAAAAGGAAAGCTGCCAGACCTCAATTTGCCCCTTTTTCCTTTTACTGAGGACTTAATTTCAAAGAAAAATATACTAAGTAGCGGGGTGGGGAGGAGGAGAGTGTGGGACAGGGCAAGCAGGCCTCAGTACCTTCCAGCATATCTCTAGTCTCCGAAGGTTTTTATATTTAAGTTTTCATATTGTAAAGACAAAAAAAATGTCAGTCCATTTCTGAAAGTGCTTGTAGTAATAGCTTTGAGAAGACAAGACGGAGCAAAACTCTGATCAACCTAAACTACTTGGCCCTTTTRAACTAGGACCTTCATGTTTGCACAGTTTCTTGGGGACTAGCTCTGTTGTAGGCAGAGAGGTATGAGTGTGCTTTTGATTCAGGTGAAAACTTGTTTCTTYTGCTTTGCATGTCTAAGGATAGGTGTGGAAGAGGTCTTGTACTGGTTCAGTTTGCTCTGGTATACTGTACACTGTTACATGAGGATTAAATCAAGGCGCATATTTGTAGGCACAGCACAACCTCATGTGAACTTGCAGTGAGCTGATTGCAGAAGGTAGAATTCAGTAAGTTTGGCTTTCTGAGCTATACTGAGCTTTTCAGTAGTGGTATATCCTTGTTACCTTCTATTTGTTTTGTTCTGTACTTTTTGAAATTTTTATTAAAAAATAATAAAATATTTACTATAAAAGATTCTTGCTACTGTATTCTGGAAAGTGTGTGAAAAAATA
Organism: Oceanodroma leucorhoa; assembly: GCA_030449065.1. Classification (NCBI taxonomy): domain Eukaryota; kingdom Metazoa; phylum Chordata; class Aves; order Procellariiformes; genus Oceanodroma; species Oceanodroma leucorhoa. Next base: position 599,999 of record JASVER010000198.1, on the reverse strand, counting down.
CATGCTCATGTCCTTCCCATAAAAGCAGGATCAGTGGTTCTTATAAATCTGTCCCCTCCTGATCACTTCCAACGTGACATCCTAATCTTCTGCATATGACAACATAATCCTCTTCACASCAACCAATTGTGAAAAATACTCACATGATTCAGAACATTAATATAAGTTGGGTTTAGGCCTAATTAAGTGTTGTTAGTTATTACATTTTTATTTATAGGGAACAGAATTTTAAMAGATGTTGTAAAGGTACTTTAGGCGTATGTTACTCTAACATTGGCAAGTCAGTCTCTAATGGCTTTTTTTAATTTATTGAACCCCAGCTTTTTAGCTCAAGCGGCTTGCTTCAACTGCATATAATCAATTTTCTCAAAATGTGAACGATGACTTACACAAGGCTGGCTTGCCGGAAGTCATCCTGAAATACTAATGCATAGTGTCTGAAAGACCTACTGCAAAAGCTATTATYGAAAGAAAATGAAAATGCATTCCTCGGGTTTGGATTGGGTAGAGTTGTTTATTGTTGGTTTGGTCATTTCTTGCTAACCAAGAACTGTGGTTCTGTATTGAAGCTACTGGGTTTTTTAACTTATGTGATCTATCTTTTCTTGTCAAAAAAGCAGTTGTGTTCCACAGAGTGTCAGAGGAACTGTCTTTCAGGAGCTTAGTCTTTTATGATTTAACAGAACTATTTATGCCAGACAAGTATCGGGATGGAGTTTATGTGGCAAGGTTGAGCCCTAAATATCACTGAAGAAGTAGCAGTAAGAACGGTGAATAAGCTAGAAGCTTTCAAATTCCATATTTGCATAAAAATGGAGAATTCAGTAGTAACAATACATATATGGTTACAAACCTTTTAATAAATAAGTAAACTATTAGGGTGTAGAAAATGGTCTTATATGTTTTACCCAATTTAGCAAAACAATACCAAGCCTACGTATGTTTGGCTTGCTTGTTTGTTTTTTACCACCCAATGACTCCCATTCTGTAATAATTTAAGAAGTTTATTCTGGTCTTTAGAGAGGATGACTTAGCAAACTTAGCTGTAGAGGAACACAATATAAAATTCTTTTGAGGAAAAAAAAGAAAAAAAATGCTTGAAATTTCCAGTAGTCTGTCTTAATTAAGCATAGAAACACTTTGCACTGTGAAGTCAGGTCCATATGTAAKCCTGGAATTGTTGTGTTATAAGGACACAGTTATGTTTAACTTGCATTCAGTGGTAAGACTAAGCAAGTTTTGTCTTCACAGTTATGTCATTAACTGAACAGTGTCCCTGAGTTTTTAAAACTTTTTATTTTTTGGACTAGATCTTATGCGTCTCTTGCCTGAGACTGATTAACGATGGCTGCTGAATAGAAAGGCCTTTTCTTGTTTGCAGAGCAATTTCRGCAGAGGAGGTGGTGGCACACTGCTCTACCTCCCTTGGTTTACTTTTGTCTTGTCTAGTGTTTTGAGTTACAAAAAGGATTTTAATTTTATAGAAAATAAAAGGAACAGCTAAAAGGGAGGGTGCTTGGAGTAAGGATGGATAATGTTGAAAGGTAGAGGTTCAAGTAAATGTGACCCACCAGTTAAAGGAAAAAGTCTGAAAAGAGAGAAAAAAAAAAAAGCGTCAAAAAGCGGAATGAAAATCTGTTAGAAATAAAAAGACATCCTTCAAAAATTAAAAGCGGTATCCACTGAAGAAAATGGAAAAGAATGTAAACTCTGACATTTTAAAGGTAAAACCACAAAAAAAAAAAAATTCAAAGCCAAATTTGTAAGTGCATAACAGCTAATAATGATARTAAATACATAATAAGCAAGAAACAAGTTTGTCAGGGAGTCAGCAAGGCTGATAATTATTAGGATGAAAAGGAGGCATTACTGGTGAATAATGTGGTTGCAGCACAGCTAAGCTAAATATTTTTTCATTGGAGTTCATGTCTGAAGAAATCAAGAGTGTTTCCCCCATTGCAACCTTCTGTCTAATATTTCAATATGTTGTCACTTTTTYGTTATGGAAAAAGATTCCTGTGAATCAAAAGCAACTATGAAGACTTCTGAGGGACTTTGTGGTTTTAGTAATTAAACGCAGRTGAGATTAAACTTTGGTAAGTGCCAAGCAATGTACACAGTATAGAGGAAAAAAACCTTAACTTTTAAATTAGTAAATTAGCTCTTGCCATTAAAGATGGACTTATGGATAATGTCTTAGGAATTGCTTCAGTACTCGGTGGTACTGAACTACCAAAACTAAAAGGATGTTGATAATATACTAGTAAAGGAATAGAGAACAAATCAGAAAACATGACTTGTGGGAGTGTGTAAATCTGTACCACATCCACTTTTCAATACTATATGTATTTCCCTGATGTTATRGCTATCTTTGAAATATTATAGCAGTAGTAAATGTACAGCAAAGGTTGTCATGTTTGATCAAAGGTATGGAATATTTTCTGTCTGAGGACTAATATTTTTCAGCTTAGAAAAAAAMCCCAGCTGTATGGGGGTAGATGAAATAGGTTTTTAAAATCCTGAGTGGAGTAAAGAATGTGAATATAGACTTTTGTTTTCACCATTTCACATTAATGATGTGAGTTAGAGTACACGGTTGTATAGGGAGGAAACAGGTGGTTTAAAAAGAGCAAATGAATGAACAAACTCTTCCTTCAAAGTCCTTAACCTGATTGTACTGGCAGTGTAGTCAAGACTATCTACAGAAAAAAGAAGATAAGATTTATAGGAAGAGTGAATGTTCTTTATTACACCAAGAGACACAGTTATTAAGAGCAGAGTAGTCTGAAGAAAGCCCTTTGTGTCCAAAACACATCTTCCCTCTTCACCTCCCCTGCTGCATTGGCTGCTCAAATAACCAAGTTGTGGGAATTAGCATGGATTAAATAATCATATAACTTGTGTATAGCGGCGTAATTTAAACAAAGGAAAAGCATTTCTTTTGAATGCAGATTTTCTTGCATCTGTACCTGGTTCTTCTAATGACTCCTTGCTCTCCATGATGGTGTAGCCATTACAGATTGATGTGTTTGTGTCAAAGGCCCAATAGTTTCACTGTTTTTTAATCTTTGTGGCAGCCATTGTGCCAGTAATGTATTTTACTATAATCTTGTTTTTTGTAGACTTTACCTTTTAAGTTTTAAACTGATTAGCCCTATTTCCAAATATGTGGCCTAGTTATTGATGAAGTCTGCATGTTCTTAATATGCATAACTGTAAAATGTTRTGCAACTTTGTACAGCGTGTACCAAATTATCAGATCCATATTTATGGCTAGCTGTAGTCTRGTAAAAGCTCCGATGCCTTTTGCTCTGTTTGCATCTTTTCCTTGAGAAAAGCCACAGTCTAGTCTGAAGTCTAGAYTGTCTCCATTTGATACTGTTTTGCTTTTTGCATAGCATGACTTCAGTATATTTCTAAGCAGCCATTTCAGTTTTAAGTATCTTGGTTGATATTTACTGCAATATTGTTAGATTAATTAGTTGCTAAAGAAGTTAGCAATTAGTTAGTTGCTGGGGAGCTAAAGACGAGAAGGAAACTGAAAGACAGCCTAGTTGACATGTCTGCTAGAGAATATGAAGAGTCTGTTTTGAAAGAGAATTAAAGGTGACCTAGTAGTAAGTGGGGGGTATGTGTGTGAATCATCTAGCCTGTATACCAGACATAAAAACTGTTACTGTTTCAAACGGCAGAAGGATCTGCACTCTGAATATATGTGAACATCTTGCAGTTAAACCTTTTTTCATGTAAATAAGACTCAACTAGTTCATATTTATTTTCATTCTGCTGTTCCTGAAACCTTCAATATATGCCCTGTAATCTTTCAAATAGTCTGGAAATAATAACACTCTCCACTAATAAATCTTTTTCATATATAAATGCAGCAGTGGTATTTTAAGAACAATTAAAGTAGTCTTGTTTAATGAACTGCTGATTTGAACAGATAGCCCACTGGCTTGCCAAAGTATATTCATTAAACATGAATGCTGTTCAAAAAAAGGACTGCAAATTTCTTCTGTTTCTCCTTTTTAAGTTAAAATCTGACATACTTATTTCCTTAAAAGAAAAAAACAGGTCACTTAATACATCCCTTTATCATAGTGTTTTGATGCCCTGTGAGATTTCAATTAAGTTAATTTTTCTACTTTGTCTGCTTATATAYGTAGGTTTGTTCTAGTTGTTTCTGGTATTTTGTTGGTCTTTTAGCCTGTTAATATTTTGATTCCTCCCCCGCTTTAATGTTTTCAGCTTTTTGACCTGTAGTTATATGTGGTTTTCCTGGTTTTGAATTGTACTGTTCTTCTGACTTACAAGAACAGCCTCTGACTTCTAAAATGTCATGCCTAAGCATTTCCTTCCTCCAATTGTTGCTTACCTCACCGAGAAATAAAGAAAATCTCAACTAGGAAATTACTTGACCCTTTCACTCAGTCGCAGATCATCATACTTATCCATATTTCTCAGGTTGGAAAATTACACCAGCAGTAATTCTTAGTTTACAAAGTCCTTACGAAATTATAAGCAGTTGACAACAGTGTTGTTCTATTTGGCAAAATACATAGAATATTAAGTCAAATAAGCAATCTTACAGTTTGCGAGAAGAAATTTATGGGTTTAACTCATTCTCTCCTTGCCTCCCCCATCCTCCCTCAAATGTGACCCACCATTTTAGTGTAACTTCGTTTCTTGTAGCATTGACTTTGYCTATTCTGGTCTGCTCACACCCTGAACACTGCATGGACTGTGCCTTGGAGTAGGGGCTGCTTGAGTAGCAGTTATTGCTGCAGATAGTGATGAGGATCTAGTCATTCAGGAGGATWTAACAGATAACATGCACTGCTTCAGGAGGGCTGAAAAGCAAGGACCAGAACAGGGCATGTTGAAGCAGTGTTTTGGTACACAGCGACCATGTTGAGAGCAACTGGTTTGAAATCCATCTTTCCAATTAAATTGGATGGGCATAACCCTTTAAAGGGAATTCAGTGTCCTCCACCTCTCAGGAAGAAGGGTGAGCCTTTGTGAGATGGGCACTGTCATTCATGCTGGATTTGCAGAACTGCCAAGCAGACATACAGTGTACCCAGCATCCTCATTTTCCTAGTGCACCATGTACAACCTCACCTCAGTATTTAGGTACAAACCAGCTTTAATCTAATAGAAGCCTTTATATGCTATTAAGGTATCAGGAGATCAGTTATGCTTTTACATGCCCAACATCCAGATGAGCTCCTGTTTCATGATCYCAGGGTGCAGATGGCCTGAGATGCTCTGTGGAGATGATCATCTGGATATGAGGATACTTTGACTAAGGCCAAAATTGATTCTAGCAGTCSCCTTAAAGTAATGACTCAATTAGAAAAGGCGGGCTTATTTCAGCTGATACTTTCAATTGAGACATGGAACYTTTAGTGTATTGATTAGTTTTATTTGTTGTTTGCTTTCATTTCGCTGTATGTGGTTCTTATTTGGAGAGCAGGCAGAGTAAACAGTGAGGCTGTTTAAAAGTTCCTCGTGATTGCTGTGGCTTTCAATAAATTTTGAGAGTGGGGCCAGGATTTGAGTTGTTGCAAAAATGATCTTAACTGGGCTTTCTCCCCCTGCCCCCACCATTGGTATGCTTATTTCCTTCAGTAGTTAGTGCATTCAGGATGTCAGGGTTATGTGTGTGTACGTGTTACATGTCAAACAGCATGGATTGGATTGTATTCACTTTTTACTGCARTGAACCCATGGGGAAGTTGGTGAGTTTGTAATTTGTGAAGTGTGAGAATAAGAAATTRCTCTGTGCCTTTTAATTAGTGCGGGAGTTGTTCTTACAAAGGCAYGGAAAGGAACAGGTAGCAGCTAGAAATGGTACCGATGGAGAAACGGGATGCCTGTGTGTTTGCAGAGGGCCCGGCAGCCACGCCAGAACTGTGCGCGGTGTCGTCAGAAAGGTGAACCTGCTTTCTCCTGCCCTGAGAGAAGCGAGTTCCCAGTACCTTCACAGACCTCTCTCTGGAGCTGTATGGAGGGCTCTGGGGAAGAGACCRTGAAGAGAAAGGTCTGGTGGGCTGAACAGAGGCATGCTGTCCCCATCGGCAGCGAGAGACAGCCTTGGAGCAGTCTTGTCCAGCACAAAATGTGCTTCTGCGTTGTTTGTCATTAACTGTTCCCTTCTGTGGCAGTAGTATCCCAAATATAAGTAGGAGCTCCAGAAGCAGCATTTTCTTCAAAAATCTTCCTGGAAATAGGGAACCATATCTGCTGCGGGTCTCACAAAGGTGAGATGACAGACATCCCTTTTCTGTTAGTATAGCTGATAGAAAATACCTCTCCCCAAAAGGGCTGGAGATAGAAATATTGTTAAAACTGAAGGAGTAAGAGGAGAARGAAGCAGCTGGCAGCAGCTGGCTACAAACACGATATTACAATCTCTCCCTGGTTATCCTTTCTTTTCCTCCCTATCTTTGTGTACTCCCTGGGCGCTTCCTCTTTGCTCTCTTGCACTGTACTGTACTTGGAGACGACTGGAGGAGTCAGACCACAGTGGACACAACCAAGACTGGAAGTACTGTTAACAACCAGTCAGTGTCACCATCCTCAATTAAGAGCCACTTGGGTTCTGAGTTTATAGATTCTATCGATTTTTTTTTTTTTTTTTTTTTTTTGTCAAAAATAAACTCCCAGATGTTACTGTGTGGTACTTGAAAAAGACAAGAAGCAATCAGTGCACTATATTTAAACACTGGGATTATAAATAGACACAAAGCTTGTCTTTCAATGATTGATTAAATATAAATAATGGAGCAACTTCATTTCCTTTTTCTAAAGAGAAGAAACAGTGCAATAATGCTTGACTCAAATTTCAGATTGAAAAGAGACTGTCAGCACTAGGACAACATAATTTACTCTTTATCATCCTTTGATTTTATTTCAGGATCAAGATCATTTGGCTAGACCTGGCTGGTGAATTCTGATGGTCTTTAGCTGGAATTCCATAAAGCTTCAAAATTGTTACATACCTCAACCTATCTTCCTGTCTCAAGAGATGAGAACCTTTCTGGCATATRTTTCTGTCTTTTCTCTCCTCAGCGATCTAACCATCAGGGTACTGCCAAGTGTTATTTTTCAGGGTCAGCAATGGTAGAACTGTTCTCCAGATGTACTCTTTCCCCCCTTCAGTGGATAAGTTGAAATTTCTGATTTTCATTTCACACTGGGGCCAGAACAGATTTGGGAATTTTCTCCAATGTGGAAATGCCTTTCCTTGCCCAACTCTAATACACGTTTGCACATGAGTAAAATAATTGCATTCAAGTGTTTGCTTGCCTGAGCTGCAATATGAATTTTAGGTTCTCCTGAGTTGGGTTTACTGTTACACTGGTTGTAGTGATCTAGTTTTGGATATTAGAAGGCATTGTTTTTGTGCACTGAAAGGCCAAGAATTGTAATGATTTTCCAGTAAACTCATTCAATGCCCATTCTTCAAGACTTCAAAGACTTCACCTTTGGGACTAGGTGGTATTATGTTGTGCTGAATTTAAATGGCACGAATGGAATGCAAAAAGGAAAGGTATTTAAGGCTGTTTTATGGTGCTGCAAGATTTGGTTGTAAAATAAATGTCTGAGTACTGAGGCCTTGGTCTACTTGATCACAAAGTAACCAGGTACTGGTTGGGGACAAAAGAAATCTATATAACACTTTTTTTAAGAAGGAAGAAACCAAACAAAAGAATACAGTTAATTACAGAACTGTTTTTTTGTTGTGATAATGACATCTAGTTATTTCCATATCATATAATTAAAATTTTTGGGTTAAAATATCACAAGCATACKAACTAACGCTTTTAGAGGAAAGGAGGAGAAATTAGCAGTCGGGGGTGGGGTGKTGGCTGCTGCTGCTGTTGAAGCACAGTCCAGCTCTCTTAGACACCCCACATGGAAAGGAAGGACGAAGACCAGAAACAACGTCCACTTCTGCAGCCGATGATCAGTGCTAAAGGCAAGTAGGCAGCATGTTCCTTCTTTAACCTCTGCTTGCCAAGACTTGCCAAGTTTGTGTCACGAGTGGGCTGCTTGAGACACTGATTTGAGTAGTGCCTTGAGTTGCTGACTTGCAGCAGTGTTGTGCAGAGGAAACCATCTTGGTTAGCCAGCTTATGCTTCTTTAAACAGAAGCCATAAAGAGGGTGGGGTTGAATGGGGAATGAGAAATCTCCTCTTTCAGGATTTAGCTGATGCTGGTAGCTATGACCCCCCTCCCTTACCCTTCAAAGGAGAGAAAAAAAAAATCCTGTGACTTTCCTTTGAGGCGTCACCAATAGATGTTCTCTCATAAGGTTGMGATTTTCCCCAAGATCACTGAAGTGCAGGTAATGAATTTACCTCTCGTGAGCGGCATTCTCTAAGCAAACAGTCATGACTTCTGTTGCAACTCTCACAAATTTATGTATATTTCCAGTAAAACTCATATGAGTCAGCTGCTTTAGCTCTGATGTGTTGGGTTATGTAGCTGCCTGGGCTAAACGGGCYTTCCATTACCCTGCTGGCCCAGTTTAGTTGGCCGAGCAATTAATGCACAACCTTCCTACGGTGACAGTATTCGGAGAATTAGGTTGTGCTCTCATAGCTGGGATAACAAATCATCTTTGGCTCCTAGCAGATGGCTTAAATTACAGCAGCCTAAATTATGTGAATGAAAGAAAATTACAAAGAGGGGATAAGCACAAAGAGGGATATATTCTTGGAATGTGTTTTAAGCATGTGTCCTGCAGGTTGAGAAATATCTAGGAGTATTTTGATGACAAAATACAGATGTGAATAGTAGAACATACAATGAAAAGCCCTCTTAAATAAGAGTATTTTCTGGTAAATTGATTTAATACTGCAGCATGCAAAATGCTGTTTACAAAAAAAAGAAAAAAGGAAGCTGTTTCCACAGTAATTGTGGAAATTCATTAGTGTCAATTTTGAAGAGTGGGTGTTAGAATTTGCTTGGCAAATTCCTGACTGGCTTACATTTGTTTTAAAAGTTAACAGGAAACACTTCTCCTAGGTTTACAGTAGGTAATTCATTAATATTTTGGTACTTAATGAATGCAAATTAATTGTTTTCTGCAATGTCCTTATATTTTCCATGGTCCTTATGAAAATCAAAGCTTCTGGTTTGTTTCTTATTACTTCCTTAGTTGAGTCAGTGAATTTGGATTGCTGTTGACTCGAAATATTTGGTTTGGGTTTGGTTTTTGGTTTGTTTGTTTGTTTAGTTTTTTTTAATTTTTTTTTTTTTTATTAAACAGTGTGTACTGTAATGAACACTTTTTTTCAAGACTGCAGTTTTTATTGCAGTTAGGGTCAAATGAGGCTGTGCAAGGAGGCAATGTTCATTCGACAATGTCTCATTCCCCAAAAAAACCCACCATGGTACTCCCTGTGCTGGAGCCAGGGCTCTGTGTGTGTTTGTGAGACATGACTTTGCAATCTACAAAGTTTGTGGAAGGTTGCTAACAGTAACTAGTCTTTTACTAGTCCTTTTTGGACATTTGCAAGCTTGCTTTTTTCCTTGGGATGAATACTTCTTCAAAGGGAACATGTATTTTTCTGCATGTGGACACATGCATGAGGAAAATGAGCTCATGTAAGCTGTTTGGTGCCTGGCTGGTTACTTGAGACTTTGACTGTTGTGCTAGGAAAGAGAATGTGTGCAGATATAGGTAGTGTGATTTATAATACAAGGAATTTTGTGCTGCTTTCAGCAGCAATGGAAGGCCAAGGCGAATGACTTCTGAGGCTGACTGCCCTGGTTTTTGCTTCCATTTACTCCAGTTCATTCAGTACTGTTTTGGATAYGCAGTTAAAAACAGTATCAAAACAATCTCCCTTAAAATCACACCAGAGTGTACAGAAACTGCTCTGTGAACGGTGACAGCCTGCTTTGTGTCCTCTCCACCCCAGCAACTCTAGGTCCCCACCTATCTCCCCGTGGCTCCTGGGCAAGGAGCAGTGCCGGGGSCTGGTGCTGTTTGGGTGCTGGGGTGTTCCTGCTGCCGGGCCTGCCAACCATTACCAAAACAGCTGCAGAAGAGCTAAGCTTTCCCTTTTGGCTAAACAAAACTAATGCCCTCTCTGTTGGAGTCTAACCCTTCTAGTTACCTAATTGCAGGACTCTATGCAATCTTGAGACTTTACCTCTTTCTTACATTTGCTTGAAACTTACTAAMAGGCTCAAGCCACATTAAAAATACTGCAGTTTGAGAAAACTGTCTTGTAATAATCTAGTAAATACAGGCAGATCCAGATTGTTTCTCACAGATAAGAGAATTCAGATGCTCTTCGACGCAGCTAGTCTTGGGATTACACTGCCTCTGTTAAGAAGTGCCTCTTCATCACACAGTGATGCTGTTAAGTTTCTTTCTGTTTGCACGGGTTTATCCTTCATATCCTGTGGCTCACTATTGATTCTGTTGGCAGAAATTTGCTGGTCTCTTTGAGTGTTCTCCTGATTTTGCTAAGGTAAAGAAACTTTATAAATTTTAAAATTAATTAGGAACAAAGAGGCTAATTTCAGTGTTTCATCCATACAGAAGAAATTTGGTATGTATAGGCATAATTTATAGTTATATCATGTTGTTTTTTGAACTAGGAGCAGTGACATTCTGTTTTCATAGTTACTCCTTAGATGCTTAGACAAACAATGTAATTTTTCTGCTTATCTATCTAGAGAAGTGTATGATCTTGTATTACAAAGTAATAGATCATGTATGACTGTTCCATAAAGCATTCTGAGGTTCTAGTGASAGAAAAGAAAGTTAATTAAGCATGGTATTAAATCATGCTGTTTATTCTTYGGTTCTATGTAGCTGAAAGGCTACTGTTAAATTTTCATGTTGAAAGTAACTTTTATTAAATTTCTGTGCATGGTCAAGGTGACTATGTAGGACTTCAAAACAAAATAATAGGCTCCATGTTCTTCATTCATACTTTCTTGTAGTAGACATATARTTCACTGAGGGGAAATGTGAAGTCCTGCACCTGGGGAGGAGCAACCCCATGCACCAATATATGTTGTGGGCTTCCCAGCTGGAAAGCAGCTTGGCAGAAAAGGACATGGTGGACACCAAGTTGAACATGAGCTAGCAATGTGCCCTCGCCACAAAGAAAGCTAATGGTATCCTGGGCTGCATTAGGCAAAGTATTGCCAGCAGTTCAAGGGTAGTGATCCTTCCCCTCTACTCAGCACTGGTGAGGCTGCACCTGAAGTGTTGGGTCCGGTTCTGGGCTCCCCAGTACAAGAGAGGTGGACATACTGAGAGAGTCCAGTGAAGGGCCACTAAGACTATTACGGGACCCAGAGCATCTCTCCYATGAGGAAAGGCTGAGAGAGCTGGGACTGTTCTGCCTGGAGAAGAGAAGGCTCAGGAAGATCTTAATCAATTTTATATAAATACCTGAAGGGAGGGTGCAAAGAGGATGGAGCCAGGCTCTTTTCACTGGTTCCCAATGACAGGACCAGAGGCGATGGGCACAAACTGAAACACAGGAGGTTCCCCTGAAAATYAGGAAACACTTTTTCACTGTGAGGGTGACCAAGCACTGGCACATGTTGCCCAGAGAGGTTGTGGAGTCTCCATCCTTGGAGATATTCAAAAGCCGYCTGGACATGGTCCTGGGCAGTGGACTGTAGGTGGCCCTGCTTGAGCAGTGGGGTTCTACCAGATGAACTCCAGAGGTCCTTTCGAACCTCAACCATGCTGTGATTCTGTGAAATGTAAATGTTCCTGTCATTGCTGTGCTTGAGGTAGTGTCTAAAGGCAGTAGCGTTTACTGCACAATATCGATACAGTAGTAAGTAAGTAACGATAGAGTATAAGAGGAATTTTCAACCCAGTCTGAATAACCCTGTGTTTTGAATTTGAGGGCCACTGTAGTAAAAGCCAAGCAGCAGTGGTAACTAGCTACATGGTGTTATACTGTAGSTGAGTATAATGGAAAAGCACAGAATTATAAGGTAACATGCTATTGTARTACTGTTGCATGTACTGTGGTAATATAAAGGACAGTAACACACAGGTGTGTGTACGTATGTCATGTTTGCTCATTCTGGGAGTTTAATTTCATAAAACATTTTATAGTTARGAACATTACCTCATTAAAATTAATTGCAAAATATAGAAGTTTAGAATATCATATAGATTTGTCACTCTTTAAGAATGAAACTAGTGACAAATAATTAAATTGCCAGTAATTAAGCTGTACAGTGGTTAAAAAAAAAATCTTACTTTAATCAGACAGGATTGTACTTTGTGATAATTAGTAAAATATGAGGCATATTTGCTCTTTAATCTTTTGAGCTGAAAAAGACAGGATGCATACATCATCTGTATTACCCTACAGTGAGAGCAGCAGATACCACAAGAATATCAGCAGCAGAGGAACAGAATAACTGAAAGGTACATTACAGTGCATCAGATTTCGTGGCAATGGCTTTACAGACCCCTTCCTTCTCAATTTTTTTTCACCAGCCTTTGCCAYTAGTGTTCCTATGTTTAAAAAACTAAATAATTTTAATACATTGATGACAGGATATGAAGCTTTTCACCTTGAGATCACAAGTTCAAATTCAAATATTATTGGCAATGACAAAGTTGCCTTCTGCTCAGCGGCCTGTCTTGCAGTGCGTTGTTGGTCCTAGCCTCGAGCTCTGTGGAAACGTGCCCGAGTAGCACATGGCATGGGAGTGATCAAGCTTGCCAGAGGGTAAGAACTGAATGGGCATCTGGACACTTAATTATTCTCTGACTCCTACAAAGTATGTTTGTTTTTGCAAATATGTGGTCAGACAGCAGTCAAACCCAATSGGATTGCCTCTGAGCATTTTCTTTGCCCTGAGTCTTTCTGAAGCTGAGATACGATATGAGCACAAGCTCAGAGATCTGTGCATGCTTGTTTAATGTAATGTATAAATGGATGTATTAAATGCGATACGTTTAGGGAGGATTAATTTTTCATGTGGTTTACTTGAACAGTGCTGCTCCAGTAATGTCAACTGTAAAGCTGTCCTGCCTCTTATTATTCGTAAATAAAATGTCCTGTTCGTCATTATTCATAACTTTAAAAAAACCCCAKTTTTTTGGATGGGGGATGAGCTTTTTTCCTTTTAAGTATTAATGAAGAGTTTTTTGCTTTTGCCAACCCTTTCTTATAACTACTACTTTGTGACCGAAATGTATTCTTGTAAATGGCTCTTACATACCTTTTAATCTGATAAAAATATTAATTGGCATGATTGAGACCCACAGGAAAAATTCAGGGTTAAAATTGGTTTTTAGTGCTACAACTAAAATCTTCAAAAAAGAGAGAAAGGTTTTTATTGTTATCCTTTTTATGCCTCTTGCTTGTATTTCAAACTTTTTGGGGTTTTATTTTGTTTGGTTGGTGGTTTTGTTTTGTTTTAAAAAGCAAGTAGAAAGGTTCAAATGTGGATCTTCTAGTACATTTAGGGTTATGTGCTTTTCTTATTATCATAGGGTAACCCTGTTGTCATATGGTCATTATCTATCTTACCTATACAAGGGTTCTCAAGTCTTCATTTCAGAAGTTGATTGAATTATTGTGCAATCTTTTAGCTGTTTCATCATTTGATAGATTTGGAGGTATTGATTGTGTTCATTCTTTGGCTTTGTAATGCTTCCTACATCTCACTACCGCAAAAAGCTCCAGCTATCCCTCAGCTCTGTCTAGTTACCAAAAAAGTGTCCTTTTACCCTGTTCTCCTGCTCCAGTAGCTTTCAGTTATAGTGGTGAATATGTTGACTCTAAAAGTCTACTATATATTAAGAATGCAGTAAAATGTGGAAGATAGAATTTAAATAGCAGAACTACCATTCTGACTGATTTCTGCCCCCCCCCCAAGTAAACTACCTCTTTGCCATCACAGTAGCCTTCAGAACCAGAGAAATGTCTTTTCTTCAAATCTTATCAAAGTTGAGAGCAACTGCCTTCATTTTCTTTTCCTATGGCTGTTTTAGCACTCGCTTTGGAGGATTTATCTTTTTCCAGTGCTGGTTCCATCTTTTCTTGCACATCCTACAAGATCTGTTTCTTGATCTTTGATACTATATGTCTTACTGTAGGACTGCTCTCTCTTTACTGGTAATAAGTTGATCCATCTGTACCCTGGACCTTCTCTCATTTTTGGATCAAACTCAACCTCCAGCTCATCTCTCTAAAGACCAAACAAAAACCTTGTGGGACTCTAACTAGCTGTTTGTAGCTAAAATAGTGCTCCTAAACTTTGCCTGCCCTGCCTCTTCTGCTGCCTTTTTCATTGCATAGGATTAAGGCCATCACTTTGAACCTGTAACCTGAGTTTCATCCTTGACCGGTATTTGTAGGTCCTGGTCTCTGGGCCATATATCAAAAGATAAAGGCATGTGATATCAGCTGGTTGAGTTGCCACACCTAATCTTTCTTTTCTGTCTGCCTTCAGAACTGTAGGCCATGCCATGATGATTGCGTATATTATGATTTTGTCTGTCCAGTCTCCATGTCTGTTGTCTCACATGCTTCAAGCTTTCAGCTGCTCACTTGGCTTCTCACTTCTTTCATCAGCTTGCTTTTTTTCAGAGTTGCCCAAGTCAGGTTCCTTGTCCTTCATTTTCAAAGTCTCCAGCAATAGTGCCCCTTATGATTAACTAAGATTGATTCCTGTTGTAACTCTGCCAGTTATGCCAGACTTCATTTCTTAAACCTTCACTATCTTGTAGCAATGTGTTTCTCCTTTCCTTCCAGCRCAGCCTGGCCTGCTGCGCTGAATGAGAGGTGCTGCGTGTTTTGATTTGCTCATGTTCCTAAAAGGGCTTGAAATTTGCAAAGTTTTTGTTTGCTGCGTTTCATGTCTGTTGTATTAATCTYCTTCTTTTGGTCATCTCCAGATCAAGTCTTGCTTGCCTTGCCTTTCATTACTTGTTTTTCCTTCCAGTGCCTGGTCGGATGTCTGGGGACCGCGTGGAAAGCAGCTGGACTCCTCTCAGGGTYGACAGGCACAGCTACTATTTGTCCAGTTCAGTGCTGATAGCCAGACTTGTCAGGAGTGAATGTTTTCCTTTGGCTTCACTGGACTATTATGAATTTATCACTTTGCTCTCTGCCCACTGGGTGTCTGACTCCCAATATTGGATAGGAATTTTCTATGACAAGTTTCCTGCRATAAGCATGGGTCCAAGATGCTGATCGCTTCTGTATTCTTTGTGTGGCCTACCTCTTTTGTATTCTGTGCTTTCTGATAAAGGTCTAAAGGGTTCGTGCTTTTCTTAAATGTAGCTTGTCATCCATGCTGTGGGTCTATTTTTGACTTGAGCTAAATGTCTGTTTCATGGCTGCTTATAATTTGGGTGATTATGGCACTTACGTGCCTGTAGACCACTATTACCCCTTACAATAACTGTCAACACAATATCATTTATACTTCTTTAATATCTTACTATCAATTTATTTGAAAAATTATTAATTTTTTCAGTGATTAGATACTTTCTCATGAACTTTAAAATTAATGTTCCTTTCGCAGAAGCAAATGTAAAAGTGCTGTTTCTGAGGACAGTCCCCCTGCCTTGTTTCTTCCTATTTCTTTTTTCTCTTCTTTAAGCAGCAGTTGCCAGTATATTCTTGTATTGCAAATATGAATGCACAGATCCTAGAGAGAATTGTGTCTAACTCTTTGAAATTAATATAGATATCAATATTTTTATTATTGTTGCTGATTCCAGAGGCTCCAGGAGATTGCAGTCCTTATTTGGTTTGGGCTTTATCCATGCAGAGAGAGAGAAAAGATTCTCATCCGACATTTTGACTATTCCAGCATGAAAAAAATAATCCACTATGGACAAATTTGTAATATACAAGGCACTGAATATAGGGATGTACATGCCTTTTTGCTGATTAAATGCTTGGCAGCTCTGTTGGAACTGGAGAAAAGAGTTAAGGGCACAAAATTAGGCAGGAATTAGGAGCATGGAGGTTGGTTTTGCTTGTGCCATCAGGCTTCCAAAACACTGAAAGCAATGACTAGAAATTATGTGTGTGTAGGGGGTTAACTTATTGAGGAAAAGGCATGCAGAAGTTCAAGTGAAATAGTCTATTCCACGAAGAAACTCCTTATTGTGCGCAAAAGCAATAGCTTCCATATGGATATGCTTTAGTCTCCGATATTTTCAAGGGAGACTTTCAGCGTTGCTCATTAGAGAATAGTGCAAGAGAGAAAGATTAAATAGCAGAGACTTACTATTGTGGTGTGCTGAATTTTTATTATTTGATTCATGAGAGCTGAGCCTATACACTTTCCAAAATGTGCCTCTTCCAAGGTAGGTCTGCTGCCATGTCTCAGGTGAATCCTTCTAATTAAATAGGACTGTTTCATTACATTAACYAGGTTATTTATGTGAGGGTATTTGATTTTTGCATACTACAAAGACAAATGCACCAAAATACAAATTTCCAAATACAGCTATTCCAATGAAAATTAAAGACTAGTCTGACAATTTGAATTCACCTTTTATTTGGCTTTTCAGTATGTAATGAAATGTTTTCTATTTATTTTCTCACACCTGTAACTTGCTCTAATAGTAAATTATGCTTCATTTGTCTGGATTAAAGTAGGGATAGCTTTTATTACTACAAAGAAAACAGTGAGCRAGGTGGAAAATGTACATCTAAACAAATTTGATTGTTCATGCATCTGCAAACACATGATTATTAAATTAACTGAAGGAAGTATTGTTATAACCATTCACAAACTACTGTGAAAGAATCTTTAATGATGAGTCCAGTCATCCTTAAAATCGTGTGTATTTTGGAATCTGGACGTATTCTAAGGGGTTCAGAATAGAACCTTTAAAATATTCTGAATTAGACTGTACAGGAGTGTTATCTGAAGTTGGTCAACTGTACCTTGTGTCACTTCAGAATATTGAATGCAAAACCTGAAATGAAAGAAAAATGCATTGAAGTTATACAGCGTGACATCTGAAAAACAGTGAAAGATCTTGTGGCCAGWGTAAGGAAGACTGTGCTCCTATTAGTTTGCAATGTCTCTGCATTTAAAGTATTGTGAAATGTAAGTAATAAACTTTTTATGTTGCAATTTCAAAATAGCGGTTACTTTTCCAATGTAAGTACAAATTTCATTTTTACTGTGTTCAGTTTTTGTGAAGGGCTCCCAAGGGTTGGCATTGCCATTCACAGAGACAGCAAATTGGACAAAATTTACCAATCATTTCTCAGTTTACCTCAGTGTGAAACATTGCCTGTAGTAGTAAGGCAATTTATTTTTCATATCTGCTCAATCCTTTTCCTTACTATACACACACAGTCCTAAATCTTGGATGCTCAGCTGCTAATTTTTGAAGTGAGATGAAGGCTTTACTTGGATGGCTAAGTTTGAAAGACAGAAAAGAAAACCACCCAAGTGTAGACGTCAGCATATGGCTGATGCACTGTTAGGAGAAAAATCCTTCAGATACCTTAAATCTGTGAGTGCTGCTTGATTCCTTCCTTACCTATGAAGAGACAGGAGAGGGAGCAGCTACATTTGTTCCACAGTTCCATTTTCTTCACCTTGAAAAATGATAAACTTTCAGGATGTACCTGAGAAAAAAGAAATTGTGATGAGATGTGTTTTAATTCTGGAGCAATKCATTCTAAAGCAATGGAGCTGTTATTAAGGAATAACCATGCTTATTTCACAATACATTTTGAAAGTTGGGGGGCTAGAAGAACTCATCTGTGTCTATATGTTGTGGCTACTCCAGCTGTTATGAAAGGAGCTAATGTGAAAACATTCCCATTTTTAAATAGGAAARGGTTATTGACAGGTGACAGTCTCCTTGAATCAGGATCCTCCTTAATTTCCCTGATCTAGTTTTTGTTGTGTTCCACCCCTCCCCCCCCCCAAAAAAAAAAATCTGCTTATTTCCTCTTTATTCCCTCCTCTGCCTATCACTTTCAGCCTTTTAAAACCATACCAAATACATATTGTGCGCCTTTCATTTTAAAAAGAAATGAAGGGACACAGAAGGGACTTTAGGAAACCAGCCTTTTTTTTCTAGGCTTAATAATTTTTATTCGGTAGATTTTCTTTCKTATATTATTTATTTCTAGATCTCAGATCATTCTAGTTGCTGCTGCTGACTCTMTTCAGTTGGTGCCTATATTACTGAAAAACAGTACCTAACCCTGGTCTAATGAACCCAGCTAAGACCGTACCCATGTAAAGCAGGTTGGAGGGATGATTTCGGGTTTTTTTCAGGCTGTTACGCTGTCAATGCTTTGTTTTTTGCAACAGTATTGAACACACTGTTGCCTTATGCTCAGCTTTTGATACTTTCCTGGGAGAATTCATCCTTAAAGGACRACTGTTCCACCACTGTCTTCATCCTGTGCTTGCACAGTTGATTCTTTCTGTGTAAGTCTTCAACCTTGGATTTGTCCCTTACTGAATTTCACAGAGCTTTCTTTTCAGGCAATTTACCAATAATCTTGATCTTTTCGAGTTTCTTCTGGCTGCCTTTGTCTTAAGCATATTATTTCTTCAACTTCATTAATTAAGACTGACTGGAACAGCTTGCAGTGCYGCTTGATACGTCTTTCCATTTTGAGTGGTCCATTGACAGCTCCTCTTTGTCTATAGTTAGTCAGTTTTGCATCTACATTTGTTATGTCAGGACTATGCAGCACAGATTAATTAGTTTTTAGTTTTAATGTTTTTGTGGAGGACATCTAAATACCTAGCTTGAAAGATTTTCATTAAGAGGCTTTTTTGAAGAAGCTTTTCTGAAGATCAGAATTTGTTCTTGCTGTAATAAAATCTTGTGAAAACTGCTTTTTCTGGCACATGCAGTTACTGTGAATTACACAAGGGAAGCTGATTAGGTTAGATTTTGCTGTAGGTTGATTGAACTTAAATAGGACATAGTGAAAGAATGAAACTGTTGCCACAATTTCTTTTTTCTGTTAGAAGTGGAGTTGCCTGCTACCAAAGTGTATAGTCAGTCAGTTTTATAAGGAATAAAGGCTGACTAATCTACATCACCCTATTCACTCAAATAGGTGAGATGCTGAATTATTTAGTGAGGTAGTATAGGAGGCCCTATGAACTAAAGYCGTTTTGCCCCCATGTTCCTCACTCTGACAAAAACTCCTCAGTCCCTCTGTCAGCTTTATCCAGCCTGGTTTGCACCAATGGTCTCACAGAAAGGATGGAAAATCCTGTGACCAGAGTTGGAGTTTTCTGTATAAACTTCACTAAGTGGGCTTGGGGAAATCAGTTGGTCCCACTCCCTTTGGAGGTATTTGAATTCCTTACTTCCATTGTTTTCCTTGAGTTAAATGTCTAAACACCTTCAAAGGGCCAAGCCTGACAGTGCAGTTTGGCTAGTTGAAGTTGATGTAAGGCTGTGCTCCACTGGCATGGGGGTCCCTGCCATTGCAGGCAGTGATTATTAGCGATCATGTCACCATGTTTATCTAACTAAAATTTGACCCTCCAAAACAGAATTAGCATTCAAGTGTCTCCTYATCTTCACAGCACCTCTGAATGGGGGATGGGACCCCAGATCACATGGGCTATGTAGTCCWCTAACACCAAAATTAGTAAGAAGAAAGATACTAAATAACAGGCAGGTGCCAAGATCTTTTGGTTTATAGAAAGTTAAAAGAGATGCTGTTTTTAAATGTACTATAGACCTTTTTTCTTAAACCGTTTAATCAAATTCTAGCCACTGATTTTTTTTAACTTGTACTTTTTTTTTAATACCTCCTAAGGGATATCCAATATACCTGTATATTCTTTTTATGTTATTAAAGATCAGATTTGCTTGCAAAGGGTGAAGTTCACCCTTCCCACGGAGTTATTCGTGCTTTTTTTTTTTTTCTTTCAAAAACTCTTTAAGGATTTTCGATAGAGAAGGGGTTATCTTGCCTTCAGAATGTTTTTTCTGGGGATGATAGTCAAATTTGTGTAATAGTAGATGACTTGTAATACCAGCCTGGACAGCCTTCYTCCACTTTGCCTTCCTTCACGATGTTGGTAGCCAAAAAGCACAAAATCCTTCCATCCTTTTCCCGTCGAGCTGTGTTTACCATTACCTTCATCACGTAAAGAATGAGTGTGCTTGGGTTGCATCCTTGCATAACTTATGAAATCTGCATTTGATGTGAACTATTTCAAATCTCTTGGGAGGTCCTACAGAGGCAGCTTTCTTCTGAAGCTGCATTTGTCTCCTGCTTGAATTAGAGCTCTATGTATTCCACGATGAAAAGGTTTGAAGACCTGGACGATTTCTTTGTTGTCCCTTTAACTCAGGTTTAGAAAATAAAGTTCTGTGTCTACTGATCTTTCAGATTTTTGTGTCTTGAATGGATCCAGTATAGTTTGTAACTTTACTGCAAGCCAATAAGGCTGCCTTTGCAACAGGTGATTTCTTCCTATATCACCATACTCTTAATTAATACGATGTAATTTTGAAGTATCACCTTTATGACCAAGAAAACACAGCAGCAGCAAACATAGATAATTTTGTTTCTGCAGTGTTTATTCAATAGTATTTTAGTTAATTATAATTCGGGAAAAGCTAGTTTGCCTGCAAGCACACTTCTATTCATCTGTATGATTTAATTAATAGTTAATTATATCAGGATCCCTACCTAATAACATTATGTAACCACATTTGTGTGTAAATGACTCCTTACAACTTGACACTTTAACACTGATAGCCTCAGGAAATAAAAGTGATTTTCTATATTTTCAGCAGCCTTGCTTTTTGCTAAGCTYAGAAACCTATTTCCCCTCTTGCTGAAGATGATAGGTGTTTTGCTGGAGACTGCTGTGGGCTCAAGGAAAACAGTTGGAGTCAATGTATATAGCCCTGGTCTGGAAATGCGGGAATGCTTTTTTTGAGTGTCAAGAAGTGGCTGCATGCTATTTGTGCAGGGACTTAGCTCCTCCCTGTTCTAACACCTGTGCCCCTGTCTGCATTACATTTTCTTGTTTTCTATTAAGGCTTTATAGTCTTTGATAAGCAGCAAGATTTTCTATGTATCTCTTTCACTTTARTATTTACTTAATCTTTAATTACGGTAGCATCTGGGTACTCGAATCTTTAGCCTGTGTAACCTTTTATGCATCCCTGAGACTATATGATAGCCGGGTAAAATTGGGGGTACAGGTGGGGCCTAGATGCTAGAAGAAGTGACTTGTCAGATGTCACACGGGAGCTTTCCACAGTGCAGGTCACTACCTCTAGTGTCCGAGCCCTAGCCCAAGCCAGCAGGTTCTCCTYCCTCTGCATAATCATTCTGAAACATCCATTTCGAAGGTATTGTGTTTTCCACAGTGTGGAACAGAGTGCAAAATATGCAACTGAGAGAAATGTGTTACTATAATGAYGATGCTATCCTTTGGTCTTCAGAAATATTAATAATAAATTCTTTCAGTAACTGGTTGAAACGGGCCAAAAAGTATTTTTTCCACCACTTTAAACATGCGTTATGTGTGTACAGAGAAGTTACAGCACAGATCGTTCACAGAGGTAGGCTGTTTTTCCTGTCTATGTTTCAGATCTATTTTTATGTACCGCTTTCTTTTCAAGATCCTGACTAGCACTACTTGTTTGTGGAATTGTGCATATCCTGAATCTTAGATTTCTAGTGTATCTAAATTTGTACCCATCCTAATGAAAGCATCACAAATAAGCATCCTTTAGAGACCTGGCACGTTATGTATGTAAAAGCAAATGAGATACAGTCAAGCTTAGAATGTAAAAATTTGTGATATAATGCTTGGTGCTTATATACCAAGAATAAAAGCTAACTTTCCTTTGGATTTTTGGCTCATAGCATTTTTCCCTTTGTATTATCATATAAAATATTTTAATCTAACTCCCATGATAGTAGGATAATTGGTATTTTGAAAATTAATGTTTAATATTTCAATTTGTTCTGTGTTCTGAATTTGTTTGTGAGCTATGAAACATAGAAAGGGAGCATAGTGGTGTAAAGATTATTAAAGCTGAAAGAATTCCAAAATTGCTTCCCTTTAGAGCTTGTGTCTGTTTCAGCTGCAGATCTCTTTTTTTTTTTTTCTCTCTCTCTCAGATGAGTAGTCATTTTCAGATTTGTATAAGTCTGGGTAATTCAGCATTGTCTGGGTCAAGCCACATGGAACTGTACTATGTATTCATATTAATGTTAATAGGGAGGAGAAGAATCTAATTTTGATGTTACTATAAAGTAAAGTATTGTCAGGGTTTTAACTTAATTCTGAGATCAATAGTTGCAGTGCTAATAAAGGGGAATTTATCACTCTGTATTTGTTGTATAGTAGCTTTCCCTTAAAGACCATAGGACCACATCAGTGAGGGTGGGGGTACCATCAGCTCTATATCGAGAAAAAACAATGAAATGCAAGTCTGAAGTGAATGTAGGGTGGATACGCTGGTTTGAATAAAAGATAGTGAATATTTCTTATTACTTTGCTGTATGTCCTGGTATATAGATATATTGAGTGAGAGTGTGTTTAGTGAGTCTCTCATCTCTTCAGAAGTGTGTGGTACAAAGGAAAAGGTGAGCTAGCAAATGAATATGGCAAAGCCAGAAGGGGCAGAATTTCCTAAAAGAGAAAGGCATCAGGAAATTTTGCTTTTGTTATGGGTGCAGAGGTAAAGACAGGCAGAGAAGAGCTGGTTTTGTTCATTAAGGTTGAAAATGTCTTGCACTGAAGTGCAGTGGTAAGCTGCATAGGTTGGGAGGGTAGTTCAGGCCTGTGAATGGTGAGGTCCTCCATCCTCCCTCAGCGTCCTTCCCTGTGAGCTACAGAGGAGAAGAGCAAGTGAATGAGGTATGTGTTTGGTGAAGTCCATTGGTGCTGCCGTATTGTCTGCACAGTCCACAGCAGCTGCTTAAAATTGAGAGCAGCATACTTCTAATTCGATGATCTTTGGGACACCTGCATGCATGGATTTGTATGTATATACGTATATTATGTAAATAATTATTCCAGATTGGAGTTGTTGCAGGCATCGTGCTAGTTAGGACACTGCGCTGGCGGCCACGTAAGACTTGTTTTGCTGTAGCAGTGACAATGTGGCAGCCCAAGTGTAGACATCTACAAGGTGCCTGTGGTCACTGGTGTTGAGGAATTAAGCACCATGTTTTGTCAAGACAGAGCTGATACCCAGCCACCTAAGTATTATGAATACAAATGCAATTAATTTTCAGTGTCGCCTGAAGTGGTTTCTGTAAGGTTGTATATCTAGTTTGTGAAGCTGTGGGTATTTCACTCTTAGGCTTAGAAAAGTGTAGACTGCTGTGAGAATGACATGACCGTACTTATTTCTTGGGGCTTCCTGCCTTTTCCTACAGTTACAGCAAGTACTTAGGCTGGGTCCTGGACTGTTTGCAGAGCAGAGTCCAAAATAGATGATGGAGAAAGCTTAAAAAAAAMCCACCAAACAAAAAACCCCAAAACCAAAGCCCACAATCCTTTCTACTTTTCTGGCTTATTTTTCAGATATCATAATATTACAGAGAGACATCAGAATTAATACATCTCACATTTGGGGRCTACCTCCAAACTGGAAATGGTGCAATGGAGACGGGCTCCAGGGCAGCAGTGTTTACTTTTCTGTGTTATTTCTCGTTCCCTGTGCTTCCCCATGTGGTTTAGGGCTGTGCAGGCATGGAACAAGCATGGAATCACCATGGGACAGATTTATCTGTCCATCCTCTCCTTCCCAAGTGGTTCCCTTTGAACCACTTCTAAGATTCCTGTTTCAGAAAGAGTAGCTACTCTTTATTCCTGGGTACATAGTGTACTTGGAGCTATCTAGCATCAATATACCTTATTCAGACTCTATAATGACAAGCAACCAGCACATACGTAATCATAAGATCAAAGAGACTTGGAAGACAGCAGAAAAGGAGCTGCTTCCTCATTAAATTTGGAGATAAGGACACAGGCAGAAGTTGAAATAAACTTTTTTCATTAGAGAAAAAAATTATTGGGGCCAGAGGATCCCAGCTGTTTGCCTAATACTGCTAGGCTTTAAAGTGCTTGCAGGGCTTGTGTTCTGCACACTTATTTCAGTCATAATGCGCCTTCCTTGGGGAAGATAAWCTCTATGAGAGGGGGACAGTGTGACCCAGAAACAGGGCAGCTCTGGTCTCAGGAGAGCTGGGAGAACATTGTGAGCTCTGTGACCAAGTAGTTGTGTGAGTCTTGGCAAGTTAATCCTCCTCTTTGTTTCTCAGTGCTTTGCCTAATTAGGCAGAGCAGGCAGGACAAGTTACTGGCACAGTTAATGTTTCTTACTATACATTTGTATAGTGCCTAGTACAGCATATCCCTAGTTGTAAAAGGCCTCAGTACCAGAGATAATGCATGTTGTAAGCTGCGCAAAACACACTGGATGCTGAAAATCCTCAGGAAAAGCAGACTCAAACTAGTTAGCCCACCAGATTTCTTCATCAAGCAACAGAATCAGGTGGTCTAAATTTTAATGCKGTGTCTCATTTGGTGAGATCTCATTGCTGTTGGCTAGCTAGTAGGTAGCACTTGCTATGCTGCATTAGTAAGCTTGCTTCAGGGTGGGAATGAGGGCTTACTCTCTCTGTTCTGTTTTTCTGGGTATGAGGCAGTGTGCTGTGGATTCTTGGTCAGATCTTGGTTCTGCTTCTCCTTACTGTCTAGGATATCTGAGTAGCAGTAATGCCCAACATGCCATGGCGACTAAGTCTGCTGGCAGACCTTGGGAGGGAACCCAGCACTGTGTGCTTGGTCCAGAGTCCAGCAGGATGTTGCCCCCCACATGAGAAAGGGGACTAAGCCTGGCAGCTGTGGCAGCACTGGCCGAGGAGCCTGGCCATGAGCACAAGGCTTTTGCTTGGGCCACCGCAGCAGTAACTCCAGTGTGGCCACCTGCTTAGGCTGCCTCATTGCTCACTGAGCCTCTTGCTTGGGATTTAGGCAGAATTTAAGCTGTTAGCCCCAAACCCAGGTTGCGCACTCCCCTTTTTGTAGGGGAGAGGCTGTTACTGTGTGCATGGCTCTTGCTGAGGAAAACCAGCTCGTGTCTAACACCACTCCCCTTACCCCTTAGGTCCAGTCTGATGAAACAGCCAAAACACAAAGGTTACTTAAGCTGCTTTTACAATCTTGTGATCCATCACTAGAGCAGGCCAAGGCTTCAAGACAGTTGCCGAACAATAGCTGATCTGTTGGGGAGCACTGAGCATCTTCGCATGCCATAAGCAGAAGCTCTTGGCCAGTAGTCTCAGCGTTTTCTTCTTCTGCCTGCCCCAGAACCTGCTCAGGATTGGAGGAGTCAGGAGCAGCTCTGCCCAGCTGCTCTGCACCTGCTTCCTTGCTTTCCCTGCCTGGGACCAGTTTGGGGAGTTTTCATCTATCTCTGTGATAATTGTTCTTCCTTTTCTTTTCTTGTAAGTATTCCTTATGAGTACTTGAAGGAAAGAGTGGAGTTCAACTTTGGTTTGAAGGTTGAGCTACAGCCTGCACTTGTATGCCTAGGGCTGAGAGGACAAGGCAGAAACAGTAGTTGAGGATGTATCACAGTCTAATTAAAAAAAGTGATATACTAGACTCCCCATATTGAGCAAGTTTTTAAAGCCAACAGAATGTGCATTATTTAATAACAGGTATGAATATTGTATGGGATAGTAGACAATTTCAAACAGGCCTTTCTGGACAGATTGGAGTGTGACACAGCTTTGTGAATCAGAAAATCAACAATTAAAGTATTAAAAAAAAAAAAAAAAAAGAAAGATTAAACTTCAATTTCAAAACTTTGATCTTTTGAATGTTGCTCCCTAAATGGCAAAGGTTTATGGTGGTTAACTGTAGTGGAGAGGGGCAATGGGATAACTAAACAAATGTTGTAAAGAATGTGCAATATTTTCTATGATTAAAAATTCTAATTCTCTTCTCTCAAGTAAATATTTCAGATGTGTGTTTTTCATGTTTTCTAATTACCCAAGAGAATGGAATTGTAGTTAAGCAATATTAAAAAATGCATATTATGTACCTAACAGGCCAGCACTGTTGAATATACATAATTACATTTCCATAGCTTTTTTCCCTGAGTTCAGGATGTTAATAACATGTGAATAATTAAATAGTTTGGATATTTTCTGTTGAAGGAAGCAAAATATTTATTAATGGCAAATGGAGAAATCAAACTGCAGTTCACAACTGAATTCATTCTTGTATTATCTAGGACCTGTACATTACCTTGTCTCTGTTTTTCCCCTTCCTGGGGCAGTCAGCACTGTTGGTAGATATTTCGGGAATATTCAAAGGGAGATCTCCCAAGCTGAGCAGATGTTACATTAATTTAGGAAAACAATTTAAGATTAATTACACACAGAAATTTGGTCCTAGCCATATGGAAAAGTCCATATGACATCACTTATGTATCTTCTTTGATGCTTACATTGACTGAGTGCAAGTGTTACATCCTCCAAGCCAGCTCTCTTTCCACAGTTATTAAAAGAATGGCAACATAGAGCTAAGTTTTCATTGCAGACTGTGTTGTCTAAACAGAACAAAAAAGCTGAAGTCTAATTATAATCTAAACTGTATGAGAACATATTATTGAATGTAATGGAAACTCCCATTCCCCCCCACCAAAGTAAAACTCTTAAAACCTGCAACATCCCAAATACAAATTATCATGTTTGCCTTATTAAGATAACATTTGTATGAAGTTAAACACACTTTCAGTAATACTTAAATGGATTAATGACAGTGGTAATGCTTCATAGTTTTTGTGGAGTATAAGGGTACTGAGTATATAATGTAGTAATCARTATGCTAACTCCGTGATTTTTTTCTGCTACATTGGTTAGCAAAGATAAGCAGGTTAATATTGCATGCTGAAAAGTTCAATTATTCATGATGCAAGGGATGGAAGATTTCCATGAAAAATCAAAGCTGCTTGATATGTAGGTGCCAGTGAACGATATTCCATGTTGAACTGTTGAGCATTCCTCCCAGTTTATGTGCACGTACCTAATGTGTTCAAAAGGATGGAAACCCTGAAGTGTTCAGTGATAAAGTACTTTATTTTGATTGTACTACTTAGTAGTACTTGCTTAGTACTACTTGCTTAGTACTACTAAGTACTTGCTTAGTACTTGCTTAGTACTACTAAGCAAGTCAATGGAGAATCAGCCTTTCCATGTTAACAGAATGTGGTGGAGCAAAAAGCATATAAACTACCACTAAACAGAACAAAAGATCAGGAAATTTAAAATGTTACTGTCTTTACTATTTATATATTAAGGAATTTTGCCACCTTGCTTTTGATCCAGAATAGTTTAATTAGTTTTTTCTATTTTATGATTGATTCCATCAGTTTATGTGTTTGCCTTTAAAGTAATTTTAGGTTCTGTCTTGCCTCTGATGTAGTTTTTTAGTCTCAGGGAGATGTGGCTGAGTGGGGTGTCTCCTGCCTTACTCAAGAAAGGCACAGTCTGTGTCACTGTAACCATGGAGAACCCAAACAACCTTTAATGTTTATTCCCTTAATGGCCAAGGTGAGGTAGGAAAGTGCTCCTGTCCCCACTTCATAGATGGAGACTAAGGTTAAGATTGAAGCCCAAATGTATTCAGGAATGACTTTCTGAAGATGACTGGGTCACCTCTTCAACACTGAAAAAAAATACAGCTGTTGTGCAAGAGAGGGTCTCTTGTGCACATCTGGAAGGAAAAGGTATCAGAAAAGCTAGCCCAGACACCCTGTGGGAGCAGGGCTAAATATCCTGCACTGAGGCATCTCATGCTTGACACTGTTGTAGGTATTGCCTTGAACACTGCCCCAGTTTGGACCCCTTTTCTAATTTTTGTCCATTCTGGGTCTCTAAACTGATTGCTGTCCTACTTGATACTGGACAAAAATGCATGCCATCATAAAAGATGATTAAATGCACTTGTACCTCTCTAAGCAGCATTCTAGTATATGAATTTAAGCGGGTTGTCAGGAAAGCCTTACATTTTGTTATCAAGTCAGATAATTTTCCTCATTTCTATGTCTTCATAAATGTAGCTTAAGATATTTTTTGGACTCACTGACTATTTGATTATATAAATAGAATCACTTTAATGGTCCTTCAAATAAGCAATAACTAAGGGTTTAATTCTGTAAGAGATTTATATTCCTTGCCCAGATGCTCTTGATTCTTTGATAATTTGCACAGAAGTGACAAGTTCTGTTTGTGTTTGTCAGCCCCAAATAACCAGAGAACAAGGGTTAGAGCATATTTTTATTAAAAGAGGAGACCTTTAATAAAAGTACATTTTTTTCAGAAAAAAAAAATGATGCTTGTGTATGCCTGTGAGATATTTAATAAAAGAACACTGCGCAATTATGTCTGGGACATCAGACAAGCCCTTAATGCAAGCCTTAAGGCTTTTTTCTATATGTTAAAAGTAAAACATAGCATTTCTTGAAAATGCATTCTTTTGTCTTCGCGGTGGTGGGGAGACTGTCCACAAGGTGGTTGTTGGTAGTAAAATGAGACTTCATTTTTTGTCAAAGCAATTTGAAATGAGAGAAGTTTGAAGCTCACCAGAAGTGCTTTATGTAATCGAATTTGAGAGATTCTGTTCATTCCTGTATGACAACAACATCCATGTATTTGGGGTTCATGGAGCTGTATGTTTGTCTCATAATGGCGTGACCAGATTCATCACATTATGTGTTAYGAGGTCATTCAGCAAATGACTGCAAGTTAAAGAGTTGCAAAAGCAACGTGTAATTTCAAAAGTAATTTTGTATACTAGCATATCTGGATATTATGAGTAATCTGTGCACTTGTGAGTGATTTGCTACAGCTTACTTAAAGATGATGAAAAATGTCTGCATGCTTATCAAATGAGGGCATGCTAGTTTGTTTTGTTTTTTTACTGACACTCTTACTGTGATTATTTAATACATACTGTATTTTCAGTGGTGGTGGAACCTAGTCATATATATCCTTGAGCTGAGATATGTATGAAAAATAATATAGGGTTGTTCTAAAGCAAAAAAGCCCCAACAAAAATCCCCACAATAAGTTCCAATTTCTGCTATTATTTAAGCAGTAATATTTTACCCTGCTTCTAAGACATGGTATTTATTCTGTTGTATTAAAATCAAATTTCCTTTTGTTGGGGGCTGATGTGTGTAGAAATCCATCCAGTGGAAAAAAAATGCAGTTAATTACAATTACTGTTCTGTCTGCCTCTGTTGGCGGAACGGTTAGTGTCTACAGGGTATCACGTGTCCTCTACATACAAAGTAGAACTATATATATATTGTGTAATGCTATTCACTGTGAAACAGGTGACTGCTGACTGGATCTTGTGGTTTTATCTCACTTTATTCACTGGCAGACGATATCAAAAGATGCACTTGATGTAGCTGGCCTGAAATGTTGAACATCATGAACCATGCAATTCTGAAGTAAAATATAAATTTGAATATTTTTGTAACTTGCATTGAGGTTTTTATCACTTTAGGTTTCTGATAAGATTTGGTTTTCACTGAAGCTTTTCTCTGTATTCAGGATAGCTAGAATTTTGTATGTACTGGTCTGTGCTTTGAACATACCATGCCAATGCATGCTACAGATATACTTTGTTTCTTTCATCAGTTTTGGATGAAAGCAGAAAAAGAGTATCTTGAAATCAGCCAGACTATTTTTCAGAATAAAATTTAAATGAATTTAAATGAATCTATCGTTTTCTAGTGTATCGCTTTCCCGTTTTTCACATCAAAAGGGTCTAAATTTCATATAGGCATTTGTTTCTGGAAGGTGTAATAGAAATAAACTCCCCTGTATTGTAAAACTAGAAAACTGAACGTTGGTAAAACCCACTAGCTCTGTTCTATATATTAACAAAGATGAAATATGGAGTTTCCCTTGACTCAGAAGTGAAGATAAATGAAGTGGGGGAAATAATAATTTCTCTGTAATCTTTCAGCATTCTTGGTTTACTTTGTAACTAGAACTCAATGAAATAATGAAGTTGGTTCCAGCCAGTTTGGATCAGAATGAAAATACATGCAAAAATTCCGTAAATTTAAGCTACCACGTCTTATTCTTGTTCTTAATTAGTCCGTTCAGGTTCTCTAACTCCCCAGGAAAATCTTAGTTTATCCTGCTGAGTATTTGTAAAATTAATTAGGCCTTTATGATTTGACCTTCTTTGTTGAAATTCAGTTAACTGAAGCTGTCATGAGTAATTATAGATGTAGATACATAAGAAGCAAAGGAAAAGCATTTCATCTTTGCCACGTTATTGTTGGATGTTTTACCTCTATCAAAAGCAAAAGATACTTGTTTTTGATTTACATTGTGTAGTTTGCTGTATGATAAAAATTCAGGCAGCATTAAGACTATTAAAGCAAGTTTTATTCAAGCTCTGGAGACAAGAGAATATGGGTAAGCATGAACTTCAAAGAGTCAAAGACAGGCTTTCTTCATCCACCCAAATGTTAAAGCCTAATTCCATGTTGGTGTGATACAAAAAATCCTGCCAAAGTTGTGCTCTTTGTTGCAATGTCAGACGAGGATGAAAATAAGAATCCTTCTTGGGAAATTTCAGTGCAAAGTAAATAAGAGTAACCTGAACTCAGTCAGCTAGCTGAGGAAATGTCTTCTAAAATAAAGTATAAATAGATTGCAACTTCCTATTGTAGATCTCCTCTATTTCTGATGCTATGCCATTCTGTATTTTAATTATTTTTAATAAGAATTTTCAATTCTTTTTTTGCCAGAGCTGTGCGATTGGAAAGATGTCACTTCAGTCCATGCACATCCTAACTTATTGCAAGGCTCTTTATTTTTGTATTAAATTACAATTTGTGGGGTACTGTAATTGTGCTACTTCTTTCAGAATTGTCTATGTTCTAAACACCTTAGGTGCAAATTATGCCTTTGTTTATTCATTTACTCATAACTCCCTGGTCAGGACAGGCCAAAAGATGATCCCTCCCCTAAAGATATTTTGAGATGTTGGATGAATGTAGTAACATAATGTGGATGCATCTTCATTGCTGGTTTTAATTAGCAAAGGTACTACAGTCTTTCCTGAAAAAATTGATGAATTTGAATGAGTAGGAACTCAAGGTTTTAGAGAGATCTTGAGATATTATTTGTGACTCTTTAAGATTGGAGGTAGCTGTGAGGACTCCATCACTGTAAGACAGATACCACATCATTGACTTAAATTGTAGTGTTTGTGTTATCTATTTTTGACCTGGCATTCATTTCTGCAGCAGATTTCAATGCCTTGTGGGTGGTCTTACCCATTTGGTTAACCCTGAACTGCTTTCTATTTAGAGGAAAGCTTTCTTCGCATGTACCTTCTCTTTTAAGTAGAGCATTCTGTGACCTCTTCTCCTATGCATCTGTGTCTTGTGGTTTCAGCTTGGATGAAATTGCTTCAGAATAATCCTATTTGTGTGATCTACTCAGGGAATGTTTTCATTCTGTGTTCAAAAGATGATCAAATGAGTGAGTCAGTGGGGTGCATAGTACAAAGCAATATCCTTAGAGTACATAAAAACGGGACAAAGGCTAATTTCGTGACTGATGTAGTACAACAGCAGAAGTAATGAAGTCTAGTTATAGAAAGATTTGTTGGATTTCAAAATACTTTATGTAGTTCTTAATTTTGTAAAAGGTATCACATTATTTTTTAGTAGACCATCTCATGTCCATTCCTGTCTTCTTTTGTAAAGATTAGCCTTGTTGTTAAGCTGGTGGGTGTGTGTATAACGTATGCTTGAGTCAGAGAGGTTGAACTGTCCTAATTCCAACCTCATTAAAATGTTTATCATGTACTACTAGCCTTTGGATGGACAATAAGTGGACTCAAACTATTGTGCATTTCCCTTTCTGTTGTGAACTTCACCAAGTGGGGTGGGTGAGAAAGAGAGGGTGGCATGTGTTAAGGTTTGTGTGTTATGGACCTGATTGTAACACTTAAAGAAAGCACATAGTTCCCCAATCAAACGTAATTCACTATAACTCATAAGACATATCATACAAGCTGCTACTTTACAGAGTTTCTTAAATAGAAAGCTTGTTTTGCCTGAGACTTAGTAAGGTGTGAAAGGCAATTGCATGAACTCCTCAGAAAAGGATGAATGACCCCTAACCGTCACATGAAAAGAAGGAAGGTCAAAATGTATTGAATTAGAAAACGTGAGCATGTGTGGTCTTCCCATGTCCTCTTACATTCTCCCCATTTGAACATTTCTGACGTACTGTGAAAGATGTGGGAGCTGTGTATTCAGTAGGTGTACAGCTCCTATGGCTGTTAGCCTGAACGCTTATTGAACAGCAGCTCTGTAACACAAAGAAACCTCACTTAGGTAAAAGAAATATAGTACGCACCAAAGAATCAGTCTGAAATACTTTGTAGATATTATACTTCAAAGGTCCTGCAGGGTAACATATTCAGGCTAACACATTCAGGCTGACATGTACTGCATAGTAAGTAAAAAAATTCTAAAAAAGCAAAAAGATTCTTGGAATAAGAGAGGAGCTACACAGCTGGTGGTAGGATATGAATTAATGGGTTTAAATTGAGGTGAGGGTACACATTGGGAAACACCCTTAAACACTGAGGGTAGTGAGACCTTGCAGTGCTTACCCACAAAGACTGCAGGATCTCCATTTCTAAAAGTGTTTAAGAGTAAGGAAGTATTCACTAGGAGCTATATAGATGTAAGTGAATCTGCCTGGGGAGGACGTATGAACTAAATGATCTCATGTAGACCCTTCCGTGCCCAATTTACCATAAGTCTTCATGTATAACCTAGGGTGACTGGACACTTGACATGCACATCCTCAAAAAGCAGAAATTTCTCTCTCCCAGTGTGTTGTGTGAAACACCAAGACAGACGTCCCAACTGCCTCTATCTTTGCTTCTGTTGCTCAAAGCACTTTTTAGTCACCTGGTCTTTAGTAGGACAAAAGACAGGAGGACACTGAAGATAACTGAGAGAATTAGTGTTAAAAAGTTGTTTGAAATTCCATGTTTTGAATTTTTAGTAAAATCAATTTTTTAATTAAAAAAAAAAGAAGAAAAATATGGGTGAATACAAGGTGCCTAGATACTGCATGGCCATATTACTTGGGAAGAAACAGTACCAAATTTTGACCATAAATACATACTTTCTATAACTAATATCCTTTTGTCTGTCAGCCACAATGCTTAGAGTTTAGTTTAATGAAATAGAAAGATCTATGAACACTTAAGGAAAAATTTAATTTAGTCTCTTTTGTTTCGCATTGTCTTTTCGTTCTCAATGCATCTGCAGCAATCAAGGTTGCAGCTAATGCCAAGGCTCCAGGTAGTAAAATGTCTTGATATTGAAAATTAGCCAGATGATGTTTTAAGGTATCCAGTACCAAATGAATGGCAATGTTTTCTCATATAACCTCTGTGAGAAACAGAACCATGCCCTGATCTTTTCTTTAACCTGTGAAGTACAAGCAGTATTTCACTATATTCTGAAACACACTGATGAGATTTAAATCATGGTTGTATCATGATATGTTATAACTTCATAATATCAGTGATCATTAGGCATGGAGACTATTAGTAATCTGTGGACTGGCCTTTCCCAGGCAATTAGTCCATCTAGTCCAGGCCAAGAGCTAATGATAGTTTTTGTCAACTGGCTGTTTATACAAGCTTTCAGCAGTGCATACCCGCTGAGTATCTCCACTGTATGACAATACAGACTTTCTTGAAAGTTCAGAATTGTTCTGGTATTTAAAGTATCTGCTATTTTATATAAAAAATAAAAAAAGAAAAATATGCTCTAATGGCCCAAATCTCCATCGTGCCTGTGTATTGGTCTAAATAAATTTAATTTCCCTAACACRTTCAAAAGTATCCCCGTTGCATATGTAAGGAACTGGGGGAGAGAGGAGTTGTGCTTTTTCTGAATCAGGAGTCATCCTTGTATTGATGAAACCTAGAGAAGCTCACCCTCATGCTCTAATGGACCTAATCTGGACATTTGGTTAGCCTGTTCTCTGACCCTTCTTAGGATGCATGTCTAGATGCAGCTGGAGTGGTCTTCCCATGTGCAGGTGTTTTTGTTCTTGGGTTTTTTTGTTTGTTGGTTTTTAAAAAAGAAGACAAAGGCATGACTTTGATTTCTGCTATGAACTTTTTTTCCCTCTGGAATTTAATAAACTCAKGATTTTTAGATGATAAGACATATGAAGCCCTTGAGGCTTGGCATCTGAACAGTTACTGCTACGTTTTTCAGTACCACAGAGCTTTCATTGTTTCTTTTCATAATAAAGATGCCAATAACAAACCAAGTTATTTTAAGCACATTGTTCTTGGTGCTGTATATGTATTATTTCTTCCCCCGCATTTTTTTGTCTTATGATATGCTTTTACATTTTTTGAGAATGTTAGAATTATGCAGTTAAACATGTTACAATGTATGAGAATAAAAGTCTATAATACGTATAAATACTAAATCTGTTTCAGAATATGATAGTTACTGCTTTCTGAYAAAATTATATTAAAATCTCTCACAATCTGAATTCAGTGTTAAGGCACCTTTACTGAGTTGTTTTATTGTACTGAGCAAAAGAGGACATTACAGAAAATAGAGGAAATAATACATTGATTTTTTTTTTTTTAGTATGTTGTGTGAGTCAGGCCGAATGTTTCACTGACTCTTAGACACTTTGCGTTTGCCAGGATTTTACAGTATTTCATATTTTATCCATCTAAAGAAATAGAGGATTTACCTAGTTTATCCATAAGAAAGAACAATATGAGGATAGACTCAATGTATTCAGACTGACAGACATACAAAGCATAGGATTACTAACACTAGTTTTAATTGCAATGAATACTTTTATTACAGTGATGCTAAAGCTTTGCCTGGGATTGCATTTCTCACAGGGTTCAAAGGGTTGTAAGAGACAGGTTGTGTGAACTTTCTTGCTGGACACTGATACAGCATGCTTATGGGTCTTGAGTGTTTTCTGACTGTACTTTATTCTAAAGGAGGACAGTCCATTTGCTTGCTCTGCTGCAGCAGTAGGCCATAGTTTATAGATTCATGGCACACATTAAGGAAACTTGATCACACGTGCAGTGACTTGGAGATCTCCTCTGTAAAAGTCTCAGACCAAATGGCAAATGTCCRAATCCTGTTCTGCTTCCTTGCAGCTGAGTTGAATTGATTGTTTTTCACTGCTGAATTTGCTGAGCTTTTGTGTTCCAGTGGTCAGTGACACAAATGTTAAGTGGCATATGTGAATGAATAGCTGTAGCTTTTCTGTCTCATTGGACATGGAAATCAAAACAAGATGGAGCAGGAAAACTGCATCTTCACTGCAGCCACATCAGCTCAGGTAGTGCCTGTTGTTAGAGATAATTCAKGTATCCCTGTTTGCAAAGTAGCAGAAATTGCATGGAATTTAGTGTCAGTGCACCAAAGTGTTTATTGGCATCGCTTTGTGGGGGCTCTGTGCTGCCCTGCACGCATAAATGCTACTGTCTACCCTGTTAAAGTCAGCCTGAACTCCTCTCAGTGTAGTGTTGATGAACGTGAAGCAAGGTGTGCAGCCTGCACCTACTAACACGCTCAGTTCTTGTGTGTCCCAGTGTGCTTGAGAAGAGGCTAGATAATAGCAGGCAAGGGGAGTGCTGTTGTGGCAAGGCATTACTTAACGTGGGACAGTCCTTGTGGGCACCTGAGGTGAAGCCAGGCTCCAGCCAGCTGTTTTCACTGCTGGGGAAGGGGAAAAGTTGTAACTTCCTTGGAATGGACATGTTCCCTCATGCTATCCTAATAATTAAGGGAAAACGTTTTATGATACCAAATATTTAATATAAATTCCCTCCTCACAGAAGAAGTTTCCATATTTATTGAATAGGTCTGTATTTATGAAAAATGACAGTCTTAATCCTGCAGCTTCTGTGTTTGAAAGTCCCTCTTGGCATCAGTGTGCTGCCAGTAACTGCACTTGCCCATCTGGCTAGCTTCCCTTGCAAAGGGTTAGARGGTGTCACTGCTTTTTCCTAAAAGAGTTAGGTTGTGTTTTATTAGTTTATGCATCCTTCTGAGCTGTGCTGCTATTGGAATATACTCCTACTGAGTGTGCACCCCACTGTTACTCAGCCAAAGCTTGTAGTGCCATCTACTTGATACAGTGACAGATCCTAAATTTAGGAGCTAAAGCAGACTCGAGTCAGAGTGAGACAGAGGAGGATTGCTAGGATAAAGATCTTACCAGATTCATTGCAGGTTTGCGTTCTGGGCTGTAAGCYTTGCATTTGATGGCTTCAAATTTGGCAGATGACATTTATAGAGCAGTGAAAATCAGGATAAAGTAGTGTGACTGATGATCCAACCTGAAGCTTTGGGGGAAGACGGCAGGACCATTTGAAAAAGAAGCCATATGCTGCTACTGTGACTTCTGCTCTGCACACGTCTCTGCTGTAATGTYATTACTTCAGTGTCATCTGGTGAAAGCACATTAAGCTGGGCTATTCTCAAATTGCCAGCACAACTCTTCCCTTTAGTAGGTGTATTATGGTCAGTTGATATGACTCTTCATGCCAGTTGGCTGTCATGTGAGCAAAAGTTGCTCTCAGCAAAGTTAACTTCAGTACAATTTATTTGAATCATCCTAGCTTTACGTTACTTAAAAAAAAAATAAATTCAAAAAACCCCAATACCTCATGAAAMATTCCCAAATAATTATCTTTTCTGCACAAAGGGTATTTTTTTCCATCTTAAGTCCCAGTAATTTCTAACAGCTGGTAGTAGTTACAAATCTAGTGGCATCATCCCACCCTTGGGTGATAGCAGGTGATAGCTGGTGATGAATGTTGCCAGGACACTGCAACAGAGCAGCTTCATGACATTTCCCAAATAGCCAGSCAGACAAGTTGTGCTCTGCTTTTTTCACAAACCGGTTAGTAGCTCTGTTTTTTCAAAGGTGCTTAAAGCCTGCTGATTAGRGTAGGAGTTACAGGTGGTCTGTACTTGTTCAATTTGAACCCTAAGAAATCTGTCTGGCCTATAGAGCATTTAAGTAGTATCYAGGTTAATTTTGTATCTATTAAGTTACTGGTTACTTAAAATAGGAAGCTTCTGGTTTTTGAAACACTAAGTTAAATAAATTGTTATTTTTCCCTGCTTGGAGACCCTTTGAAGAATTTGTGTGTTAAACCATAGTTTGGGGCACAGTCTCAAAGATCCCAAGTTGTATTTTTCTGAGTACCACATCACTGTAGTATTTGAATGTTTTTCTGATACTTGAAARGGAGTACAGTCTTTCCTTCTTTTTCCATTTATAATTGGTTTGTTTATAAGGAGAATTTCACTTAGAAAAGCTGAGTAAAAGTCTGACCAATGCATTAAAACAGCTGAGCTACTGTGAGACTGTAGGAACTGAGTGAATTTTACCACTTGATTTGTTAAGGGTTGGTACAGCATTGCTCCTCAAGTCATGCAGAAGATCCAAGTTCAAGCTGGCTGTCTTTTTCTGTTTCTGGATACGCTCCCTCTTGCACTCAAACTTGCATGTTCAAAATTTAGAAAAATTTTACAACAGATTGTGTCAAGCTTTGATTTGGCCTACATGGTACTTCAGTGTTTTTCAGTCAGTTGTGTTTTTCTCAGTGGCAGACAGACACTGGCAGTGAGAGGCAGCTATTCTTGCAAGACATCAAGAAACCAGGACCTGCTGGGGAGTGTCCTTCCCTTCTCTTCTAGGGCTCTGTGTCAGGAGCTGAGCGGGAGGGTCTGTTTCTCAGTGGGTTTCTTATGCTTTTTCTGGCTGGGACGGACCTTCAGCTGCCTAAAGGAGATCTGAAGAACTTCAGGGTGGGATATTCCATGACTGCTTCTTTTTTTCTTTTTGCTTTGATATTAAGGTTTTTCAAAACTAGCCCTTCATTACAGAGGGGCAGGGTGGAAGGAGGTTTGTAAGAGATCTGTTGTTCTTGCYGCAGCCTGGAAGTGAAGATTCGGGAAATGCTGTCCTTGCTTCTGAGACAGTAGGTGGAGCTGTTTATTACACACTTGAAACTTACTCCTTTAAAAATGAAAAATTAAAAAATGTGGTTGAGAAACAGTTTTCATCTGCACTGATGGAGTGCCATGTCCTAGCATCCCTAAGATGTATTAGAAAGATGATGTGGGTAAACTGGTTTTGTAAAAGTACTACAATTTCCTGGATGCTGCTTTATCTGTCCAGTCTTTATTCTGGCATTCATGTAGTTTTCTGTACTAATCAAATGGAGCAGTTCTGTCCTGCTGTGCTGCATGTGACTCTTCTGGTTTTCCACCTTCTTTTTGTAAGACTACACAGATGTTTGCAATTAAAATTTCTAAATTTCTAATATGATTCATTTTGTTACCATAGAAGAATTTTATATTGATTATGTTACAGTGCTAGGGTTGTTAATTTACCTTTTTGTTTGCTTTACCATTAAAAATGAATTTTTAAACAGAGTTCTTTTGAGGAAGGTACAGAAACCAACATTCTTCTCAGTACCTTCATTTTGCAGAAGTGATGGAAGATGGTATTTCCTGCACAGAACAAATAGAGATCCAAGTAACAACAAAACTACCTTTAGGTTGGCTTGGCATATGGRGGCTCAATTTGATTGACATGAGATGGAGGAGCTTAGGCTCAGGGAGGATAGATCTGTTTGTGTTTTAACCTTGCTTTTCAATTCTTTGTCTGAATGAAGATCAGGTAGATCCAGGGAGATAATCCTGTTACGGAGGGTGGTCTGAGAGTTTTCATTGAGAACTCACATCACATGCAAAGGCACCTGGCTCCCTCTCTGTTTGATGAACTGCTATGGGCACTGTAGGCCCACTGGAGGTTTTCTAGGAGAGGTTTCTCAATCCCTTCTGGTGGTGAAATCTCCTATAGCATTACAGTAAATCTGTCCAAAATGTAACAGGTTAGCTTAACGGAAACTGATATTGTAACTGAATTTACRTTGAATACTTTGACAGTTAAATTAAATGTTTATGTTGCCTGCTTGCAAGCTCAAAAAGCAGAGTAAATGTTACTGAATTAAGTCATAGAATACTTAGTAGTAATACATATTCTYGCTGTTTTCTTTTGCTAATGAAAGCCAATAAAATGGTAATTGCAGTATCTTTTGCCAATCTGTGCTTAATGATAACCTTTGATATAAGTGAACTTCTTTCATATAACAGCCTTCTTTCCAGTGTTGGCAGGTGAGAAAATTCATAAAGTAAGCATATAATTTAATTTTCTGCAGCGGGTAATGTAGCAGAACATTATGGTACACAATCGAGCACAAGCAAAGTATTACTTGCAGTCTTTATTTTCTTTTTGTACAGGACCTCAGTTAATAAGGTTTATTGGTGAAATAATCAGGTTTACAGGAGAAATAATAAACAATAAATGGCAGTACGTCATTTGCAGAACCCCTGGGTTCTTGCTTAGTTAATTGTATACTCAGTAAAACTATTCTTGGAAACCAGAGGGATCTGCTTTTACAGTATTGCATAACTACAGGCTGAAGTCAGGAATCTGAAGCTGAAAAAAAAACCAGCAGCAGCAGCTCAGCATCTCATTTTAAACAATCTGAAATTGCCTAATGACTTCTAAAGTGAATTACTCAGTAATGAAAAAATAGCAGTGCATCGTTCATTATTGCTATTATTCATCTTATCATCAGCTCTGGAAGACTTCAGGATGTTCCATGAATACAGGGTCATATTTTATTCCAGTCATTTGAAAGCTCCTGTGTAGCTGATGGTGCCCTTCTGTAAGTCAGTGATAGTAGATTACTTATTTCTGAAATGCTTTTGGCGATTTATTGGAATGAGATTATTTTCATAGAAAAATAATTTCCTGCAGGCATATCCCCTTTGATTTTTGAAAATCTGAGCCAAACATTTCGCCACAGCTTCGGTAGCTTATACTTTTAAGAGGAAAAAAAAAATTGAGCTGCTTTATGGAGAAAACTTTGGAAAACATGCTTAGAGTTTCCAAAACTTTTGGAAACATGGTTAGAACCAAACCAATTCAGTCATGTTTGCTGAATTTGCAGAAAAGCTGAAATGATGCTTTGGAGGTGTAAACTGTCCCATTTATATGAATTCAGGTGACAGTAAGGATACTGTTAGTGTTAACTGGTTTTTTTGGTCACCAAAATGTGCAGGGAAGGAGAGGAAGTAGCYTATTTCTAGGATTTGGAAGTAAAGTGAAGTTTCCTTGTGGAATGCCTAGCRATTCAATTTTGATCACTTCCTTTGGTTTTCTATAACATGGGTGACAGAACTTGGCAKTGAATTAGGACAGCTAAAGCACTCCTTAAAGATGGGGGGAGAGTAATTAATAAAAACAAATTTTGTGCAGAGATGTCAGGAGGAGGAAGCTTTCCGGAGAGTCTATGAGTGAGTGTGCTATCTAAAGAGGAAGATGGAAAAGGAGTGCTCWAGGAAGATAAAGTCAGTTAATAACTGTAAAATAATTTTTTTGCACTGGCATTTTTTTTTTTGCAGGGGAGGGTGGGGAGAGTTTAGGGGAGTTTTCACATCAGTCTCTCACTGTGTGAGGGCCACCTTAATTGGAAGCATCAAGAGTAATTTTTAGACTGAATCAGTATAAAGAAGAGAAATTAGTCTCCAGGACCAGATGGCAATTGCTCACAGGTTCCACAGGAACTCAAAAATGAAATCGTTGAACTGTGATATGCAAACTGTCTCCTAAATTGTTCTTGGTACCAGGAAAATGGACAAATTTGATATGCGATGCTGATTTCTAAAAGGGGRTGCAGGAACGGGGAAACTGCAGACGAGGAAGGCTGACTTCTATACCGGATGAATGACAAAGTTGATAAAGACAATAGTCATACTCACACCAGTAAAACTGGGGAGGAATCAACATGATTTTGGAGAGCAAAGTCATTCCTTGCAAATCAAGTAGAGGGCSTTGAAGGAGCCAAGAAGTGTGTGAATTAGGGTGATCAAGTTGCCATACTACACTTGGATTTAAAAGGCTTTCAGAGAGTTCATGCAATTGAGGAAATGAAGCTGTTGAGCAATAAGAGGGAATGTATTTAATGGATTAATTACTGATTTTTAAAAAACGGGGTGGGGAGAAAAATAGGACTAAATGATCAGTTTCCTTAGTACGAGGTTATTAGTGGATTTCTTTTAAAAACTGTGTTATTACTATTCTGGAAAAAGTCTAAATAATGAAATTATCAAGTTTGAGTGAGAAAAGTTGTGAAGGGACTTCTGATTCTTACTGACAAGGCAGCAAACCAGCGTGTGAGATTAAATGTTGATTAGCTCAATTTTTTTTATACAAACACACCAGTGTTACTATATGTAATATAAACCCTTAAATACACATATGCAGCAGTGGGGTCTGTTGAGAAAGGAGATCTTGACATCACTAGTGATCCCTTCTTTTTGCAAACATAAACTCAGTTGGTGATGATCAAAATACAAGTAGAACATTTAAGAATTAGTGTGAAAGGAGTAAGAAATAGCAAGTTGAGTAAGTTTATAGTATGCCAGCAACTTGCATGGCATGGGCAGTTCTGGTCTTTACCTGTAAGACTGATAGAACCAAAAAAGCACAAAGAAGGGCAGCGAGTACAATCAGAGAAGCAGAACGGCTTTTGATAGGGAGATGGGAGCAGCACTTCTCGAACTGTTGGTTGCAACCCGAAAAGGAGTTGTGGGACAGTTTGAAGGGGTTGCAGTGTTTCAGGCTGGCCTGGGAACAGCATGCAGCCTTCCCACTGCCAGCAGTAAAGAGGGTTCTGC
The DNA here is from genome assembly GCA_030449065.1 of Oceanodroma leucorhoa. Lineage (NCBI taxonomy): Eukaryota > Metazoa > Chordata > Aves > Procellariiformes > Oceanodroma > Oceanodroma leucorhoa. Next base: position 558,138 of record JASVER010000198.1, on the reverse strand, counting down.
ATGGCTGGGAGTGAAGATCATAGCATCATGCAAGATGCTGCCCTCCTTTTCCACAGTGTCTGAAAACTCTTAAGCAGGGGAAGACGACCATCACACATGTTTGGATCAAATGCTTGGAAATGTCCTGAGCTGAAGAAGAGATGGATCTGTGACATCAGTCAGAAATTTTCCAAACACTGTATCGAGAATACTCATTCAGCAATGCAAATTAAGCTAGCTGAGCTACAAGTGTCCTGATCTTTGTGTTTGGTTTGAACTGTCTTTTTCAGAAATACCTATAAATTGTTTGACCTATTTGGTATAGTCATGTGAATTCTGCCTCTCGGAGGAATTTCAGGATTTTATGTTGTAATTTGGCAAACACAGCGCATTAAGCAATGCGTATCAATAAGCCCTGCCTTAATATTACTCTGTTGTTTCTATGCTGAATTTATAACTGCTAACTTGTGCCTAATGATGCTAATGTCCCATCAACTCATGGTTAGGCAAGGGCTGGTTGATTATTTTAACCTCCGTTTAAGCATGAAAAAGATTTTCTCAGTCTCCATCATTTGGACATCTAATTAAACATGAAGCTAATGAAACAATTCTGGCTTATGCTGCTTGGAAAAGCTCTTCCCATCATGTCTTATGTTGATAATTAACTCATAATTCAGTTGCTACACCTTTACTACACCTCTTTACCAGCATGAAACAGGCTTGGCTGGTACATCAAGGCTTTTAGGACATGCGGTCTTTATTACCAAAGCAAGTAACTTTTCAAACTTCTGTTCTCATTAAATATCTCCTTCCCCATCCCTCTTCCTGCTCCCCTCTCTAGGCTTTAGTTCCAGGATAAATGGTAACCCCACTCAATTACAACTTAGAAACCAACWAGTACCTCTTATTCTTAATCTTTTTCCCTTCTACCTATGAAGCGTAGTCTGAAATGATCTGCCACGTGCACAGGTGCATTTACCTTTTTACCTTGTTGCTTAAGTCTAGAATTTTATTCTACATATCTTTGCCAGACTGCTTATGTTGTCTGAAGTTGCGTACAACTTCCGTCCCCTACGTTGTACTTTAAAAAAAAAAAACAAGTGCACATCTATGTGATAAGTGATTTAATCAATATTGGTGGAATAGCATGAAAAGCATCTGTGATAAGTGCTATACAAATATGAGATATTTGTTTTCTTTCGCACAGTAGTGAGCTTTGCTTGTGCTTTTTTCTTTTTCTCAGTTGTAGTCCCAGTAGTGTACGCTGCAGCTGGATGGCCATTTGGAAATGCTTTTTTTTGTTCCTTAATGTTGGGAAGTAATGTTTCCAGCAAGGCTATTACTGATTTTTTTTTTTTGTCAAGGCTGAGGTTGAGATGATTCAAATTTAGGTGTTGCCCAAAGTTAGTGATCTCCATTTTTGAATGGTCTTTACCACTAATAGAAAAGCTAAGTTGTGCTTGAACAATTTTGCTTCCAAAGCTGTGTGCCTAATGTCTGTATTGCTGTAGTTTGAGATGATTGTCCTCTCTTTCTTCTCCTTAACATTTAGAGGGAGCTTGCTCCACTGAGTGTTAAAATCACATTTTRATCCAATAATCTGAGACCTTTTTTTCTAAGAAAAAATCAAATTTTAAGAAAAGCAATGAACATACCTACCAGCCTTAAGGCCCTTCTAAATGTTTTGGTAGGGAGAATGCAATCCATCATAGAAAATGTGTTAATGAAAACAGTGGACATTAAGCAGTGTTGCATTTTAGTACAAGCCTTTGTGTCTCAGGCTCAGCCTCAACTGAAAGATTTTTTTGGATCCAGCTGGAGCCTTTCACTGGCTTCGGCAAGGTTTTGCAAAGATGCAAAATTCTTTTTACTGTGCTCTGCTTGAAAAATTGGGGCCCAGTTTGTGATTCACGTCGTTGTTACATTTGGAAGGTAATTTCAGCCATTCCTGAAGACTGTTAAAGCATTTTTATCCTGCTTCTTTATTCAAATGTTGATAGCTATTTTTGCTTACTAAAGGTTGAAAGAGTTCGTGACTGGATCTCAAATAGGAGTTTATAGAAGTAGAAAATTATTTATTTAGGGATATACGGAGCCACAAAATGAAGCTTCAGTAGTTTAAAGTAGTTTTAAAAATATTTTCGATGGCAACATTTTCTCATAGGAGAAGCGTAAATGTGCATGGGAAAAGTTTATCTTTGATTTTTGAGGGAGATAAAATTTTCTTAGGCATATCTGAATGATTTGAACAAAAGAACATGTGATGAGGTTGTGTATGGTTTAGAATATAATCTCACCATCATTTCCAGCAAAACACTTTGATGTGTTATGGAATTCAACTGATTTTCTACAGGCTGCAGTGCTTCATGTATATTTTTGATGTTTTGAAGAGTATTTGAATGCTGCTGTTTTATTAATGTAATAAAAATATTTTTAGCTATTTGTTATGTTAGGTATTAATTAATAAAATGAGAAATGATAATAGATGTGGAATCATCTTACCTTACGTTTAAATTGAAGTATGTTTTCAAATTTCTAATGCTATTATCTCTAGCAACAAAGAACAAATTAAAAGGCATCCATTATGTGTATCTCATATAGCACTTTTCACTTGTGGGTGTGATGGTGTCTTGCAAAGGAGTTGGGTAAATGTTGTCATCTCGATTTAGCAAATGAAGAAAGAACAAAACCAGTGCTCTGGAGGATTGTATTATTAATGAAATGCAGAATTGTGTTCTAATTTCAATAAATCCATTAGTGTTTGCTAAAATATTTAAAAAACAGCATGCATAACATTTATAGTTTATATCAAACTGCAGGTGCCAGAGTAGGTTTCTATTCTTGACTCATTTTGCTATTTGCTCTGCCTAACTCCATTGGATTAATTTCTTTTGATTTCCAAAAGCTTTTGAAAACAGTCACATAACAAAAGATGGAGAAAAGGTCATGATGTTATCAGGAGGTTAGAAAGAGAGTTGTTTTAGATTAGAAACTGCAGCTGAAATGAAGGAGTAGGAACAAACAGTGAACTTTCAGCTTTGGCTAGAGGCATGTGGGGCTTCATATTAAAGGACTTTAGCTTATTAAATGATTTGGAAAGGAATGGCAAGATGCTCAGAAACAACAGAAGGATTTAGATTAGGTGAAGTCAAAGGTGTCTGCAAGGATGTAGGTAAAGGTTTTATTTCAAGCTCTGGGTTGGGATTTTTTCTTTTTTCCTTTTTTTTTTTTTTTTTTTTTTTTTTTTTTTTTTGCCCCATTGACAAATGCTGGGCAATGCCACCTCAATAGAGGAACCTAGTTGGGTGTGCTGTACTGAGTTTTAAAACTCACGGGAAATAGGTAGGAAGATGCCTCAGCAAAAACTGTACCCGTGCAAAGTACTGGAGAGTGCAATAATTACGATGGAAGATAACGCTGATGGTCTCATAATTCTGCTGTGCAAACTGAAGGTGCCTTCTTGCCTAAAATTGTCATTGCTTCTGATCAGGAAAGGAGCTAATAATTGCGAGAGCTTTCATTAGCAGCTTTCTTGTTAAAAGAAATGTGAAAGAGTTCGCCTTACAGAAGAGACAAGAGAGGACACGATGAAAGTACAGAAGATATTATGTGGTATAGAATTAAGTGCTCTTGCAGTTCCTTTTGATACCAAATGTACCATCATCAAATCTACACTAAACAAATCCAATTATTTTTGCATGATTAGGCTAGGGAATTCATTTTCCAAATAATGCTGAGGTTCAGATTTAACAGGATTTTCGAACAAATAGACAAGCAACAAAATTCCATGTTACAACTTCTCAATACAACAGCAACTTTCACTCTTTGAAAAATAAGACTATCTCTACAGACAGGAGCAGAGAGGGAAGTTACAAATAAATGTTCTTTGTTCCAGTAACTCCTGCTCATGTGGTCAGATATCGAACCCAAGTGTTACATGGACCATAGTCCATCTTGGAATTTATTTTCCAAGGCTGAAGTCCATCACTTCACAACTGTTAGTCACTAAACTGAAATATGGAAAGGGGGGGAAAAAACAAAAAAAAAAAAAGGAAGCAATACAAAGAATAGGCAGGGAAGGTACCCTGATGAGAGTGAGGGAGAATGAAGGTATGTGCAAGCTTCAAAGTCTGTTACAGACAGCCCAGGATGCAGCCTTGACAAACTATTGTAATGCTCATAGCAGGTTTCATGACGTGCATTTCAAAAGAATAAGATGGGTGGAATTTAATTCTGAGATTAGGTTTTTAAGTGAAGGCTGAATGAAGAAGCTGTTGAGATAAAATGCTAGCTGTTGTTTAAACAGTTCACTAAAAGTAAATTAGGAAAAACTCAGTTTTAAGAAGTTTAAAAGTCTCTCAAGCTCGATACATGTGAAAATCCTAACTCTGAGAGACATTTAGACAACCAGAGGAAGGGAGAAAATGATAACACTGCTGAATAACAGCAGCAAGAACACAATGTACAGTAACTAGTCTATACATCATCTGCTTTAGAAGAATGGGTTTGGGCTGGCATGGAAAAGGTACGGTTTATCGCAGAAGCATATTGATTTTTATATATATATATATATATATACACACACACACACACACTAAATTGCTATGCTAGGGGATCTGACACCTTTGCAATACAATGATAAATTCTTTGGTCTCTGGCAGACAATTAACAATACCAGGTGCTCTAGAGTCCATAAAAATCAATGCACTGATACTCAGAAGACTGATGGAAAGCCTTAAGGGAGGCAGATGATTTTTAATTAACTCAGGTTGAGAATTTTGCTGGAAAAGATCATTGGAAATCTAAAAAAAGATTAAATTAACAATTTTGGGGAGTCCAAAATTAATTTCTGTTCTAAAAAAAAGAAGCAAGACAGAATTTTGCTACTTCTTAATGATGTGAAATGTGGGATAATTTTTAGAAATCAGGTTTAAAATTCATATGGGTGAAAAATGTAGCAGAGGCAGTATGTGTTCAGCAATATTTGAGTGAATGAGCATTTTGCAATGGTGAAACTTATTTCCAGAGGGCAATACTGTAATGACACCTTCATGGTTCCTTTTCTATTAGCAAGAACTGGAAATGTGAAATGAAATGGGAATCGTTGCTGCGTAGTTTGGCCTAATGTAAAGATGAAGTAAACGTTACTGGGCATCCATCTCTGAAGCGATATTGATGCTCTCAGAAATGCATCAGTTGCCATGACTTCCTTTCTGGATGCGCCGGCACAAAGCCCCACATGAGAACAGCTGTGTGTGTAGTCAGTGCTTGCATCCATTATGGGATGGATTGGTGCATTAGCAGAAAAGTAGAAAAACAGGAAGGGGAAACAAAGGGCAGAGGAGTAATAGCAAGTAGCCATAATATGGAGAAATAACAGTTAAAGCAGCCTCTCCCTTCAACTTCCACTTGCTCTTATGAGTGGAGAGGCAGCAGGAGGCTGCATGCCTCGGCCTTTGGGGAAGGCACAGCATCCCCTTCATCTCTCAGAAGAGTATTTTTGAGACCAGTAATGTATTGCTGTGAAATTTTCCTCACATCAGATCTGGTGGAAGGACCATTGTTCTGAGTGACAATTCAACAGTTGCTCCTGCCTCTCCTTGCTAAAGCAAGCTTCTGTAAGGCAAAGTAATAGAGGAGCAAGAGGCTATTTAGTCAAATACCTGGTTTTAAAGGGAGATTTGAACCTTTGCTGTGATTTGGTCCTGTTGCTGAAACAAAGAATGAAGCTTGGTTTAGACACTGGCTTTTGTATTGTTATAATTAGTGGTAGGGTTTTTTTTTTGGGGGGGGGKGGGGGGTGGAGGGGGTGAAGTTGTTTGTTTTAGCAGTGTTACGGCATATATACTGTTAGCTGATGACCTGCAAACGTGCAGGGCAATGAAGGAAAGTAAAAGTAACTGCAAGGCAGTTAATCAAGTAGAAATGTTTGAGCTCTGGGAACAGTATCCCAAGTAAAATGTTGAATCTTAAATAGTGCGTTTTAATACAAACACATGTCCAAGCTGGAGAAAGATATCCCCCTGTGCTGGAGGGTAATATTTTCACTGGTTTGAAGGGAACTTATGTAGCTTTAGCTTCTGAATTATGTAATTACCCTGAAAGAAACACTTTCAATGGCTTGATAGAATAGTACGTACGAGGATAATTGACACTGAGATGCCAGAGACATCTTAGAAATACACAGCCTGCTAATTAAAATAAATGCCATTACCTTCTTTCATTTCTTCCAAGTAGCAGATTCTGTTGTGCTTGCCATATCTAATGTACTGTGTAATATTAAGGTACTGGAGTAAGTGCTGACACCACTCATGTTAGCTCACCTGCTTTCACACCAAAGTGTTGTGAGTTATGCTAAATGGCTTGAATTATGCTCTTATTTCAGTGAAGGGCAAAGCCCCCATCAATCTTAGATGTGAGAATTGGGGTCCTAATTAAATTTAGATGACATGTTTGGTTTTTTCTTTTTTTTTTTTTTTTCTTTTTTTTTTTTTTAGTACGGTAAACCAGCAAGACAAAATCTGAGTCACTTGTGCTCTACTGAACAGATCATAAGACTTCCTTAGGTAAAATACTTGCATGCTCTCAGGAGTTTGGTTGGGATTTTGGTTATTATAATTGGATACACACAAATGTAACAGGCATGTAATGCATATTTCAAAATGTTTATCCAATTTACGTAGTTTACTGCTTTTCTTACTGCATCTGTATTTCTTTGATCTTCTACAAACTTCCCTTTATGTTCTTCTGATTAAATAATAAATCTGGGGATTTCTACCCTGTTGTAAATAAATATTTTATCGTTAAGGATTTTGAAGAAGTTGAAGTCATTGAAGACTTTTGAAAAGATTCTGAAGAAACTTCTCAACTACGCACAGTACAGGCAGTTTAAAAGAAAATTGTTGACTTCAGTGCAGCATTTTCTTTCACATGGATATTTGTAGTATATTTTTGTTTAAGTTAGAAAGAAGTGCAAATATACTGGGTAAAAGATGGTGTTTGAATATAACCCATTTTAATGGGGTGTGGCAAAAGCTGATATTTTACCGATTAACAATACAAGGTAAGAAGTTCTACTTGACCTGTTCTTTTGGATCTCTCAAATTCGAGGTGTCCAGAGAGAGAGGGAGAGGGAGAGAAATTTAAGGGACCTGACTTTCAAGAAGGAATAAGCCGTCGCTAGAAAACAAACTCCTTTAAAGCACCTGTCATTCTACATACCGTAGCTAAGGAGCCAAAAATCTGATCTTAATCATCCAGCTCAAGTTATATGCAATGCATATAAAGGTATGATTTGAAATTCACATATATCTGTTCATCTGTAAGTATTCATCTCAACACATAGATATGGTAATGAGTAAATAACAAGGATTTGAATAAGAATAGATTATTTTAAAAATAATGAAGAAAATAACACTCAGAGTTGAGCATTTTTATTTCATTTGGTGAACTTTTTCTTTTGGACCTACCCAGATTGAAAATATTCAGAATGTAATTTTGAAAAACTCATGCTGAACAGAGAGTGCAGATGACCAAATCTAATGATGATAGTGGGTTTTTGTTGCTTTGCTTGCTTGTGTTCTGGGGTTTAGCTGGACACCGTACAACCAGCAAATCTCTGAAACTACTGCTTGCTTTTACAGTATCACTATAATTATTTATTTATTGAGTGTTATTTGAGGTTAGTCTATAATTTTCCAGCTACTGGGTGTAACTGATGGCAATCTGTCCCATGTGAGCCTTCAGATTCATGCAGGAATGGTAATGGTGAGATCAATGAGTCATCCCTTTCTTTTCTTTTGAAGTGTCCCTGCTTAATCTGAGACAGCAGAGTTTGCGTGCTGTTTACAAGGCTGCTCCAAGGCACTCAGCTACCCTAGGATACATCTGCATCTACCACATCTTTCCTGGAGTTGTATTCAGCTTGCAAAGCGTTTGTTTGTCATCAAGAGCATCGGGTTTCTCAGGACAGGGCCTGCAAAGTACCTACCTTTTGACAGTGGCAATAACCTGGTGACGTGTTGCAGGGGCAAAGCCAAAGTGGGTACATAAACCCACTGACTTTGGAGATTTTCATTTTCTTAGCATCTGTGGCACACGCATAGTGCAGATCACAGATCTGTTTGTTGTACTTTTCATCCAGGCTACTCTAGGTGAAAGACCATGGTTTACCTCACAACTTGGGCCTCTAATTATTTCCATGACATCTCTTATAAGCTTAAAAACTTCCCCCCACCCATGCTTCCTTTTTTTTTTGTGTAATGTCTCACTGCTTGCAGTGTTCAAGAATCTTTAACTTAGGGATCTGGCTTACTTTTCACCTAGCTTGGTGATCGACTTGGGTGCTGATCGTAAGGGCATGCAGCGTCACAGTGCTTAACATGAACAAGTCAGCCAATTGTTTTTCTGGGTTCTCAGGGCTAGTTTCACAGGCAGTGCCTAATTTCCTGTATGTCTGGTCACATTGCCCCAAGTCATCGTGGTTTATGTATACATGCAAGACAGATACTGTACTGGCTGTAATCTAATTGTATCCTAACTAAGGGCTTGACAAAACTGCTTCATTCAGCTGCTTTGCTGTTATACAACGTCGTGTAAAACGGATCTCCCTGCAGCCTCAGATCTTTCAGTCTCTCTGGACTTTGGTTTGTGTAATTATAGTAGAAGTACCAGGTTGTTTAGACTCAAGTTCATGTTTCGAGGGCAAGTTAGGCTCATTTCTCATTTTCAACAACTTATCGACTAGGGTCAGAATTTCTGGTAATTCTGGGTGTGAAAACGTCGGGATAGAAGATTTTACTGGTATTAGAGGAAGATTTTACTGGTATTGCCCTTTATTATTCCTTAATTCCTCTTGACTTCATACCTCCATTACAAATCTAGCACTGGTCCCTTATTTTAACTCCAGTAAGCTCAGCAGGGTATCTCTGAGTTTGCCATTCAAATGCTACTCCAGAACTAGTAAGATCGGGATTTACTGATGAAGACTGGGCATCAAATGCATGTTCTTCTCTCTCGTATTTTGAGAGTCCTGGCCTTGTACAGTGTCCTGTTGTTCGGCAAGCTAGTATGTTATTCCTGAGCAACTTTTTTTTTTTGTACATGACTATACATACATGTGTATGAACATGCCATAAAGCTATTGCATTTCTTTTCTGCATTTAGTGATGCTGAATCTTGAGACACCAATCCACACAGCCTATGAATTTCTATAAAGCCGTTTTGGCAGATATCTGGCTTCCTTGATCTCTCTCAGCGGACAAGTAACACCGAGGAATATGAATAATGATCCCTTTATTTCTGAAGGCCTTCTATGGCCCTCATGGAGATTTTTCAGTTGGCAGAAGATACCTTCTCCATCATCAATGAAATGGAAGATGAAAAGAAATTAGGAGAGCTCTGAAAAAAATCTGCAGAACGATGTGAGGTAGGAGAGTGGAAAGCTTAGTAGAGTAACTTTTTTGATGGTGTAACCTCTTCACATAAGTTTAGGTGCTGGAGTTGATGACATGATAAACACGATGTCTGGTCTTTGTAAGTTCCCATGCTAGAACACAAGCCTTGAGGTCTGAGCTAGTATTTCTGCAAAGTTAAAGACAGATTCAGTTTTTTAAGTGAGCTGGGAAGCTTAACGGTATGTGTAGAGTGGTTTAAGTGCTTCTTGGACACAGATTCTGTGGTGGCACTCTTCAGAAAATGAACTGAACTGCAATCAAGGGAATCTTTGTAACTCCAGTATTTCCTGCAAAGGGGAAATATTTCAGATGAAACAGCCTTCTCCATCATTGACTGTGTGTTTTACAGCCTGTGTGTGCTTTGCCTATATAGCAGAAAGAGAAATGCTTTGCTTTAATTGCTTGCTGATTTCAAATAATGGTTTTTATAAATCAACAGCTCTTCTCAAGCCTGCCTCTGTTTTTTGAAGTAAAGCTTTGCTTTGATTTATAAACTGTTGATTGTACCCTGAGCTTTTGTTTTCTCTGCTTTTGTAGTTACATAGATAAAACCAGTGTACTGAATTCCTTTAAAGCTTTTTGKTTTTTTGCTCAAGGAGATAGTCCTTGATTATAAGGATCAGCGCATTCCAGTTTGTGTTTTAGAGCTCTCAAAAATGTTATATATAATTAGCCTTTTGCTTTAGGCAGGAATTTGTGCAATTGTTTTTCTCAGTAAAAATAATTGTCTGCCAATCAAGATTTTTAGGGGATTTTTGTGTTTTGCTGTAAGTGCTGAAGTATTTCCTTTTTATGTCTGACTTACACATACTGCCATAGTAACTGAAATTTGCACCCTTGGCCTAGAGCGGTGGTTTGAAAGATGTCTAGAAACATAGTACAGAAATGGGTAAAAAATTATATAGCCCCATATGTGAAGAAAGCCATCATCTTGCTGTCTCCATGTTTGCTTATATTTTTCTTACTCTTGACTGAATATAAGTGGCTGCTGATTTGCCAGCAACTAACTCTTGATTGCATGCTTCTTTCGCCCCTGCTTGTGAGGATAACTACTTGACTTTTGGTTCTTGTGGCCTACCTTTGACCCTCTATGTCATATTTTGTGAATTGACTTTAACTTGCACCTTTTCCAGGATGTTTGTGCTATAGCCAGAAAATACGTAAAAGTGTAAAAGCTGTAAGAAGTGTGGCGCACTATAGAAGTGAACAAACAAAAAATGAATTGTGATTGCTTTTCTTTCTGTGGAAAGGAATGGGAAAAAAAGTGTTTATAGGGCTGGAGGGGAAGAATACTTACTCCGTTCTGATGCAGTAAGGGAGCATCAAGACAGCATCGTTGTACGCATCCAACTTGGAACAGGAGTGCAAGTGCCCTTACTCCAACAACCCTCTTGTTTGTTTGGGGCATCCACGTCACGTGAGGAGTCTGTATTGTGTCACTGGGTGTTACACTACCTGCCATAACCATCACTTTTTAATAAAAGAGGCTTCCTTTCTCCCCCTTTATTTAACACAAGATTGTGCAGGAAAATGTGCTTTGCTAAGTTTTGATGCTCCTGCACCCAAATCACACTGCTGAGGCAGAGACACATTTCAAGTGGAAGGCAACTTGTTAGGGAATATTTATGGAAAACATAGTGACGCCTTTTCTAAGCAATAAAATCTTGGTTAAATATGCACTTTTAGGACTGTTTTGAAGGAGAGCTCCACTTGCATTTCTCTTACCCTCTGAGCATTAAGTTGGTCACTCCTTAGTCTTTTCACATACTTGCAACTAAATGTATAAAACTAAAATTAGCAATTAATTCATTAAAAAGAAATATTAATTTTGTCAGCACTAGATTTTTTTGTTCTTAAATTAATATGAATTATATTGTTCTGGATCCCATTGGAGGAGCTTCCTCCACTTGAAGTTTAATTAAATACATGTCATGATATTCCCTTGTGAACACTTAATTATGTGAATTTTRTAGTCCTGCATTTATGGAGATGCCAATGCTTTTGTATTCTGGTTATTTTGAAAGATTAGTGTTTCATATTCTCTCTCTCTTTTTTTTTTTTTCCCCCCCCTTGAAAATAACTGTTCGGTTTTGAGAATAAATTGTTGCTTTTAAACTAACAATTCTCCTTTTGATGTATTTAAATCGCTGACAGTCACACATCAGAARCAGATTTGATCTGTAATTCAGGTGATGGTACTTCAGTGCAACTCTACAGAGAGGGGTTTAGGAGAGGACTATCTGCTGGCGGCTCTCTGCCCACAGACTTGTCAGTCCAGCAGCTGAGCCCGGAAGGTAAATCCAAGCTACATTTACCAAAGAGGTAAGAGGCTTGGTAGAGCTTTGGTTTCATTTGGAAGCGTGGTGAGGGAAGGAGGATTTGAGTGAAGCACAGAATCTGCCATGCAGCAGCAAAGTCTGAGAAAATGACTGCGTTTTTTCCTGAGAGAATCCCTAGGTTACTCTGTACCCATTTTCTACTACTGAATAAGAGCTGACCGCCTGACCATCTTCTGGTAGCATTTTGGGCTGTAGCTATAAAAGGTGTAGCTTTTGGCTCCTTGTTGCATTACCCCATCCGTCTAACTGTACCACAGTGGTGATGGGATTTGTGGAGTGACACYGGCATGAACTGATGAAATGCTATGGAGAATTAGATCAGTTATGTTCAAAGGTACTTCAAACTGACGGGTACAAATTAGGATCCTATTGGTAGTGCTTTATAAAGGCAAATTTTAGGTATAGCAATCCAGGATATGTCTTGAAACATAGCAAGCAGGTGTATGATACTCTAATGCTGTTCCAAAGAATATTGTCTAAAGCCCATGCACAAGTCTTGTGCACCACTGCACTTGTTTTTAAAAGAGAAAGAATTCCTAATCAGAAACTACTTCTTGCTTCTTACGTATCTTTATAAATCAGCATCATGCATCTCTGTTAACTGTCAGGAAGGTAGATGTAGAAACGTATAAAACTTAGCTGCATGTGAGCCATGACTACACATGTTGCAGGTATCGGAATGGTTTTCCAAACTCAGTAGATAGTGCTGTTATAGACCTGTTAATGAAAAATTACCTACTCCGGGTACCTGTGTTGAGARACTCCTCTAGTTGTCTATGACTGCATTTATGTTAGCATTTCAGTTTAGAGCGGTAGTACAGTTTTGGAGCAAACCTATTCATCCGCATTTATCACACCATGGTTTACATCACAGGTTGGTTTTGGTGTGCCCAAGCTAGATTCCTTCTGGAAGAAACTTAAGCCAAAGCTTATCTCCAGGTGCTCACCAAATGTGCCCTGTTTGGTTATGAACTCCCCCCACTGAACAGATACATCTCTAAACCCATCAGTCACGCCTTAAGACAGGTTCAAGCTGTGTGCAAGATGGGAATATTTGGTCCGGGGAATCAGACTGACTCCCCTGAAGCAAACCTGCTGAACCACATACTGTGTAGGTGTAGGCCTTCAGCACTGTCTAGTTCAGTCTACTGATCTGCTCTTGGTGTGCTGAATTATCTGCAAATTCAGACATAGCCGGAGGGTCTGCGCAAAGTACCTGAACCAAGTCTGGGGTCTGACTGTGCCATAAGCTCCACACAAGGGAGATCTCTTCCATCTGCTTTTGGAGAGAGAAAATGCATGAGGGAGAGAAGAAAGGCATCAGATAACTGGATGGCAGTATCCACAGAAGAACTGAATAATAGTATTTGCAACTCTTTTATTAGGAAAAAGTCAGAACAAAACTTGACTTTTTAAAAATTCAAACCACATAATTTAAAAAATGTCAAAGAATGTTGAAGAACCCTTCTCTCTTTTCCAAATATTTACCACCTAATTATATTTCTGAAAATATTTGTGAATTCTAGTTGTTGGATTAGATGAATTTCCATTTTTCAAAAGCTTCTGGATTATTTCAATTGTTTTATCATTCACCAAAAACATCCTACTGAAGTACATTCGCTGTACTTCAGATTGATGGATACCTAACTGGGAAGAAGCAGAGTGCACACATGGACTGAGAGAAGGAATGAAAAATGCAGGTTTCTGATGTTCCTCTGCATCCTTTCTCCTCTCTGGGAAAGTTCACTGTATGTAGCCGCCTGTGTTCTGGGTGAGGCATACTGTCAAGGGCTGAGGAAGAATTACTGGGATACAGAGAGCTGTGGGAGCATCTGCACAAGAGGACTTCAATTTATCACTAGTTCCTTAATATCCCACTAGTCTGCTAACCTGGCTGTGTTTCCTCTTCCATAGCTGAATTGCCTTTTCAAGGACAGTGCTTAGTACTATATTTCCATGGGGGTGGGGTATGGAGAGTACTAGGTGGGTGACATTCCCAGCCTTCACTTGCAAGGGATATTGAATAATGCAGTTTATCTATATGTGTATGCATGCATGCTCACACACATACGCAGAGTAAAGCTAAATAGTTGCACTTATAGTCACAGTTACGAAATAAAGACCATTATTTTCTGAATAAATTCCAAATTATTAGCTTTTTATATTTTTTGTGGTTGCTCACTGATTTCCTTTCATTCCATTACTGTATATTCCTTTATATGTCAAAATATCAGTATGTTATTAAATTTGCAGAAACATTCCCATAATAAAAAGCTTCTGGATTAAGTTAAGAACATTAACTGTGAGATATCAGAAGTATTGTAACAGTGTTAAGTGAAGATTGTGTCTTTGTTAAATACTGGTGTTACTATAGCAATAGYATATGCCAATACCTTTTAAAGGACTACCTTTAGTATGTGTGTTTGAACAGGGAGGTGGAGGTGCTGTTGATATTTTCCTGCCCTTTTGCAGAGATTTGTCTGGTTTGTAATAAGGGACGTGATACTGCTTCCAGAAGGTGCTAATACTGTTGATATGAAACACACTGGGGTGACATATCATGTTAAATATAAAATGCATTCTGTGAAAACAGATTCTTTTGTCTGCCAAAATGCTGTCTTGTGTACAACAGAGGTATATGGTAATTTTAAGCTTATATGTCTTCGTGTTTAAAACAAACAAAACCTACATGGATATTGCAGACAATTTCTATACTTAAGAAAATCATTGTTTATAGGCTTAAATTTACTAAAAATACCGAGCTGCTATTTCTTGGCCCATATTATGTTGATTGTTTGGAATTGCAGGGCTTGCAATTTTTAAGCTACTTGAACTGCAGAGTCTGTGTAGAATATCTAAGAACAGTATTTACTATGTGATAGGAGCATGGGCAGCATGGAGAGGAGCTGGACTAGGGAAGTGAACTTTAGCAGCTATGTACATGCAGAGCTGTTGAAAATACAGAGTTAAGTGATGCAATTGGCAAGGAATTCACTCTGAAACCAAGTTAGTGGGAACCTCTTGCTTTGAGGCTTTTCTTTCTTCTTTTTTTTTTTGGTCACCTTAGACAGTATAAGCCTGATGTGCTTCCTAGGACTGTATAGGAGTTTCACCTGAAACAACCCCCTGTTACCAGGATGGCTTAGAGCATTTGGTAACGCCTTCTGCTTTCTTTGTGTGGCATGTGAGAGCTCCTTGGTTGTTGCAGGAAGTGGAGAAATACTTGGTGGACGAYGGTGGGGGAGGACACAGTGCAGATTTGTCTGTGTTGCGTTCCCCATGCTTGCAGGGGATGTGGCTCTCCCAGCACTCCCATCCCACCTGGGTTCTGGAGCGGCAGCCACTCTCCTGGGAAGACAATGGTCAGGACAGGCAAATTTTGAAAGCCAGCCTCATCAGGTGCAAGGCCCTCGTCTGTGAAGCATTGCTCATCTTGGCTGTAYGCGAAGTGGGATGAGCGTCTTTGTGCTGGTTTTTCTAACAGCGCGCACACAATCCTCTGACGCTATGACTTGTCAGGCTGTGAAACCTGCTTCCTTAGCAAGCTCTGCTGTTTATTCTGCTGCCTGCTCTTGTTTATTCTGCTGCACATTCTGTGGGAAGGGCCAAGGAAGGCTCCCTTAGTTTTCTCATTGTAAGGGAAGTAAATAATAGTAACTCAGTAACAACACTGATTCTAGTGCAAATCTTTGTAGGTCTGTGTTGCTGGAAGTCCAGCCAGGAAGAGGGAAGGGTGACTCACAGTGAATACTTCAGAGATTTTCAGAGCCAATGTCTGAGCTACTCTCCTGCTGTACACTAGCCAGGCTATGAATTGTGTTTTATAAGGCCAAGCCAGATGGCACTGTGAAAGGAGCACTGGGAGAAGAACAGTTTAATGTAGTAGGAGTGTTTCTATTCTTAAAGGAAACTTTGAAGTTGATACTGGCATAAAATTGGATTCCTAAGAAAGGTAGACTCACAGATGCCACCAGTGATGCAAAGAATGTATTGCAMATAAGTATGATGGAACAATATGTACACTTAAAAAATATTTTCACTAAATATTTTTGGTATGTTTGAATTGAACAATATTTTATTCTTAAGAATGCTTTTGTCTATTAATCATTCTTCAGGTATGACCAAAAGGGATAAAAGAGGTCATTAACTTCAGATGACCTAGTACTGAAAGTCAGGACCTGATAGGAGAAATGTGAAATTCTCCAGTGAGAGAGGCATGGGGGGAGGCACAGAGCGTGACAAATGGGAGGAGGGAGCACAGATAAATGCTACAAGTGTACCAACATTTGATGAATACTTTGCTTTCCTTTACAGATCATGAATACACAATGAAATACTCAGAGGAATTTGGTCAATATGGCCTGGAATTCAGTTTTCAAACCTTTAAAATTAGATGCACCTGAGAATTAATTCTGTTAATCTATTTTTTCACTTGGTACAACAAGGAGAAAAAAGACAGGATTAAATATGTGACAAAATGCACTATTCTGAGCTGCAGAGTGGTAAATAGAGACTGACTGATACAGAAATAATGCATTAGAGAGACTTTTAGAACTACACTTTGGCTGCTTAATATGTAGGATAACCCTTAATAGATGGTAGGGAATAGAAAGCTGTTAGGCTGTGGAGTTTATCAGGTCAAATAAACTACTTGTGGTAAGTGGTTATCAATGCTGTTGATTCAGCGCAATTCTGTAAACTTCTTGATATTTCTGGAAATTATTGGGAAAGGACATTAAAAAATAAAATAAAATTCTACTATAATTAGCTAAAAAAGAGGCAAGAAACATTGACATATTAGTTTTAGAAAGATACCAGACAGGCAGTGAGAAATATGCTTCAGGGAGAGCAAAATGACGTTTATTGAGAGGAAATGAGATAGAGGGGAATGTAGCAAATGTTTATATAACTATAAATCACCATCACATGTGGGAAGGAAAAAATCAGGGAAGGCATATAAGAAAGGTGGTAAAACTGTAATGATAGTTTTGCTAGGTTGTTAGGATGTTTGATAGGGTAGTATAACATAAAGTATTACATGTTTGCAATCTAAGAGGAAGGTGTCACAAAATGCTAACATAAATATTAATCAAAGCTTACCGTTTTGTAGTCACATTGCAGGGCTATGGCATATACAGGTGAAATTATAAAGTGAATGAAAACTGGCTGGGCATGTAGACTGGGATAGTAATGGTCAGTGGTTCAGTATGGATGTAATAGTGAGAAAGGCAGAAAACATTTTAGCTTATCATCGCTTGCGGTTGATGTCCAAAATGGAAGGACACTTTTTGGCCCTTCTCAATGGATTAGTTAAACCYGGGATTTAACCAGAAGCTCCTGCACCTGCAGCAGAAGTGCTTGTCCCCGATACTGGTGAAGTATTTCACCTCAGAACACCCTACCTAGCTGGAGAACTGTCTCTAACTGGGATAGGAGGCAGATGAGAAAGAGTAGTGAGGAAAAAAGTATGTTAAAACCCAGATATATTTTCACATGTTCCATGTGGCAGTATTRGAACAGGAGGGCAAAGGAGTCCATACTCGCAGCACTGCTTCTTGGAAAAGATCATTTCAGCTTTCATGTGGAGATTTCCGATGTCCCCAGAGCTCCCCAAAATATCTGCTCTATAATTCAAGACCTGCTTCTCCCTCGCTGCTCCACTTGCCTGCAGATTTCAAAGCCTCTCAGTTTAATGGGACAAGATCATCAGTTAAATGTGGTGCACAGTCTGTGCTCCTGTGATATCCTATATGACAAAAGAAAATGGGGTCAAATACAATGTCTCTTGACAATTTACAGGTTTACAAAGTGAGAAGAAGGAATTTAAAATAATGCCAGTATATTATTTCATTTATCTAGACTCTGACATGTCAGTCATTTCCAACTGATGATAGACACTGATTGACAGCGCTTGTGCCAGCAGCAGAAAAGGAAACTTCCCTTAAGAGCCACTAGCACAGTGTCTACAGAGTAACACAGCACAAATCATTCGTTTTGTGAAATGGCTTCACCAGAGCATGAAATTGTTAACAGATTAGGATAGTACTGGTACTGGTGTGGGGCAAGTGAACCACAACTTATCTTGGTGCTGACTGAATCTGTTCACTCTCTAGCAAATGCAGTGCCTGATATGTATTTTTTAGACAAAGGTAAGTGTTGAATGTGCTGGCATTTTTCTGGTTCTGTCAGCAGTTTAACTGGTTCAACTGTGATCAGCACAAAACTTCCACAGSTTGGTCTTCATAACATTTATTTTATGGTATTTAGTAAGAAATATGAAAGTGTCAATGCAATTATTTTCCCATTATCAGAAGTGTTTGCAAATGTTAAAAAAAAAAAAAACAACAAACCAAACCAAAATGGCGACAGTGTTTCCACTGTACTGGATTTCTTTGTTTTTAGAAAGAGATTGTCCCCAGAATCCATGATACTCTTTTATGCAGGTAACTGATTTTTTTTTTTACAGTGCTGTCTCAGGTTGTAGAAGGATAACTGTATTTTTTAAAGGTAGGGTATACATCCGTCTTTTAGTGTTAATTTATTCAGCTCCAAGGAACATCAGTTGAGGSAGATGGGTTATATGGAGTATATGGAGTAGGATAATATGGAGTCCATTTAGTCTCCACATCATTGTTGCAAAGGCTTGTTAAAAACCTATTTCAGTATTTTTTTTAATTCTTGTACCTCACTTAACCTTAACTAAACATAAAAGTAAGTTATCCTAAGCTCTTAAATACTTTGCTATCCTGTGAGACCTCTGATTGCATCGAAGTTGCATGCCAGTCAGCTCACCTTTCATGTCTGCTGCTGTTACTGTTTCCTTGGCAGGTTTTGTACTGTTGGTAGCCACRTGGTGCGTGCTATGGACAGAGTGTTTGGTCTGAATGCACAGTAGTCGCATTCAGATGTCATCGTAGGTGTTTTGAGTTAAGTGACAAAAGGGCAAGACTTTGTAAAGAATTTGTAAACAATTGTAAAGAATTTAACGGGACAAGATCATTATAGCATATATGCAGCACCATCAATGTTTGCTCCTACTTTTGAAAAAAGAGGGAAAGAAAAATTAAAAAGTGGGATTTGATAGGAATGACCACTAATTTTAAAGAAATGTACTTTTAAAGAAATGTACTTTTATAGAAATGAAAAACTGAAGAGAAAAAACACTTAAGAGATGTTAGTAAGATCTTAGATAAAAGCATGCAACTGCAGTTGAAATGTGAAATATTAATTTCCTGTGAAATATTAATCTTCCTGATTTTTGATACAAGTGACTTACTCATAACTATTTATGAGTCTCTAAGTGCTTGAATGCTGAGGTGTCCCATCCCCCTGTCTCCCCCTGAAGACTTTGTGTTTTGCTTTGGTTTTTTTTTTTTTTTTAAAATGTTATTTCCCCCCCCCATTTATAGTGTACTCCCTGCTGTCTAATCCTCCCTGAAAGTCAGCTACTGCTGCTGGATCGATATCTCCCTGCACAGATTAAAGTGATGTGTCTTCCTCGAAGGCTCCCCAACTGCAAGCAGTGTATTTGCATGTGTACTAGCATGGCTTTTTGAGAGCACCAGCAATGTGTAGAATACTAATAGACATACTAAGTGTTAAATATAGCACGAGGCACAATTGTGACTGTGTTGACAGAAGCCTAGGAAAAAAGCCATCATTTGAAGATAATGAATTAACTTGGCATTTGCTGTAAAGGGACACAATACTATCCTGTGCTTGACTTTTTTAAARAGAAGCAAGCAGAGTTTCACCAGGGATGATTTAGCAAAGACATAAGAGAAGCAAAAGGTGTGTGTGGTGATGGTGTAGCGCTGCCTGGGACTAAAGAGTTGTGTTAGATGCCCATGCTGATGGAGAAGAATAAACTGCCCGAGAAGAGGAGGCAGCTAAAAGAAATGAGCACTGAACCTTTAGAGAGTAATAATGATGGAGAATTTGGTTCTTACTGTATATAGCAGGGGGGAAAGATATATGACCCTGTCAGCGTATAGTTTCATCACTATTTGCACTGTGCCACACTTTGTGGCATAGAGAGTATGGAAGGGATGAAATGGTGAGCAGCTGTCCTTGGCAGCTCTGGCAATTCCTGGGCAGGGATTGGAGAGGGGCTGTAAACCTTCCAGTGAGTGTTTTCCTTAAATTTAGCAGCATTGCATGAACTTTATTGGTCYGCCTCTGTGCGGAGAGGGGGGTTCGGAGGAGAGAGGAAGCAAGGGCAGAGGTGGGATCCACTTCTAGTAATCATAATCTGGGACCTTGAACATCAAATTGAAAAAGTGAATGGGAGAGAAATTTCAGTCACAGTCAGCCTGTGACTCCTTCTCATTGTGCTAGTAGCCAAGGAGTAGGAGACTGTCAGGTTCTGCACAGATTAAAGGAGCTTTACCCCCACCCCAGCGCCTGYGCACATCTGGCAGGTCTAAGGACAGCAGAAATGGGAATACTGTGTACACTTTGGCCTCTGAATAGGAAAAGCCCTTTGCCCTCCAACATTGTAYCTTAGAGGGCATTGGTGGAATTTGTATTTTCACCTGATCTCTGTATCCCAAGGAAACTCCCATCCCAATGGACCAGGCTTGGAATGACTGTGGGAGTGGTAATACACGATGTGCCACAGGTGAAAATGGCTTCTCTTAAAGGCTGAGAACAGGCACATCAGAACTTGTTCACCTGCTCCCTGGACTATGTAGAAATCCAGATCTCGTGCAAAGCAAAATGTTGCAGTAGCTTGTACATGTAGGTGAGTATGAAGGGTGCCTGCCCAGAAGAGTGTTTGAAGGTATTTTCTTCTGTGGAGGGAAAAAGTGTCTTAAGGCTCTTAACAGTGGTCAAACTAAGAGTAAAACCGGTTTTAAGACAAATTGGTGATCTTCATGGACCACTCCGAATCTGGTCTGAGAGGTGAGATGGTGCAAACAAATGCAGAGAAGAGAGACAAACAGTTACGCAGCTGAGCAGAACACTGCTCCCCTAAGAAAAGCACTTTTCAGTGTATGCTGCCTGCTCACTAGTCTTTGAAGGACAAAAGGCTCCAATGCCAGGTGGATAAAAGGTAGCTTATTTTATGAAATACATGAAATTTGAATTAGGAGGACTGGAAACAGAAGCCCCCATCCGTAGTACTGAAGGAGAAAGTTTCTCTCTGTCTTTGATAACTTGTGGTCAAAGCGCTGCTCCTCTGTTCAGCAGGAGGGAGTGATGTGAAGGAAATGGGACTTTTTTTTGTAACTCCCAGGAACACTGTCCCTCCATTTTCCCCTTTTCCTGTGCAGGCAGCTAGAATAGATTTAACTGTTACTCCCTATTGGGAAAGATAAAAGGTGGTTAAACAGTAGGAAAATTTGCATTTGTCCATCACCCAAGAAAGCAACACAACAAATTGGAACCTCACCAGCTGGACTTTGCCTTTAAACTGGCAGGTGCCAGTCTGAAATGGAGACTGGTGTGAGGCGAGCATAAGCTGGCCACAGCCTGATAGTTGGAGACGTTCCCTCAGAGAAGAGCGGGGAGCCTGGCAGACAGACTTGCTTATACAGACTCTGTCTTGGAGCTTGGCATGCTRCGTTGTAGCTGACTAATACATGTTGCATCCTTTCCAAAGGACTGTCTCTGCTGCTGCCAGTGGTCCCATTGCTTTCTCATAAATGCCTCTGCGTGAGGCTACTTTTACAGGCTAATTGAAGAGTCTTCCCAAAAGTGGACTCTTGACAAAACCCACTGGGCACACCCTCACCTCGTCTTCCCACCTCCCAGAGGAGTGTGCTAACCATGGGTGATGTACTGCTGTCTGTGGAATACCTAAATGTTTCCTAAGGCAAGACTAAAGCAAGGTGTCCCAGCCTYGTGAGTGCCTTGGCTGCTTGGTTATGCTTCTGTCTTGCTCTGTGCTCCAGTGAATATTTGTAAATAACTTAATGGTAATCTTACCAAAGATGAAGAGCAATGCCTGAGGAGGCCATTCAACTTGATGTCTAAGGTGGTGGTAGTGAGGATGTTAAGTCTCCTTCGAATAGAGCAGAGACCTAAATTAATCTTCCACATCCCAGGCAAATGTTTCAACTGCTGATCTGTTGGAGAAAAAAAGGCATGGTAGCTCTGCTACCCAAGTCACTGGGTGAATCAAGGCAACTGTCAGGTTTCCACCAGGAACTGTTCTCCTAGTTAYATGGAAAACAGGTAGGTTTTGTTAGCTTTTTTGTTGTAATGTAGCTGTAATATAAAACAGCATGGCCTTCAGTCCTGCTGTTTTATGAACTCCTTTCCACTGCCGCCCCCAATGGAGAGGTTTGGAGTTTGATCATTCTGGCCTTATACATGTTGCAGTGACTTTTTTAACCTGTTTCTCAAACACATCATAGGCTTCCTTCCAGCTTTTTTTAAACCTCACGGTATTATCTTACTGTGGCAAGTTGCCAACATGTACATTACTGTTGACTTTGCAGTTTGAGGTTATAGCTCCACCTGCCCCCAGCCCTTGAGTATGTAATCACAGTAATGCCTCTTGGGGGGAAGTGTACAGAGTCATCTAGGATTTGTTTCACGTACTAAAATATAGAATAATTACAGCCATTGAGCTTTGTGAATATCAAACTGTAGCTCAGAGAAACAACAAGCATCCTTATCACACTGCCAGTTAAAAAAAAAGAGCTAACTTTTATAAAAGAGGGTTTGGGAAAAAAAGCAGAAAATCTTTTCTCAAACAAGCTTGTACTTCTGTATTCAGGAGGTGCAATTATATACAATAAACAATTGTTTTAAAGAAATTTAATAGGGGAGCAGGCATTGTTCAGGTAAACGTGGAATAATTACATTTGAACCTCCCAGCCTGTTTTTGAAGCTGAGACTGTTGCAATCACACACGGAAAATGCCTCAATCCTGTTGAATCCCACCAGAATAGGCCTGTCCAGAGCACAAACAGAGCATTCGGTATTACAGTCCTGTACCRAATACATCTTATCCTACTTGCTAATAAGTAGGAACTCAATTAGCTGTATACTGTACAAGTGACTTGAAACAGAATTTTATCTAGATAAGGCAATCAGGTCTTGTGGTAAAAAAAAAGGTTGAGGGTCATTTGCTGTGAATATTAGTTGTAAATATGTTGCTTACAGGAATACAGCAGTAGAGGGGACTATATGGTCACTAAATGAATGATGCTGTAAAGGTGTTCTGTATATATTTATCTATATATTTAGATCAAACAAGTTTATTATTGCCATTGTGAGTTTTACTGTTACCTCTATTGATACAGCAGATAAACCGGAGCACRTAAAAAGCTGGTGACTTTGGACAAATCACTCTGTAAATCAGTGGCAATGAAGAGCATGGAAAACAATCCTGTAGCTTCAGTTTGCCAGGTTTTGTCCTACATTTACAAGTCTGAAGCAGTGTTATTTGTAGAAATAAAAGGGGCTGCTAATTCATGAAGTCCAAAGATGACTTATCAGACAAGGTATCTCAGAGAGGCTGTTGCCCAGCTGTGGAGGAGCAGTCGTGCAATGAGACGTGCTGCATATCTGCTCAACTCACCAGCCGCATTTCAGCAGTGTCCTCCCTTGCAATGTGCTGTGCAGTACCTGTCTTCAGCATAACATGATACCTAACCTACYGTATCATTTGTAAACCACTGTACAAACCAACAAAGCAGAATGTTGTACTTCTCGCAAATTCAGTTAAAATCCTCTAAGACACTAGAAAGAAATAAACCATGACAATGAAACCTGGAAGGGGAAGACGACTATTCACCCTCAGAGTATAAYAGCAAGACCTACATCCAAAGCATTATGCTAGAAACTATTCCTAACCTGACTTTGTGTGGGATTATGTGCAAGGAGTCTATCACCCAAAACGCTGACTGAAATTAATTACATATTTATTATGTAATCTGTTGCAGATTAATTAATACAAGCCTCTGGAAAAATCTAAATATGCATCCGTATGTTTTGGAACGTATAGTTCAATAAAATGTTCTTTGACAGAATTAGTCTTGGTGACAAACATGTTAGATATTTATTGAGTATTCTTTGCTTCTTTTGTATTTACAGGCAATCAGTGAAATGCAGCCACTCGAAAAAGAAAATTAAATCTAATCTTAGATTTGCTCAAACAGCAGGAGTTCTCTTCTCCGCAGATCCTTATTACTATCTTGCACATAACCGTAATAGCTGAGCACTGTCAGTTGTGACTTAAGTGATGTGAATAAATGCTGTCGTTTGTGGTTCCCACTCTTCCGTCCTTTCCCTAAAAGGGAAAGTTTTTCTGCAGAGGCTTTTTTTTTTTGTTTCTTACTTTATTTGCACATATATTATATGTATACCTATAAATACTTCCCCAAGGAGGAAACGTAATGTAATGCTAGGGGAAGTAAGTGCACGAGTGCACACATATTCTCCCTCTTTTCTCTGTTCCATCCCCCTAATCTGTGTTTTGTTGAGGGAAACAGTGCTGCATGGGGAGGAAGGGGGAATGTTTGCGATGTCCGTGTGGTTTGACCTGTCTCTTAGAAAAACTCAGCTTCCGCAGATGACTGTCATCCTTTTGGAAGCGAGTTTCACTGCATGAGAGGATCGGTGTTGTTGACTGTGCTCCTTTCCTTAGACCATCGTTACAATCTTCTTGCACCAAGCCATTTGAACATCCTGAAGGTAAAGTCTGAGACTTTCAAACTCGGGATGCCTCGAACATCAACTTGTACCTCCTGAATTCCAGCGCTACAAATTTTCTCAGTGTAAATGAGGTTTTCTCAGTATTGCTGGGAGTAAACCGGAGCCTACTTTTCCCTTTGATGATGTAATTTTCCTCAAACCAGGCAGATTCAGTTGCCTACCAGTGTTGTGCACTTCACCATCATAGGAAACCTGTGTTTTACTTCCAAGGAAAGAGTGTGGAGAGTAGCCTTTTGGCTTCAGCTGCCAAGTCCTGTTGACAGTCCCTTTTGCCATTTGACTCCTGATAGAAACTAGAATAGCCTTTGGCAGGTAGYGTATGAGGGCCTTAATTTGTTACAGCYGTTGAGGGATGTGCGTTGCYTTCTTTTCTGTTCTGTCTGGTTTCCTGTGGAAATGAGGCTTTTTCTGGCATGCTCTCTCTCTGCCAGCCTGTCCAACCCTATCCTATTGACTTTTTGAATCCACTGGCCAATTTTAGTCCTATTTAACAGTGAGGCAGATGCCTTAATGATATTAAGGTTCTACCGCTGTAATGAATGTTGGCAGCCAGATAGAGGAGAGAGATGTAATTAATGCCTGTACTGATGAAAAGGCTTCAGTGTGTGCTTAGCTTTTTCTAGGTGCTTTTTTATTAGCTCTGTTGTGAACAAAACTTCCTGTTTTTATATTGTGCGAGCGTTATTGTAGTGCTTTAATAGGTGGCTTTGCTTCTGTGGTTTACCTTGCTATCATGCATAAGAGCCTTAATGAGGGTTCAAAATGCCATTGAGCATGCCAATGTTGAGTGTGCAGGCTGATACTACCAAATATCAGTGTTACTAATTCTGGGASATAATAGAGCTGTGTGAGGACAAAAATCTCTTCTTTCACTGCTCCTCCTGACCTTGACTCCTTAGCTGTTCTCATCTTACAGGAAGGCCAGCATCTGCTGCCTGGGATCTCCAGCCTGAAGCAAAGATTGCAGCATCTTGGGCTGCTGACACTTCTCTGTGCCAAAAATCTTTCTTGTATCATATAGCCCTCACCTTCACCAGCTTCTCTCCTGGGACCCGGGGTTCCTGCCTGACCTCCTGTGCASAAGCATTGCTCTGTCTCATTCCATTGCTGTGGAGCAGAATGCATGCTGTGGATGGAGGAGTGACGTGGGGAACAGCTCACTTCTTCTCCTGTTCCCCTAGAAAGATTGTCCATGTGGTACCACGGTAGGGGGGAGGAATGGGGATAAGACAAACTAGTCTAACCATTCCATTTAATCTGGGGGGGAGTTCTATAAGTTTACATGAGGAAGCCAGTTTGACTTGCATAATTCAGACATTTCCTYTCTTGCATGATAATCTCTTACCTTTTTCACCTTTAACATTCTGTAAAAATGTGGAAAACCAATTAAGTTTTGCCATCTGGACAAAAATCATAAAGAAATATTATTTACTTGAAAATCCAAAGAGTATTTACTTGGGTTTGAGCAGCTGGTCTAAGATAGCCAAACCTTTGTACAGGGGACAAACAGCAGAAACATGCATTGTTTGGAAGTTTTAAATTTATAAAAGTTGTGTGTGTGGAATATGGTTAAAAATGGTGTATGTGCAAGTTCAAAAATTATATGCTGTAGATCACTGCATTAATTGCCTTTTAGACTTGAGGTTTAGAATTGACCTGTCAGACTTTCATAAAAGRGGCCATTTATATTTTGAGTTATGAATCTGAGGCAGAAATGGTAAATAAGATGTATAGCCCAGTAATGCGAGTCTTTTTAACATTCCAGGCTTGGCTCATAATGATGCTTATAGATGATCTTGATCGAGTTCCTGAATAAGTATGCAATAAGTGTATTCTTTTTTTACTGTAGCAAGATATTTAAGCATTAATTTAAGTGTAAGTCAGCATGTCATGACTCTGTCTTCCTGCAGTTAGTCTATCTCTTGTGGTACCTTTAAATTTTGTTTAGACTTTTGTGTTACTCTAGTCTTACCAGTGGTTCTTATCAGCAATTGGAAAWAGTAAGGTAGCCACCACTATTTCTGAGAAATTGAAAGAATGAATATATATACATGCACACTGTTCTATAAGCTTTCATTTAACAYGTTTTCATGAATCCTCTTTTTTTCTCTTAACGTATATCCTAGTTGTACATGCCAGAAACTGAGGGATGAGTTTGCAGATTTGTCTACTTACACAATTGTTCCTTCTGGACGTTTTTATTACTMATATCATGGAATATATTGCCTAATTTGTAAAATATCAAAAGCATTGTAAAATGGGAGATAGCAAATTACCGAATACCACATGCACACAATTTATGTTATTTTGTTGTTTTTTTTAAAARTGAGGTCTTCTGCTAGAATACAGAAAACTTTACGGGGTCTGCAAACACTTTAACGAACAGCTGGCTCAGTATTGGTCCTAACTAGTAAAACACCCAAATCTCTCTGAAATGAAGTACGTTATTAACCTTCCTTGACAAATCGCAGCTATTATTCATAATATGACTTCATGGGTCAGAACAAAACAAACTTAGCACACTTGTTTTCAAAACTGTTGATCAGTAGGATTTTTTATTACTGTGCACCAAGGCTTTTGACTTTCATAGACTGATTTTTGATTTGTAAAGTGTTCTGAAAGCAGCGCTGAGTTCTCAAATGGCACTATGGCTTTGCACAGCTGGAGTACTTGGAGCAGCGGCCTGGCTTTCCTGAGGATTGTCTCACTGGAGCTGAGTGAAGGGAGATTGTTTGCCCTGGTTCATGACTTAGAAAGTTTAAATCGGTCGTCTAGGGGTGACTCCAGGGAATATAGGAGCTTTTGCTTCCCAATTCTGGATTTAGAATATGCAATTCTGACATTTATTTCACACCTGCAAAAGTTATTGGAAGAGTATAACATGAAGATGTGGGAAGAGGAGGAAGGCAAAGAGGAGATTTCCCATTGAAATTTTGTTTATATTTTTGTTCTGTTGCTTTTTGTTCCAGTGAAATGAAGCAGAAGTTGGATGAAGAGGGTAACAAGTGCAGCATCCTTTCCAAGCAGCAGAAGTTCAACGAGCACTGCTGTATTCGCTGCTGTTCCCCTTTCACGTTTCTTATCAACAGCAAGCGACAGTGCCAAGACTGCAAGTACAACATCTGCAAGAGCTGCAGTTCTTACCAGAAGAAGGAGAAGGCTTGGATTTGCACTGTCTGCCAGCAAGCAAGGTAAGGGCCTATTGTTCAACAACCTGTGTAAAGCAGCTGTGGCCTGACCCGAGCTTTTCCCTGTATTTGTCAGTAGTTGACACTGGCGGGATAGGACATGAAGTACCTGTTTATGTAGGGGTTGATTTGTTCCTGAGGTGTGACGTGCCTGGTTTTTGTAGAGGTTAATTTGTTCTGAGAGTGTTTGGTTACCTGTTGCATTTTCCAGGCTTTCTTAGCTGGACTGATGAATCAGCAAGCAGTAATTGGACTTAGCTTGAGCAGGGCTGGGATCTTGTGAAATGCCTGGGTTACTAATGGAACCTGAGCGCAGATGGTGGTAAGGCAGTTAATCATTTTGCAGCAAATCCCACTGATGGGTGGGGAGTAGAAGGAAGAATATTGGTGAATAGATCATCCAGCTGTGACTGTGTTTTGGAGTGCTTTTCTAAATGCTAGTTTATTGGTGGGGATGCTTTGGGCTTACTTTGGCAAATAACCTGACAAAACAGCAGCGCAACCTGTTGTAATTCTTAACATCTGTTAAGAAAATGCTGCCAGGCTTCTATTTGCAGAGGGTATCAGGGATTTACTGTCTCACCCTTTTGAGGCTAACAGAGCCATAACATTTAAAGGTATCACCAGAAAACCAAAGCAAATTCAAGCAAACACATAACAGCAGCAAAGGGGCCGTTTCCTGGATAGTGACTATGATAGCCCTTCTTGTCTGCATTGCAGGCCAGGTTCTAAAACCTGCCTTAGCTGTGGTGATGTAGCACTGACCAAAGCCTTTTTACTCAGACAAGAAGGGTGAATGAAATAACTCGATTCCTCATAGTTTAATTTTGAATGTTGGTGCTAAAGCAGCTGAGCAAATGTGACAAAGATGGCTGTTTATTCTTTATCTTTCCCTTTAGTGGAGAACACAGGATGAAGACAAGAGCCGAGTCCCTTTCCAATCTGTATGATATTCCTGTGCTCACCAAAGACTCATGGCTCCC
Source organism: Oceanodroma leucorhoa (assembly GCA_030449065.1). Taxonomy (NCBI): domain Eukaryota; kingdom Metazoa; phylum Chordata; class Aves; order Procellariiformes; genus Oceanodroma; species Oceanodroma leucorhoa. The sequence continues at coordinate 529,525 of JASVER010000198.1, read as the reverse complement.
ACTTGTTTCCCATGAACACCCACCTGAAATATAAGCTTTCACATAGTATCTGTGAATGAAGTGTGTGCCCTTTGACACAGGGCCTTAAAATCATAGGGATCCCAGATAGATGATGTGTGTTTCCAAATGCCAGCCTTTGAACCTGAAGGAGATTGTATTTTCCAGGGCAYCTGCTCCTTTTCTGCCTTTTACCTTGGAAAACCTACACACACACCCTTTCCCAGAGTGAGGAGGCAGAAGAACGACAGGAGTATTTTTTCCAGCAACACAGAGAGCTGTGGAGCCAGTGCTTGTTTCTACTTTAGTCATTCGACCGTTTCATATTACACCTCTTTCTTCCACTTCTGAGTTCACCCATATAGGCAGCAGAACAGGCAGCCAGGTTTGTGGATGCTGATGAACTGCACTTAAAATAGTTTTTGCTGACTCCACAAAAAAAGACTCAGAAGAATTTCGTTTCGGAAGAAAAACCTGTAGCTGCATTATAAAAATGCTATTTCTGACCCTAGAAGTCAGTTCTTTTCCCACAATCCTGTGCAGCCCTCAGTCACCCATCTGTAACTCAGTTAAAACATTTTCTTTATTTATGAGACCTGAGACACAGCTTGAATTATTTTTCAGTGAATAAATTAACTAATACTGCTGCTAATCATTTTATAATCTGGTTTATTGATTGGACTGTGTGACTTAAAAATCCCTTTAGGGGAAGCAGGGGCTGGCGTTCCTCAGAGTCTGCTGAGGTGTTTTGGTTTGGTGGGGACTTCTTTTGGTTTTTGGGGATGGTGGGGTGTGGTGTAGTATTTCTTGTTTTTAACGATCAGTCAATATTTCTTCCAGGGGAAAAACACAGGGGGAAACACCACAGTCTGTTGTGAGTGCCTGTCACTTTCTCAGTGACTTAACCCTCAGGAGGAGCATGGACTGTGCTCTCCTGCCCCTCCCCAGCTCCTCTTCTTATGTCTTTTATTTTTTCCTTTAATAAGATAGCACAAGTAGTGGAGGTGGTTCTCTGTTTAGCTGCTGCTTGCCTGCACATCTTACTGCACAATAGATAGTGAGCTGGAAATATCTCAGAGAGGACTGCATTTTCAGGCTGTTCTCCTTTTTTTCTCCCCAACCCTATATGTTTTTGCTTAATTCTACAAGAGTTGATGTTGTAATTCTCTGCTGTGCAGAAAGAATTTGGTCGAACTGGAAGAGTACAAACACATGCAGTTTAGACTTCCCATAATGATGTTTGTGATCTTCAGCTCTGCTCTACAGCAGTGCTCAAATAATCTTGAGTTTTATTTCTAATATGTATTTAGAATATGTCAACCAGTTCTCTGATGTCAGAAGCAGTTTCTTGCTGTACAAAAGGCTATAAAGCATTCTCAGCATAAATTTTTGTAAAGATGGTTCACCTTGTACATTAGAGCTTGAGACTCTAATTAGGTGAGTTACGAAGATACATTTTGTTTATAWGCACATGTGAAAATTCAGAAAAGTTTCTGTATGATGTGGGAATCAGAACCAATGACTTGGGGATGGTTAAATTTTTTTTGAAAGCAATACATTGCATAAACATCACTTGGGTCGAAGGAGGATTTAAAAGCCTTCTGGGAGCTGTACCTTTTTCTTTAGACTACCTTATTTCCCATTATCTTCCTCCAAAAGAGTGGCATCAACTTTTGCAGGTTGTAAACAGTCTCCTGGTAGATTCCTGCGCCGAGGTGATCTTGACACTGAASAAAATCTGTCATGTTGAGTTAGTCTCTCAAGGCATGACCCTAGTGGAGATACCTCTTCTGTGGAAGTTGGTTTTCATCTTCCAAGACAGAGATCTACATTAATCTTTAGCAGAGAGCAAATATGCAGGTCAGCATTTGAAACATAGAACATTTGTAGAAAATTGGGCCAAAATGTTAGTCTCTGCTTCTTCCAAAAGCAGTAAACTCATCAATAAGGCAATGAAAATTTTGGTGTTTGAACTCCTTTAAAGCATGTCTTCTGTTACAATGCATCTTTTAAAAGATTCAGCTCAGTGTAGAATCTCAATGCTCAGAAATGTCTTTACAGCAATGCCTGTATAGATCTTGTGAGGAACTGGAGAACTTTCCTTTAATTTCCCAATTTTCCAGATTTAGCACACATTTTCCTAATGCATTTTGGTTTARATTTATCTCTGGATGCTGTTACTAACATTCTAGGGTTTTTTTCCTCTCATATATGTATCTTCTTAATTTYTAAGTATGTTATGATAAAATTGTATATTATTAATTTCAAGTTTTCAATTTGTGAATAGTACATTTTCGTTTCTTGCAAAGTTTTGTACTATGTCTCCTTGTTAGACACCCATAAGACAATGTGTTTGGGCAGCTTGCTGAGGTCTGTACCACTTAAGTCCTCTCGACTAAGTAGATTCTAGGCACAGTTTCTTTGCCCTCTAGATTAACACTTTTGGTGCAAGACAGGGGGGTTCTTTGCTCATTTATTAGAAATAGGGCATGCTTTCCATTTGTTTGAGCCATATCCCAAAACACTCTGCTAGTGATACTCTGCTTTCCAGTTTAACACTTGTACTAAAAAAAATTAGTGTAAGCCATTAAAATGCATATTTTTGCAGGTTTTCTAAACCAATCACATTTTACTTCTGGACTGTAGGAGGTGTATATACAGACGCATCCAAAATAAGACACGCAAATATCTGGCTGCCCATCTCAGCTTTTCATGACTATCGTGCATGAATCTCCCCGTGTTCTTGGTTCCCTTCTTCTGGTCTCACTATCTGCATATCAAAAGGTCTCTGTCTCTGTTGTGAGTGGGAGCATGGACACCTAATGCTTTCATGCCTTTGCATCCGTCTGCTGTGTGATTCGCTCACTTGTTCTCAAAACCCTCGCTCAGATGATGAGAGTTCMTCACCTAGTGGCCTCTTGCTTGGCTCCCTCGAGCCAGCCTGTGAGTAAGGGGGCATCACCTGGTCTGCTGGCAGTCATTATTCTGCTTCATAAGAGCTGCTTTGTTGTGGATGGTCCTTTGCCAATGACATTTATTAAGAGACAGAGACCCAGGCACTGCTCCGTTTCTCCTTAATGACGTTAACAATGAAAAACACAGCCACGCTGCATACACTTAGACTTCGTGCAGTCAAAGTAGTGTTCTGAGCGGRTCCCAAAAATTGTCACACTGGTTGTTTGCAGCACAAATTTATTTGAATGGTTAAGAGAACTGCTCTTTTTGTTGTTGTTGTTTTCATACTCCCAATTTGACTGCTGCTTTAAAAAATAGAAAGCAAGAGAATATCATTTATCTTCATAGACTCTCAATCCAGAGTTATTTTTGAATGTTCTTTACATTTTCTTTTGAGTTTATTAGTGGTGCCCAGTTGAAAAGAAGGGTTCGAACTAGACTGTAACAATTTGCATCAGTAGCAAATGTAATTGGCTTACTGGAACTTGAAAATTAATTAGAATTAGATTAATTAGATATGTATTAGATTTTTTTAAATGTACATTACAGTGAGACTTGAAGAAAATTTATTAAGGTCTAGTCTACCTGAAGTGCCCAGTCCATTTGTCTCTGACTAGCATGTATTGGGATTAATGCTAATGTAAAAATGGAGCAATGCTTCCGATACATGAAAATTGCAACAGAAAATAAAAATCTAGGCTCAGTGGGCAGACAAAACACCCTTCAAATAGACTGGAGCTTTGCCAGTCCCAGGAACAGTCCTAAATAAAGTCTTTGTATTTCAGATTATTTTGTTTGGAGAGCCCATTCACTGTAATGTGCTTTAACATCAGCAGAACGGAGCGTATTTTTGTGGAAACATGGTAAAGTTGATGGTAGATGTGATTTTTAGCCTGCCAAAGGATACATCCCTTCTGCTTAGCTGATGTAAGTTTTAGTGTAAAACTCTTTATAGTCTCTACGGGGGGGGGAAACACCAAAATTCGGCAAAACTTTGGGATGGTACTTGAGAAAATGAAGTACTCCTAGTAAATGAGTGAACCTTGGATTTGTTTGTTGATGCATTCAGCTGTAACAAAACAGTTGGTTTCAGGACTTAGTTGTGGAAAGCTAATGAAGGTATAATGCTGCCTAGCAATCTTGATTTGCTTTCAAGCAGGCTAAGCCATCTGGTAAAGAAAGCTGAAATATCTTTTAGGCAGTCTGCCTCAATCACAGCTTAGAGCTTTGTGTATACCTTTGTGAGAGTTGTGGATTTCTGCTGTCTGAGGTCCTCGTCTGACATTAGAGAGAACTTCTACGGAACTTGGAAGCTGTGACTTTGTCATGTAAATGCCAGGAAATGTGTTTTTCCTTCTGAGATAGAATTGGATAGGAACATTCACTTGCGGTGTGGCATAGCAGAAAAGATAGAATTTTAGCTTTGCCATGTGCATCTTGTCTCCAGTGGACCCATATGGGTCTTGTTCTGCTTTTAAAAAAAGTCCTCTGAATGAGCCCATTCATATTGTGCTTAAGGGATTTACTAATTTTAAGTAAATAGCAGTGAAAATTATTTTCCTCAGCTGTATGTACTTGTAGAAATTGATGCAATTCCTTCCAAAAATGCCTGCTGCTCTATTCCAATTTTCCTCCTTCTCCTTCTCCCACCATTATCTCTCTGTTTTGTATCCTGTCTCTTGATCTCCATCTCCTTACCATGCTTAAGCATCACAGTGGATCACAGACACCCTATCCTTTTGCTTACAGAGCAAGGGCAATAGCTTGGATTTTGCACAAGAGCCAGAACAGTCTTTGGTTTATTCAGTTGTTCCCCAGCTGGAGGAGGAGAGCGGGAAATGTGCAAACTGGTTGCTTTGGCAGGTTGATCTCTGCTGGGTTTTTTGCTATCCTGATCTGTCTTCGTTATTTCTGAAGTATGCACTGTGAAGAATTTCAATTCTGCTAGACAGAATAAAGCTGTACTTGCATAACACACAGCAGACTGCAATGCTGCACTCAGCTTTAAGAAAAGTATCTAAAAATGGAACTGAAGAGGAGAGTAGGAAAGAGAGGTCTATTAAAATAGCTAAATACAAGTGCTAATTAGACGATCTCTTCTAGCTTTGAGTAGCCTTGGAAGTGAGTGTGTGGCTGAGTGCCTGGAGGACTAATCTGTGTTTTAGGAGCTCTGGATTCTAGTTTTAGCTGTTCACCTGATTGTCAAGTGACCTTGGGGAAGTTTCCATGTCTCAGGTTTCCCCATGTGCAGAATGGATTTAATGATGCTGAGCTCTTGGAGGTCAGTGGTTGAAAAGTTAAATGCTATGGCTGTAAAGTGCTAAGTATTATTAATGTACTGTTATTATAGAAGTTTTGCTGCAGTCAGCATGGATAAAACCTTTGCTTCATGTGTTGTAGTAGCACAGAAAAGTGCGTGCTTGGATTCCTGAAGGGACTGAATGAGGATAGGATATCACAGCTTCATTTTCAATGTTAATAAAGAAATGTTTGCCTGTGTTTGGCCCCACCTACCTTCGGCAAGTCATAGTAAGAGAAGTTACCAAACATCTTCCCTAGTAGGAATAAATATTATGTAAATAGTGCGCAAAAATGTCAGGACTGCTGAACTGGGAGGAGGGGAGTATGAAAGGATGAAACACAGTTTTTCCACATAATAAGCAGCATACAAGTTATATATCGGACTTATTTAGCCTTTCAGTTTTGCAAAAGCTGAAGGACTTTCAGTGAAGGTGTCAAATTGAAGCTAATAAAAACTACATAGGATTCTTCAACTGTGGGCACTTAAGTGGCAGGTGAGAACATCACCCCTTACAGTAGCTGAAATATGAAGTCTTAAGTATCAAGCAGAGTTTAGGGAAGAATTTCCTTTGCGTCAGTTCTGTAAATGGGACCTCACGTGCTCTGCACCCTGTCACTGACTACTGTTGCAGGAGCAGACTTGGAGGGCTGTGGGCCATGACAGCCCCTACATTGGGTTGGTGGCAGTCCGGGAAGATGTAGGGTTCGTGGCGGTCGAACAAGGGAGAACAAGAGATGGCAATATCTAATTAGAGGCCTCAAATTTACAAATATGTGAAGTAGTAAAGGATTGCAAGCCAAGATTTTCCTACAAGAATGAGGAAAAATGAAAGTTATGTCAAAAACCAGCCTGTCATTCTGACTTCTGGGTGGTTGACTCAATAATGCTTGTACCTCTCTTTATTTTTCAGTATAATGTCAAATTTATGCATCCCTTATTAATACAGCGATTCTGCCTAAAGCAAGTTACTCCAACTAATTCTTGGTGTCAGTAGTATTACTATTCTTATTTTTAAAATGTATCAGATGTTTAATCTGCTTTCTTTTTTCCTGGAGAAGAAGGTAATTCTTTCCTTTCATACTGCCCTGCCGATGATTTGATGTTTTCACATGCTTGCAAGTTCAGAAAGTTGTTCCTGGACCTATACAGTCTAAGTAGGGTAATCGTTCCTGTGTGTTGTGATGGAGTTTTCTTGGTTGACAGAGAGGTTGTGGTTTGCCTTTCTGACAACGCCTCTTCTACAGAAGACTTATAAGTAACCTGAGGCAACTGTTAGGACTGCTGATGATAATAAACTCAACATGTCAGGGTGGTTTTGGAATCTGTTAAGCCCCTCTGATTATCCCATGTTTGGTCCTCTTTTGCTCTTCAGCAGGTGCTGCTGCCTGCTTTTGGGTGACCCTTAGGGTGTTTCTCTAATCCCCTGCAGAAGGTCACAAGCTAGCTCTTTTTGGTTTTCTGAGAAGGGAGAGCGTTTTGGTTCTGCTCTGTGTTAACGTTAACTGAAATGCAAGACACTGTGCTTCAGAGCAGGAGTTTTTCAATCAGGCTTGAACTGTAACATTCAGGAGGAGACATTTGCTGCCCAGGCATTTCAGCCCCCGCCGTCTCCTTTCCAAGCTCATGCGGCAGCATTGGACGATCTGCTGGCCTTGGAACGTGCTGGGACATCCCTTGTCTCCGGCGAGCATCAGCCTTTCCTCATCCTCTTCAGGACTACTGTATGTTTACTTGCCCAACAGAGGCTGATTTCTGATTCATATTTTTCCCCTCTGGGTTAGGTTTCTAAAATCCTCTTAGCATAATGTTATTTGGGAAATGTTTTTCAAAACATGTTAATCCGAAAAAATTGTTAAACTTCTTTATTTTGAACAACATTGAATTAGTACCCGTGAAAGTCCCCTTGGAAAAAAGTGAAATTTTAAAACTGAATCTACTGATTTTTATTTTGAATAGGAAAAACTTGTGTAAGCAGAGTTTTTCCACAACTTCTCATCTAGATCTGATGTTCGATTTTTGGGTCAAGTCAGAGTATCTTTGTGTATCATTACATTAGAATTTCTTTCTTCTGGTCTCTATTAAATGGCAACTATGGTGAATTATTTTTGTAAGAGGGAAAAACCACATTTCATTTGTTAAGTTTTACTATGCCCTATTACTTTTTCCCCATCATAAAATGCACGTAATAAATCAAAAAGTCATGCTGTGGTTAGCACTCTTAAGGTAGCCTTTAAACAGAGCAGAGTGCACTTTCACGTAGATGTACCATTGAACATTTTTTAATTATCAGTGATGAAAGATTGCTAATTGGCTTGATAGATATTTGTTTCAGCATTTGCTGAGTCTTCAGGTTTTCTCCTGCTGTATTTATGCAATCGTCAAGCTTTGATGAAGTACAGAAGTCAGTCACTTGCTCCAGCTGACGCTGACATTGCCACGTCCAAGAGCGAAGTCAGCTTCTGGCCTTAACTCTGCCAGTCCTGAAGGGACATGCCGTGTGCTTGCTCTTTGCTTTTTCTAATTGGGAAGTCTGACCTTGAAGGTGCTGGGTTCATAATGTTTGGTGGGGCCCACTGTGAATTTGAGGAACTGTGCTTCAAGAGGGGAGGTCTGTGCAGTGAAGGAGGAGTCTTCTCCCACCTTAGGAGTGCAGCATAACTGCTAAGCACCACAGAGGTTTAGTTCCCATACACTCCTCACAAGGAGAGACGACTATTTCTACCTGTATTGTATGCCCCTCTACCTCTGTCATTATAAGCTGTATATAAAGACTATTTCTACAGTCCACAAGTAATTCAGATTTTTTTGCCAAATCGTATTATTTTTATCCCACTTCCTATGGATCAAAGACCCTCTGTGCCTCCTCAGTGGTTTTTTCCTCCAAAGTATTTATCCTGTTAACCGTGAACAGCTGCCCAGTTATGTGTGGGTACCCTTAGAAGCATTAAAAATGCTGTGGTTAGCACAGGGTTTTTTCCTTGGTGATAAAATTGGAAGTCCTCCAGACTTGTAGCCACTAGCTGTGAATGGCAATAACAAATGTGTCTTTCCTCTAGCTAATGCACTTTGCAATCAGGTATAGTACCCTCTTAAAAGGTTCTTGTGTTACCAAAGAAGTTAAAGTGAGAATTTAATTTGTCACTTTTAAAAAATTTAACCACATCAATAAATAAGTCCCTCTATGCTCTTACTCTTCAGACCCACCTCTCACATGAAATGGATAGTGAAGCACTTACTGCTTAGTATCTTCAATAAGAATCTATGAGATCATACATTTACCTATTTCATCAGGCAGTAACTCATCCTGCTTCTGTGACTTGGGGGAAGAGGAAGGTGGAAAAAGCAATTGCCCTGTCTTTCTGCCAAAGACAGGTTTTCTGGATTTGTGTACAGAATTAAGTATATGGCTTTCTTGTACTTTTTTGTAGTAGCATATCTTTTCTGCTCCTAGGTTTTTGTGAAGTCTTACTCCAGATAAGCACTGCTGGAGTCTGGCTAGAGAGTTAATTACATTTCATGCATCTTCCACCCCCTCAGCTTTCAAATTATGAACCTACACTTGTGGATCATGGAATAGTGGTAATGCCTGCCAGTTACCTGTACTGGAAGTATGTTTCATGCGCTTTCCTATCGTACATCACACCTGCATCTTTTGCTGTAGCTGTCCAGGCAAACATCTTGTTTATTTTAGCTCGGGAGCTAACAGGCAACTCTTGTATTTATTTTGTATCCACAAATAAAATCATGTTAATATAGGGGGAAAACCATCTGTGACCTAAAGCTGTCTTTGAGTTTGCACCTCCATTCATTTCAGGTTGTCATGTCTTTTTTTGCAGAAACAGCTTCAGAAATGAAGGTCGAATTTTGACATAGTGCCGAAATGAAAGCTGCTAAAACCAAAACGCTTTTGATTGCAGAAGTTGTGAACTATTTGAAAGTGCTGTTTGATCATAGCAAAAGAAAGCTGCTTCTTCATTTTCAGATTAGTATTAGATTTATAGTGTGCTTGGGAATTACTTTGATAAAATGTTTTCATCAGAAAGCTGCTGTAGTAAAAATGGAAATTCTTTACAAGCACATACTTGCTTTGACTGGAAAATGATGAGGGCCAACATGGAAATTCTGAGAAGGAGCCTGTAAGAGATCACAATTCAGTTGCCTGAAACATGGGAGCTGAAGTTGAAACCTTTCCTCAGAATCATACCAAATATGTCTTTTGTTCTCCCCATAGCCTCCCAAAATATTTTATCCCATATGTTTCTGGGAATGACCATGGTATGGTTTTACGGTTTGATTTTTGTCTCTCGATTGTTGGATGCCAACGGGGAGCTGCTAACACTTTTCTGAAGTGGTTTTGTTAGTCTCGTTGTTCAGGGGCTGTTTTGTGACCAAGTGGTCTTGCTTCCCAGGCTGAGCACTTTCACTTTGGGGAAGCAATCTTTCTAAGATAATGAGGTGGCCTTTGCTGCTGGATTTGTATTACTGCCTGCCCTGATCGTTTTGATTTGAAATCCAATATGCTGTAAAGCTTGTTGTTGTAATTCAGCAAGTGATGTCTCTTGGCGATATGTGGGAGTCAGATGTTGATACTGGTTCTTTTCGGTTTCATCTCTGTTTCTGTCCATTGATGTAAAGACTGGGGGGTATTTCTCCGGGCCTCAGCCTGAGAGTGCCTTCTTTCTCTTTTCATGAAGCTCCCAAGAGATAATTAGTAGTGAATGAAAGAGTTTGTTCATTTAATTAAGAAATATTATTTTCCATCATCTGTCACACTTTGAGGTTGCATGTGAGGTTAATAAGGTAATGAACACATCATGGTTCGCATTGTCTTCAATTTGCTGATGACAGATTTGCTTTGTATTCATGTTTTTTTCCTGGCTGGTCAATGTAGTGGCTTGTATAATAGTGCCTGGAGTATGGGAACTTGAATGAACACGTGTGTGATAGAGGGCATCAGTGTAAAGGATAGTAGAAATTGCATCAGTAGTCACAGTTGCAATTTTGTCTCACTGATGTGTTTGCAGGGCTTCGTAACCTAGGGGTCTTCTTAGGTTCTCCGTATCTCAGGTAGCTGCAATTGTCAAAAGCACTTTCAGTCTCTGGCAAGATAAGAAGTGAATTAATAGCTGTTAGAGGCAAGGAAGAGATTTATGACTTGTTTCCCCAATCCTGCAAACTCACCGGTAGCCAGACCTCTGTCTATGATGGCAGTGCATATTTCTGATCAAAAATGCTTTTGGAAATTCTCCTGAGGGAGAAAAAAACTGTAGAGTGTTGTACTGTGAAGAAGTGCCCACTGTAAACTACATTTTGAATGCCTCTATCTCCTGTGCTTCAGAAATCCTGAGCCATTCATTTTTGGGGGGAGGTAATTCTGTTACATGTTTAAAAAACAAACATTGCAACGGGTGCCTTTGAGCTTTACGTTCCGTGACCTATGTCAAAATGCCTTCTTGTGTTTTGCTTCTAGGATCAAAGAGCTACTGGATGTAAGGGAATTTGAGGTTAATGTTTTAGAATGTGTCTGTATGAATGTTGCTCCCTGAAACTGTTTCTCCGAGTATAAAAACTAGACCACTCACACAGAAAACATACTTAACAAGTGTCTCTGTTACTCCTAAATATAATGTGGCAATAGTGGTTATTTTTCTCATCAGGGAAATTATAATTAGAGTTTTAATATTCTGGGGAAACACCAGCTTTTGAAGCAGTATTACATAGAGTTTGGGTAGCGAGAGTTGGTTTTGAGACCTGTGAAAGTGTAGTTCTCTGAGTCCATTCTGTGCAGTACATTTAAATACCGTGTTACCCACTTTCAAAGTTTTCTACTTGCTACCAAAGGAGGTGGTTCTGGCAAGAGAAACAGCAACAAAATAGAGTGAGAGGAGATTGACAGGAAAAGTAGAAGGAGGAGGGTGGGGGGAATAGCACGATTATAGTTAGAAAAATTAGTCATGTAACGTGTCATTGTAATTCCCAACTGGCAATTAAACAGCACATATCTGCATAAAGGATTAGTAACACTGGAGGGTAACATTCAGGACCTTGAACAAAACTTCCAGTATATAATTTGCAAATTGTTTGACAGATACCTGCCTCACATGTGCCATACACTACTGTATTCCAGTGCTCAATATAATTAGTCCTAGCAAAACCAGACCTCCAGCTCCATAGCTGGCTGGCTATGACTTTACAATATGCTTGTTGCATGAATAGATTAAAAAAAAAATAAATAGGACAGTCAGCCAGGAAAATTACACGATTTATTCCTCCTCATGTGTCAGGGAGCTGTGCCAGCCACCTGCTCCCAGGGGCTGTAGCGGCTGGGACTCCCCTGGGGCAGCGGGCACCTCCGTGGTAATGCGGGAGGTCTGAGGTGGAACAGAGCAAGTGATTCACAGCAGGTTGTTCAGGGCTGGCAAAGGCAGCACTGCTGGAAGCTGAACCAGCTTGAAAGCTGTTAGCAGGTGTGGGACGCAGCTACGCTTGCATATACGCCTGCTCCTTGGGATGGCCTCTGGCAGCGAGGTCATAGAATAATTCATGCTGGAATTGACCCTTGGAGGTCTCCAGCCTGGTCCCCTTCTCCAAGCAGGACCAGGAGGAGCGGGTTACTCAGGGCTTTTCCAGTTGGGTTTTGAAGGCCTTCAAGGATGCAAATCCCACAGCCTTTCAGGGCCCCTGTCCCAGTGTTTGACCACCTTTATGGTGAAAAATTGTTTCCGTGTATCTAATCAGGATTTCCCGTGTCCTCGCTTGCATCTGCAGCCTCTTGTCGCTTCCTGTCGGCACCTCTGAGGAGAGTCTGGCACCTCCTTCCCTAAATCCCTCCCACAAGGTGGTTGTGGGCAGTGGTTTGACCCCCGAAGCCTTCCCCTGGCCATACACCCTTTGCAATTTAGGTGACTGTAGATACCTAAAAGTTGAATATTCAAATTTTTTCATTGATTTTCTTTGCAAATAAAAGCCTGAGAAAAATGCAGAGGTAAACTCAAAACTGTCTGCTTTAGTGAGCTCCCTGTAGTGATCATATCACTTTTGTGATACTTGCTTTTAGTGACAGCTCACTTTTGCTAGTCGGGTTAGTGGATGCTGAATAAACTTCTCAGATGATCAGTGTGGAGTAGCTACAGTAACAGCATATCTAGAGTAATCTGGATGTGAAAAAAGTTAAGGAAGGAGTTTCAGGACAGAATTCTCTTTGATCTGAGATAGCCAGGACTCCAGCCCTGCAGCCTCTTTTGAGTGCTTTATTTAAATCTGCTGACTTTCAAAGTGATATACTGAGCATTATGTTAAATGAGCATATGTATCAACTCTAGAAGGCTTGCACCGAGTTAGGCAGTGTCCATCCCACACCTGCCATTGCTCAGATGCACTGGTTACTGATATTAGAGAGTCATGTGAGGAAATTACTGCCTCGAAATTGTGAAAGTCAGGACTTAGCTCCCAGCTTTCCTTCAGGTCATCTCTAAGGGCAGCTGTGTTAAGCTTTGCATGCCCCAGTTTCTTTTTGGTAAAATGTAATAGACAATTATGGCAATTCCTTTACATTTCAGTATAGAAGTTCTAAGGAAAGGACCACCTGTAAATTCTGCCTGAATCTCAGGTACAGCTGGTGGGTGCTACCAGAATGCAAGTAGAGATCAGCACCACTTCTAAACTCTCTCGCTGCTTCTAACTGGGTGCCTTCCAGTACATGGTTTGGCCTTTACGTGGGCTTTGTTAATTCTTGTCACACAAAGATTCTGCTTCTCTCAGTTGAAATATGCTGCTCCATTTTTTTAAAAGGCACATAAATACACTGTACATCCTTATACCGTTTCTGTACCACAATGAAAGTTGCTGTCCCAGCATTGCTTAAGCTGAAAAGTGTTAGTTGTCAGAATTACTTTTTAAAATAGAAAGTGAATGTATGCAATCTGATTGGCAGAGCCAGGCAATGGCTTCTGAATTGTGCTGAATCTCGTGAGCTGTCTGACATTTGCACACTTTTCATTTAGGTTATAAAGGCATCATTGTGGCTTCCAAAATTATTTGGACGCTTCCATTTTCCTGGATGATTGCTGATGCTGATTCTGTGCATTTCAAATGTCTTTGGATGGTTTATGAAGGGTAGAACTTCAAATCAAAACATAGCTTTAGTGTATATTTAAAGGTAAAAAATTAGTACATGGATCCTGCTACAGAGAAGAGTGTTTCCTTCATGTTTCTCCATGTCTTATATAACAGATATATATAAGGGCTTGTAGATAGGTTTTTTTTTTTTATAGTACGTGGAGGGAGTAATTTTTTTATATTACTCTGTAGGTGACAGAATTCATCAGGTGAGGAAGTAGGAGGCGGACCTGGATTCTGCTTCCTACTCATAACTTGCTCACCATCTGGTGTTGAGAAGGTCACCCTGCCTTTCCCTTTTTTTGCTCTGTTATGAGAGAGACACAATCCCTGCCTTGATAAGGCGTGTTTATGTGGGCTTTGTATAATTTTTTTTTTTTTTTTTACTTCAGGTCGTACAGACCTGGAGTGTCTGAATAAAAAACATATGGGAAATTAGGGTTTTGGAAGGCTCCAGGCTCTGATAATCTTACTGTGTCTTCATAAGGAACCACAGATACACCATCCAGTTAACTAGGTGAGACATTTTAAAGCTTTTCTCCTTCTGAATCCTCTGTAAGAATCAGCCCAGAATCTCATCTCATCTATCAGAAGTAGGGTATCACCAGTCTACTTTTCTCTGTTAGCCTTACTGTGTGTCCATGTGTGCTCTGCAGCCTGCCTGTTCTTGGCCAGAATATGAGGTTGAAGAAGGGCTTTCCAAGGCAGAAGACCGTAAGTTACTCTGTTTTGCTGGAGGATGGAGTAACCCCACAGGTAGGCCCACGGTCAGGAAGGCATCAAGGTGACTCAGAATTTGCTTCCTTGTGCGCTATAACATGGGGAAACAGTGGGGTAGTGGGGAGACAGGGTTTCTGCCATCAGATCCAAAAAACCCACAGACTTTTAGAAGTTGATCATTACTGCTGTTAGTGCCGTGGGATGTTTTTTCTATGGTCAAGACAGTGCAACTGAACCTGAGACACACCTGTGGGAAAAGCGGTCTTTCCTCTCCAAATGATTGTCAAGTGAAAACTGAGGAGAGCTCTCTGCAAACTCTCTTAGTTGATAACATAGCAGATGGGAAATCTTGATCAGAAAAAAACCAAACCAAAACAAAAATATAGCCTTGCATTTAGTGAAGGGGAACATCTCCTCCATAGTAGCTGTCTTCAGATACTAAATTTCATGGTTTTAATAATTTTTTTAAGTGAGATAAAAATCTACAAATGGTGCTTCTCCTAGTTATCACATAGATTAGGATTATCATACATCCTAATTAACAGACTGGTTAAGATTTGTGTCTGAGGCTAGCTGATTTGGTTGAAATCAGACAGTTGATATAATAAACTCTAAAAGTTCTCTTCTAATGAGGTTTTTCACAAGTAACCTGATCCATTGTGATGGGATTTCTTAAATCGTAGTAAATCCTGTTCATGGAATCAGCTATGGGTGTACTAATACAGTAGCACCTCCTGTCCTTTCTCTGGGGACCAGCAGATGAAGTTTACAAAGCAGATGCATCTGGGGGACCAGGGGCAGGAATAAGAGCTTAATATAAGTGAGAATTGAGATTCTGCAAGTCATTTCCTTTTAGCAGGGATTGTAGAAATACAGTGAGCTAACATATATCCTAAGTGTTTTGTACTGCATGTTACAACTTCCGTTGTTATAACCTATGGAAGATAAAATCAGCATGTAGCAAACTGAATGATGCCCTTCATTTGTAAGATCTGGATCATTTTGCAGAGGTGCCTGCGTGCTGAGGAAATTGTTATTTAAGCAGTATAGATGGAACCTCCCAAATTCAGTTATTTATGTTTTGCAATAAAAAAAAAAAAAAAAAAAAATCTGGTGGGAAGGAATTAGCTTCTTAAGAGAATGCTCTTAAATGGGACTCTGTATTAGGTAGAATTTCCTCAGTAGTGGGAAGTTTCTGTTAAGCCAAGCCGGAAAGCATAACTGCCCTACCATGCTTTTGTGAAGGTTTCCTCTAGCTAAAAATTTCTTTTCCCTGTGGTAGCAAAGATTCTGGCAAATCTAAAGAGAGCTGGGTTGGGGAACCAGGTGCTAAATAGCTTTATTGCTTCTCTGTGATGTGACTTTTCCTAATCCCATCAGATCGGTAACATATTGGTTGCTTGGCTTTTTTCCCTATTTGACATATATAAAAAATCCTCCTCTTTCCTCATTTAAAATTACTAGCATTTGCTAGTGCACCATCTTCCTAGATGGAGTAAAATGTTCTATGGTACCAAAACCCATGTAGCAAATCCTCAGAGCCTCTGCACTGGCAGAGTGCCCTTCCCCGTGCAGAAAGGCTTCCTCCTTTCAGACGCAAATCTCGCAGGTCTGTTTGCTTTTAATTCTTGCTGAATAATTGTCTCCAGATGCTTCTACAGATTCATCTCCAATCTGAACATTGCCCTCAGAATAAATGTAGCAGTTATTGCCTCTGAGAGCCTGCAGAAAGTAAAATGATTCTGCCGTTATCCTTACTGTTGGGATTTATTAAGATTGCTGCTTTTATGCCTAATAATTAAAAAACCTGCAGTGTCATGGGATATTGCCGTGGGTCTAAAATAAATTAATTCAAGCTGACATCAAGACTTAAATGAGCTCTGATTTTTCCTATGACAGGGAGCTGTACCATCTGCTTTTTTTTTTCCTTTTTTTTTTTAAACAAATTGCTAAGTTTGTCTGTGTAGGTTTGCAATAGAAAAATATTTTTTTCCAAGAGATAATAAGCTCCTCCCATGAGGCTGAGTTGCCTAGCTTTCTATTACAACATTATCAAAATTTTTGGTTATTTTCCTCCACTTACTCTTGTTCTCATAAGTTTACATTGAAAGATTACAAAATACTTATGGCCTTTTATCTGGTTTAGACAAAGCCTCTGCAAGAAGTCCTTTCAGGTTCTGCGTTTCATTTGATGCCAATAATTGGTGTGTAAAAGCACCATGTCTAAATGGCTTTTCTGTATATTCACAACCTGTTTGGCCTCGTTACAAGAAGGATGCAAGAAACGCTAATTTGGAATATTTAAAAATCCATAGTGGTGCTATCAGAGGGAGGAAAAACCACCCTGAAACCAAATCTGCCTTTCAGAGTCAGCATGCATATGTCTAATGGGATCATGTGGTCCTGGTTTAGTTTATATAAATAAATATTCGCTAACATCGTCTGTTGTTATTATGCCAGTACTGTTTGTGCTTCCATAATTGAAGTTAAAATGAATTTAATATTTGAAGCAGAGCTTCAGAAGAGGGATACTTTACATTACTCCTAGGATTAACAAATATATTTAGGGGCTTGAAGTAAATATGCTGAAAATTTTATAAGTATCTTGATTAATTTGAATTTAATCTAATTTCAAAATAATTTCTGTCAATAATACAGCATCATGCCAAAACAGGGCAAGCTGTTCAGACTTTCCATTTCACTAAATCACTGAAACCATTTGGTATATTTGGAGAATTTACTCTTAGGTCATGATTTTTCTGCCATTCTCTATAATTGAAAGCTTCTTTCTCAGCAGGGAATTAAAACATAATGTTTCACTGTCACAAACTCTTAAAATCCCTTTGCTGTCTCAAAATGACTTCCATGTACTCTTACGTTCGGCAGGACAGTCTTTTTTTAAAATATGCATTACTCACTGATCTCTTAAAGGGGCTAAATCTAAGCCCTTTCTGGAGAAGGCAGTGACTTTAAATTTAAACTATCCCTACTGTGTTCAATATTGGCGTATTCATGTTGCATTCCCAAATGAACCACAACTTTTGCTGTGTCACAGTACAGTATGAGTGGGAATGCAGAATGTTCTTTAAAAATCTTTAAAATCTAACCTGGGATTGTGAACCTTGTAGAATTATAGGCTATGATTGTTACCACTTTTAGTTGTTTGAGTAATTCTGCTTTGCACTTACATACCTTAATATAGCTGCATCTGTTTGAGATGTAATTTTACCTTTTAGTTTCCTGGGTTTGGGATAGTTGGCACAAATGTATAAATTCTTTTTTTACATGAGTTTACTGCTACAGACTCTCGACTGCAATTCTAGATTGAAATAGACTTAAAGATTAAAACCGAGTGTTGAAATTATAGAAGAGGGGAAAATCCTACACTTTTGAGACAATTTTGGCAGTTCATTTCCCAGGAAAAAAACTGGGAATTCCAGCTTGCAAGTAGTAGTCCAGGTACTGAGAAGACTAAAAGCAAATGAACAGGCAAGTAACTGTATATGCAAAGAAAAATGTAACATCGGGTATTCTCCCGAGTGATTGCTTTCTGTATGCTTCTGTACTTACACTGGATACCTGCTATTTAAAACTTGAGCCATTTTCCTAGAGACCTTCCATTTGTCTTTGGTGTCAAACATTTCCATGGTAACATTTCACTTTTCTGTTTTCCCTTTCACTAGCTTTACCTTGAAATAGAAGAGTTGGTTATTATTGAGAAAAGATACAGTCCAGGTCGATTGTAGTGGTCTTGGATATTTTTACCGACATTATGTCAGCTAATACAGTAGATTTATTCTTTGCATCAGTGGTGATCTAGTTGTCTCTTTTGCTTTTCAATTTCTTTAAAAATATTTTTAACATTCTGTAGAAGCTTGAGGGCTACAAAAAAGAAAATCACTGGGATTGGTTAAAGACGATCTAATGCTCTAAGTATCTCAGTGACACACAAAGATATTTAAAGCGCATTTAAACTGCAGTGGTGAGCACATGAAATGTATGCATCGCAATGATTAAGCTGACTGTGAAGGGATAACTCAGACATGTGCATTATAAATTTTTTTCAATCCGTGATTTCTTACTGGTTTGTCCACAGCACATCTGCCTTATGTGGCCTCACTGCAGGAGTAAAAAAAGGACTATATAGAGGCTGAAGCACTTGCTTCATTTGCTTCAGAAGCTGGGAGTAACGTGGTCAATAAGGCAAAAAAATGCCCTGGAGACACAGATTACATTCCTGCACAGGAGTCACAGCTTCTGCATTCCTTCTGCAAAGAAAAAAACAAACCAAAACCAGTCTTCCCGTATGCTACTAGACTGAGACCTACATGCATGTTTAGCAAGGTCAGCGTGTTTCAGCAAACCTTGCAGGTCTTTGACACTCGAGGCAAGAGGAATAGCAGGTGGTTTCCCTTTGGGAGGCAGCGTGAGAGGAAAACGGGATGCTTTCAACAGCAGATGACTCAGGCTCCGCTCCTGCCTTTGCAAGAGTGTGTGCTTTAGTGAGCATTTAGTGAGCAGATTTTTTTTGATATAGAGTGTGTTAGCAAAGTCACACCACTCTGCTAAGTCTGTGTAAACTTCACTGTGGTTTCTCAAAATCACATACTTTTGCCAAATTTTGTGGTTTTTCACGGAGATGCACAAACTTTGCTGTGTCTGTTTCAGAAGTTGTCCTCCACCACATTCAAGAGAGAAGCATCTCAAGGAAAAGATCAGAAGATAAATGTTTTCAACTACGTGGAAAGCATGTTGTTCTTTAGCCTCATCCGTAGAAATTGCGGACAACTTTGATATTTTTTTCAAAATATTTAATGTAAGACAAATCCCCACGACACAATTCAAAGGAGTTCAAGTTTATCAAAGTAATGAACAACAGATGGAGATGTGTCAGGTAATCTGACACAGTAAAGTAACAGTAAGTGAGAGTAACAGTAAATTACAAGCCAGTTTACAGACCTTATAAGCCAGTTTATGGTATACTTCAAACCTTACCTGCCCACCTCCTGACAACCATGTAATTAGCTAACTTAATAGGAACACACTTCCTACCACTGATTAGTATTTTCATTTCTTACTGTGTATTTTCATAGGTGATGCTAATACATCTTTTTCTGATCATTGTACCCCTTTTGTGCTTAGAAGCTAATTGCATTACAGGGTATGTTTATCTTTCCCTACACTTAAGTAGCTGGTTTCAGCAAGGGAGCCACCATGTAAGGGTGTTATACTGCCTTGCAGCCATATTACTTTCTGTTGTAATTCTGCCAGTTTTTGCAATGCAGTTTCATTTGCTGAAAAAGCATTAAGACACCAGCAGGTGCTGGGAAACAGCAGGAAGCAAGAGTCTTGTTTCAGTTATGAGCACTTTTTTCCCTCGTTTCCATTCACACAGTGGGGATCAGAGATTTATTCAGGGTTGTAAGATGTGCTCTATGAAAACATTTATGTTTCTCATCTGGAAAGGAATGGGTCGAAATACTTTTTTTTTTTTTTTTTTTTTTTTTTTTTTAACGCTGGTGTGAAGGTTTTCTTTCCCATTTAAGGTGAGTTTATATACAGGTATAAAATATAATCTCCTATCTACAGCACTGGTCTGTGAGGCACAGAGACCTGGTGCTGCTCGTTTGGCCGCAGCCTACTCGAAAGCTTGGAGTGCGTTCCTGCAGCGGAGCCATCCCCATGCTCCGATTAGGAACATCCGTCAAGGCTTTGGTAGATCAGCAAATTTAATTTTTGTCTCGTAGATTGTTGCCCATGTTGCCAGACTGTGGGCTTTTCTGTGCGGAGGGTATCTCCTCGTACTTGGTTTTTTGTTGTCAGGCGTGGTAGGGCCTTAATACTGACGGACTTGCTGAAGAAATACTGCATGATATGCGATAGCAAATTCTAGTGCTTGTTTTCTTCAGGTCTGGAGGGTGGCTTGCTTTCTTCCTCCCAGCCCCCTGTGAAGTTTCCTTTAGAGCCTGAAAATCAAGTTATAACCTCAATTAACACAGAGCTGGGGGTTGTTCCAGCATGGATTATTTGACAAGGTGAGCGTGGCTTCTCTTGTCGTTGCAAGCCAGGCTGAACTCAGGATCCTTTTACTGCTCCTGATAATCGATTAAGTGTTAACCGTGAAAGGAAAAATTTAGTAGTGGGAGAGATTGCCTTTTCTGACTTTAAAGGTGACATTGCAAACAGTGGACCATATTGAAGTTTTAATTAAAAGTATTGCCAACTTCTCTTTAAATTTTACTGTCGAGGTTATCAGTTGTAATCATCTTTTTCTAAGGAAGTTTAATCAAAGAGCACAAGATCGATACTACCCTAATGTGAAAATATATTAACAGGATTTTTTTATTTTTCATGTTTATAGTACCATTATGTAATAATTTAAAATAATAAATATTTGTGTATATATGTTTTTATATATATATGAAATGTAGTTTTAAAAAAAATGGTTGCATACACATTCCAAAACCCTCTTCATAAATTATGGGAGCTAACATGGAAGCTTCATGTCAGCATTACTTAATGAAACATGTCCTGCATAAATGCATATTTATACTATTTCCAGGCCCGAGGGAGTGATTTTGATGCAATATATGTACAACATATGAGCATTTTAAATAATGATCAGACATGATGTCTGAGCTGTAATACTTCAATTTGCAGGCATGTTTGTTGATTGTTTTGGAGACATTGGATTTAATAATTTAATTGCAAAGGAGGCCTGCAGTTTGAGATGTATAAAGAAAAACCTTTAATTCAGTTTCTCAAAGGCCTCTTAAAAACTTGCACCTAGAAGAACAAGTGATTTTCTTAAGCACTTTGCATTGTTCTACCAGAACAAACACAGATGGGAACTACAGCATTGTTAAAATCTGTTCTAAGTTGTTGCACCATTCCTTTACATCTGACATTTCTCTTGGGAGAAGAAACCTCAGTTACGTTAACCTATTTTTTTTTTTCTAAATACCAGTTGCTAAAATCTGCAGGTTATTGGGGAAAATTAATTTGAATGATCTGTAAACTGTGGCCATTTATCCACCATATTTCTGTCCTTCACTGTCCCCTTTGATTGCTCTGATTCTAATGGCAAGTTAGAAAGTTGCCTTTCTCTGCTGAGTTTACAAGCTAGATGGTTCTTTATCTTACTTAGGACAAGTTATTTTATGTAAGAGCCTTTTGTTTGCATGAGTGAGTTTCCTATCTGTGCTTCTTATTTCCTATGAAAGGGTTTACGGTCTGCTGTCCTCAAGGGTGTTGCACTTAATTTTATTGGAAGCGTACAACAGAACGGCTATGGGTAGTTCTTACACAGGACTTTGTGTAGAGGAAAGTATGAAAATTTACAGCTTCTTGCATATGTTCTCTTCTTCCCTTCTATTGTTCACAACAGTACACAGTTGTGATCATCTTTTTAATAATTTCCTGTGATACTGGGCAAAGCAGTTTACTTACAGGTAGAACGGACTATACTGAGCTATGTTAAAAAACTGTTGGAATTAGTACTGTGAAATCTTAATCCAAATTTCTTCAATCTTGCTGTCACATTGGGTTTGTGCCTAGAGTAACTGCATTTTTGTTTTGCTTTAAAATACTATTCCAACAGAGTGCTGCATATCTGGAGATCCTGAAGAAGTATGTTTTCATGTAAGCAAGTACGCCCATTCCTGTGCTATCTCTTCTAATAAACTAGCCACAGTAGTCTGCTTTGTAGTGTAAAAGAACCAAAGTTTAGGTGGGTTTGGTTTGTTTTTTTTGTGGTAAATCTCTTACTTGCTTTCTTTGCTTACACAACAGCATTGACCTGAAAGTGGCAGATTTTCAGGATTTGAACTATACTGAATTAAAATCCATGTGCAACTTAAGTACATGGTGGACTTTAGAGCATACAGAGGGGAAACCACAACTTCAGTTTTCTTACTTTTCTACTGATCTGTCATATGAACTTCAGCTGTTTCACAAATCATAATTTTTTAAACTTTGCTACCTTACTAGGGTTTTTTATTTTTTTGCTTCAGGAAATTACACTACATAAATTTCCCGAGCTTGCTTTTTTCAACTCTGGTTTGACAGTGTTGTGTTCTGAAGTATTGTTGTGCTGTAAGGAGTACAACAGGAAGCTGGGGTTGCCATAGCCACAGGTTTTAGTGTCTGACTGTTGAATCTTAAGACCAGTTCCTATACCAACACTGTCATCATAATAAAGTCATCAATATTTTGGCTTGTCAGATGCATTTTAAAATATAGTCGGATTCTTTGGTGGAAAAAAAATCCCAAACAAACAAACCTTCAGGTGGGGGGATCTTCTTTCTGCTGCTGTCAGGTATGAATCTTGGGAATGTGCTTGTAGATGTTGGGCTTAAATAGATAATGTCCAAACAAGAAATGAGAACTCATAACTGTTTGGGTTGCTGCGGTGATAGAAGTCCCACATCCCTTTTCCAGTCTTCCCATCCTAATTCTCAAACCCCAGAAACTGCTCTTTTAGAACTGTATTTCGGAAGTACAGGGGTTCTAAGTAATTTTGTAAGTACTGCTTTTAAGTTAGTAGAACTAATTTCTCTAAAACCTTATCAAGTCCTTTGTATACATTTAGGAATTTTAATGTCTTTAATTTTAAAAAGTACAGTCAAGCATAGCTGCAGAACTTGTATTCAAAAATATTGAGCATGGAGTGGGTAGCTACACACACAGGAAATCTATTTTTTCCAAGAAAGTGAATCTTTCTAATCCTCTTGCTGATTTAAATGAGAAGAGGATTCTCATGAAAGAAGTTGCAACCGGTGATACTTATTCTATTATTATTTTCTAATAGCACCCATGAACTAATAGGTATTACCCAAATATATGGAAGGATGCAGTTCTTCCTCAAAATAAAGAACAGCCTATGCATACAATTCTGTAAAATCTTCATCTGTAGCTCATTTAATTTAAGAAATTATAGTCAATTGTATGCATAATTGTTTTGTATAATTGAACTTCTGACATTATTCTGTGTCTTCCTGTATTATTGAAAAGGACTTCATTCCCAGATAGTATTGGAAATGTGGATATGTAGAATTATGAAACTGCTTCTGCCATCTACCTTCCAATATGTTTTGTATTTGGATATCCTAGAAGTAGATAGAGAGAAATCCATATTACAGACATCTAGAATTACTAGTTTCTCAATCTAGGAATAAGAATAGTGAAATTTTTACTACTTCAGAAAATAGTTTTCTTACCCTTTTTTCCCAAGAGAGGAGCAAGTACTAAATATCTTTATTTAAAAATGTGTTGAAATCTGTCAGCTGATTGCTTAAGAAAGTTACAATGCTTTTAACATTGGTAAACAAAGTATTTAAGATATTTTCCTTCCCTCACTTAAAGTATGGTATTCTGCATATCAGTTTCTGAATGTGAGTCTGTATCTTTCCTGTATTAATAGTAGATTGCAATATCTTTATAAATGGCATTGTTTCACTCTCGTTTCACAAATTTCACTGGCTTTTGTGCCAGACATGATTGCATCTGTTAAAGTGGTATCCTCTTCTATAATGAAGTCACAGTTACATGCTTGCCTTCAATTTGAGTTAATTTCTGCATTTTGACTTTTAGTGGGAATGAGGTGAATGAGTGCAGTTCACACGCCAAAAGGTTAGAAGTGGTGGAATATGCACAGCAGCTGTCAAAAGGACGCAAGATATAAAGGTGAATTAGCACTGCTTATTAAGGAATTAATTACTTGTCACACTTAAGTCTTATGACTAGGATTAAATTCTTTAATTTGATGTGATCTGCTGCTGGCAGAAGGAGAGAAAGCACACCAAGAAACCATGGTGAGATATTTGCATACACCTGCACTGATTGTAGTTTGGTCATTGCAAGCAAACTGTGCTGTTTGTGTTCTGAAGCACCAGCAAATCACAGAATCATTGAGATTGGAAGCAACCTGTTGGGTCATCTTGTCCAGCCCCATTGCTCAAGCAGAGTCAGCTAGAGCAGGTTTTCCAGGAATGTATCCAGTCAAGTTTTTAATATCTCCAAGGATGGACACTCCATAATCTCTCTGGGCAACCCGATCTACTGTTTCACCACCCTCAAAGTGGAAAAAAATGTGTTTTCCTGGGATTAGATAGAATTTTGTGTGTTTTCATTTGTGTCCATTGTCTCTGTCACTGGGCATTACTGAGAGGAGTCTGGTTCCCTCTTTTTCATTCCATCCCATCAAATGTTTATACATGTTGATAAGATCCCCCCAAGTTGTCTTTTCTCCAGTATAAAGAGTCCTAGCTCTCCCAGCCTCTCCTCAAGTCCTCATCTTCCATAGATGCTCCAGTCCCTTAATCATCTTTGTGGCCTTGCCCTGGACTTGCTCTAGTAAGTCCATATCTTTCTTGTACTGGGGAGCCCAGAACTGGACACAGCAGTCCAGTGTGGCGTACTGAAACACGGACTCAACTTGTGGAGTAAGCGAGACGCAGTTTATTTTTACAAGTGGGTTTTTATATGTTTCTCTCCCTGAACATTAGCTTTCTCATTTCATTCTTGTCCAATCAATAGTTAGGTCACGCGCAAGCTTAACCAATAACATCACTGATCACGCGCTGTACATGTTCATRATTGTTTAACAAAACTAAGTTTTAACACTTCTTAATGATTTTCTACTGCAACATTCTTTTAGTATCACAGGTACAGCAACTTCAGCAACTTTCTTATCTACAAGGCCAGTGACTAAAACATCTGCTGAAACAAACCACAAGTTTTACTGACAATGTTCTGTATCTTAAAGCTTCCCTTTTCATTCCCATGGCYTTCTTCCAACGAGCATGATTGCACCTTCCTCCCAAGATTTGTTTAACACCACCGAACTGGCTCGAGAAATACCCACAGACCAGATGCATCTGCATCAGTGCTGAGCAGAGAGGAAGGATCACGTTCCTTGACCTGCTGGTGATGCTCTTCCTAATGCAGCCCAGGATGTTCTTTGGCCTTTTTTTGCTGCAAGAGTGTGTTGCAGGCTCATGGTCAGCTTCTTTTCCACCAGGATCCCCAAGGTCCTTCTTGGCAAAGCTGCTTTCCAGCCAGTCAACTGTCTGACTGTACTGGTGATGGGGGTTAATTCTCCCCAGGTGCAGGACTTTGCATTTCACCTTGTTGAACTTCATGAGGTTCCTCTCTGCATAGTTCTCCAGCCTGTTGAAGACCACCTGAATGGCAGCACATCAATCTGGTGTATCAACCACTCCTCCCAGTTTTGCATCATCTGCAAATTTACTGAGCGTGCACTCCATCCCATTGTTCAGGTCATCAATGAGATGCTGAACAGTAATGGCCCCAGTATTGACCCCTGGGGTACACCACTAGTGAATTGCCTCTAGCTGGACCTTGTGCCACTGATCAAATAAATCCATCAGGCCCAGTCATTCAGCCAGTTTTTAAGCTACCTCACTGGCCACTTTACTAACCTGTGCTTTGTCAGCTTGACTATGATGGTCTGATGGGAGACAGCATCAAAACTTTAGTGAAATTAAGGTAAACAACATCTACTGGTCTCCGCTTGTCCACCAAGCCAGTCATCTCATTGTAGAAGGCAGTGAGGTTGGTCAAGCATGATTTTCCCCTTCGTAACTCCATGCTCACTACTCCCAATAACCTTTTTGTCTTTCATGTGTTTGGAAACGCTTTCCAGGAGGATTTTCTCCATCGCCTTCCCAGGGATTGAGGTGAGGCTGGCCAGCCTGTATTTCCCTGAATCTGCCTTCCTGCCCTTCTTGAAGATCAGAGTGACATTTGCTCTCTTTGAGTTTGGGGGACCAAGGCTGTGTATATAATACGAAGGAGCTGTGTTTAAAAAAAAAACTGAAAGAATTCTGTGTGGTTTTGTTCTGAAATGAATGGAATAAAATATCAATGCACTCGGCATAAGTTGTCCTTGTGTTGGAACACAGGTAATTGAATTCCTCCTCCTGTTCCATGAGGACAGCATGTGTGGCTGTTCCTCCTGCAGAGGCCTCCAAGCAGTATGTCATATGCTCGTTACAGTTTTCTGAAAAACTGCTTCAGGTACACACTGGTGAAAGTCTTGTTCTGCATTTGTGATGCCTGAAGTAACACTGGTGCAGCCTTTATAGAAATAGATATAGGTCTTTTAGAAAACTTTACCGCATTTTAAGGTGACATTTAAGGGGTATGAAAACCTGTGCTTTAAAAGGACAAGTGCCCTGCAGCTTGGAGTGGTGTACAGAGAAGCCAGGATCTTGATCAGTCATCAGCAATAGTCCATGTTTGGCAGTGCCAAGTTCTGCACAGGAGAATGTACCGTGCCAGGTTGAGAGCTACTGCAGACACCCTTACAATCCTAAATCCTCTTGTGCTATTAACCCTTCTCCAGGGCCAAATCCTTTCTTGATTCCTAATGGCGTCTGCCCTTAGCTGCATTCTTCAGCTGCACTTCTTGTCCAGGGTTTGCTCTGGTAAAGGCGCTGATGCTTGAGAGCCTTCAAAACTGCAATAACCCTTGTCTTTAATGGCAGAGGAGTAGCTGGTAATCAGGATGTCCTCTCCGGACCCTGTGTCCAGGGGCCTTGCTTGCTTCTTTTAGCAGAAGTTCTCTGTGGTATTGTTTCTAAAAGTGCTTGTGTGGCCTCCATTACAGAAGCTCAGTACAGAGACATTGCCGTCATACTTTATTTTTAAAAATGACAGCAGCAAAACAGAAGTACCAATTTAACGTCACATCCACCATGGGAAATTCAGTCTAGTGGAGAGAACAATGGGCTGACAATGAAGGGGGTCAGCCTCTATTTTTGGTTTGCTCGCTGACTGGCTGTGTGGCCTTGGGCAAATCGCTTTCACCTCTCAGTGCTTCTGCTTCCCCTCCAACTCCCTGCCTGTCTTTTTCATTTAGATGATTAGCTCCCCTAGGCAAGGAATGCTTCTTGTTTGTACAGTTCCCTGGGTTTTGTTGGAGGCCTTGGGGTCTCCAGCCCTGTAACAATAGTGATTCACATCAGTTTTACCACTTATCTCTGATACACAGATCTGAGGAGCCTAATCTTCACAAAGAGATGGACGTTCCTGGCCCTTGTGTTAATAATGTACAACAGGGAGCTATAACGACAAGGCTCTTTTTTTTGATGTGTCAGGCCCATCACATCTCCAGGGCTTAGATCAGGACTCATACAAGTGCTGTTCAAAGTGTTGATTTTCCCAATCCTGACTTGTTAGAGGTCTCTGTATTCAGCCTTGAGGGAGTGCTCTTTTGAAAGTTTTTCAGCAATTGCGTTTGCCTTTTTGACATAGCTCTCACCAGAGCAGGCACTGTCAGTGCAATACATACGGCACTGCCTGTTGGGCTGACATGTGCCCTCCCCTCACAAGCACGAGCCCCTTCACCTTTCCCACCCAGAAGTGTCCCAGCCGGGCTCTGTCATACGCTAACATGGCACTCACAGTCTAGCTTGCATTACTTGCTGTTCCCGGTAAGTTGTCAGCAGTTTGTGTTTAGTGACAATATGATGTTGTTAAGGAGTTTCTTCTTCATATGCTGTGTGAGGTTGCTAGCAGTCATGATTTTATTACAGATCTTGTTGTGATTTCCCTTAAAGCTTTAGTTTCCACAGTGATGGAAAGCTCAGGCTTCCCTTTTAAAAATAGTTGTGATGCTCGGCTCTTTAGAACAGAAAATATCAATGTTAAAGGCTAGAATATTGAAGCAATAAATACAAATACATCAGTTTGKTTTATTTCTTAAGCTCTGAGTTTTTGAAAGGCCAGGATTGACAGTACTAATTACATAACATAGGAAAGAAATGATAACCTGCTGCCACCCACTGTCCATGTCATTTTAGTGATAGCGAACACCCACCTCCAGAGTGGAGGATACACTCCCATGATGGATCCATATCTCATCTCTTGTCGTAGCAACAATAYGGGCTGGGACGTGTTCTTCTTCCAAAGCATGATGTGAGTGCAATGATTTCACCAAATACATGTACAAATGGGCAAGTATTATAATAGGATGTGTCAGTGGGTTCTTAATTTGCATAGGAATTAGCATATATAAACCACATAGGGATGAAAATTGTCCCTGAGAGAAACTTCTCTGRGCGATTATTACTAGATTACAAAGGGTAGTCATTACTATATCATTGTAAATACTATTAACAGAACAATGCTTTTTTTAAAAAACTAATCRTCAATAATATTGTTTTAAAATGGTGGGTGAGAGAGAACTGGGTTCATATCACTTCGAGCTGATAATTAAAGTCAGCAAGGACAAGAGGCTGTAGTAATCTGAGGGTTAGAATTCTTTTTAAAAAAAAAAAATCTGCCATTTGTTAGCAGTATGTGTATGAGAGCAAACATTTCAGCTCCTGTTGTTTAAGGCAAAAGGTGCCACTCGCAGTCAGCGTGCTGGGGCTAACGGTGAGATTACGTGTGGAGGATGCCTAGGATCCAGCCCCAGGGAAGCGGCACGCAGGGCCAGAGGGAAGTGCCAGCGCTGCACRCTGAACGTCAGCTCAGCCGCTGGAGCTGCCGGGGAGCTGCAGGAGGGGATGCCAGATGAATAGCCCTCGTGCACAAACCGTGAGGCTCAGCAGGTCTTTTACACTCAGGTTGCATGATGGCTGGATGAGCCTTACATAGATCTGAAAAATCTTGGATTTTCTCTCTATTTCTAGCACGTGTGCTGTGTAGATTTGCTGGTGGTTTGTACATGCAAAATAGTTTTTCATCGGTATGGTCACTTAAGTTACTGTCCAGCAATGAGCTGCAAACAGAGCTGTCTAAGCACCTGCAAGGGTTAACGTCTTAGTTGTTTGTTCACCATCAGAGGAGAGAAAATATTAAAGAATACAGTGGGGAAAATGGTATCTATAAAATCAAACAAGATTTTAAAAGTGGCAAATTAATCTTGAGGAGGGGTAGTAGAGCAGGACTGATTTTGCAACAAGATTTCAGGCCAAAGATGTTATCTAACACAATATTGCTGTTTGTCTCAAAATGTACATCACGTTACAGGAGCTACAACAGGGAGGTGTTGATGTTGCTATTGGAAACTTAGTATTTTGCATTCCCTAACCTTGGTTATTTTAACCAACTGTCTGTGTTAGATTTCACATAGTCTCTCAGAGCCTTAAAACCTTTGGTATCCTATCCTCACAAGACCCCAGTGAAAGAGGGACATACAGTGTGCCTTAGCTGAAGAGAGAAGCAGCTTCCCGAGCATTTTCTTCCCTTGCTTTCCCTCACACCCCCTCCTTCACTTACACTAGCACTTGAGAAATTCTCTTGTTATTCTACTGCAGGCTGTTCCACAGCGAGTGAGCTGCATTTGCTGGGGAGAGAAGCGCTGCTGAAAGGAGCTGCATACACTGCGCCTTCCCTTCAGCAGAATCCTTCTGTCCACCTGCATCGTAAGAGTTCAGTTGCGAGAGCTGGGAATGGGGGGATTTCTGTTCCTGCCGCCCTCTGCCTTCCATCTGAAAACCTTACAGTTCTCCACTTAATAATGAAGAACACACATGTCGTGAATAAAATATTAGTACAAAGCGGGAAATATACTTTAGGGGTGTTTATCCTGAAAGGAGTATGAAACAGATCAGGAATAGAACAGGTAAATCTACTTATTGCTTTATTTCTTATCATTTGTAATGATGGTACCCATATCTTTGTCGTGCATGATATTACAATGAGATAACTTAATTCCTTGTGTTGTGCATCACTGTCCTTGCAATGCAGTTCTTTCAGTTCATAACATTAGTGTGTGATTTAATCATAGGATTGGGAGTACCTTTCAATATTGGATGCTGAGATGCAGCAAACATGACAAAAATTTTAAGTTTCAGTTTTTTGAACTTGTGACAAATATAACACTGCACAATATTTATCTGGATTAGCTAGGGGGAGCTTTGTTTTTCCTAAAGATGTTTTGATTTATCCTTACATTTATAATGACTTTAAAAGATATTTTGAAATAGCTTAGTCCCAAAATGCAGACTTAAAAAAAGAAATTGGGCAATGGAGAGGCTTACATGAATAAAATAGTTTTACTTCTTAAATTTGTAAGTAAATACAGGTGTTTACTCAATGTTTACTGGCACTGCTGAAATCCCAAGCAATGCAGTGCTGTGTGGCTGCATAAGGAAGTGGACACAACCATAGCAGTAGTTTCCTTGGACAGACAGATATGCAGAGAGCTCACTGATGCAAAGTAAACTACTGATTGATTTAACGATCTGCTTTGATGATCCATAGTGTTCTTTGTAACCAAGATAGGACACATTTCCTTCAGCATTGCATATATTTTTTTGTCTTGACAGTGTTTTGACAAAGATTCTGTAGTGCTCCTAGAGATGTTCTCTCTTAATGCCTTTTAACTGTATTCCAGGAAAGCAGCATTAACATTAAACACTGTTTTCTACTGCTGCAGTCATAACATGGGGTTTACAGGCGTCAACGTGAAGTCTTACCAGATGCATCACAGCATCTGTGTTGTGACGATGGAGCAGTGATATGTTATCCCACTTATGTAGGGGGAATCACAACTTCTGAAGTGAGCAGTAGCTGAAACATCGTTACRCTGCATATACTTAAGCATAGGTAATGGGAGGATAATTCTCTCTTCTGTGTTCTGTCTTGTGTGCCGCAGCAGTTTCAAAATCTTGGATATTTATTTTTGTTGTAGGATGGACAGCAAAAAAATAAATTAGGCATACTCAAGTAACCGACTGTTTCGGGTCACTGTGAAACATAGTCCTGCTCTTCTATAAACACAGCTTTAAAGGATGTAATGTCTCTTTTGCATGTATAATCATTTAAAACTGATACAGGGCATGCCATTAGAGACTGTACCTTGAGCTCATTGTTGCTGTCGAGTTGTTCCTATCTCTGCTGTCTGTGCTATGGAGATGATCTACTGTCTGTGCCCATTAGTCTCTCTCTGTACTGTTCGTAGAAAATAGGGCTCTGTGAATAACTGGTAGTTATTTGTAATTCTGGAGGCAACTGTCAGTAAAAGAAGTAGCTGCAAAGATCTCTTGGCATTAAAAAGACCCTATCCCTGGGATCCCACTTTTTATAACTAAAAAATTTCTGTGGAGTTTCCTCCCTTGATATCTGGTTTGGGAAAACATTTCTGACCTGACTCCCTCCTTTGCCAGGAGGCTAGTGAGAAATTTCTCCCATCCCTGCTGACACTTCTGCAATTAGAAGGGAAGGCCCTTGTAATGGAAAAATATACACGAGCTACTAGTGAGTGCGCAGCAAGAGAGGAAGGCTGAGGGAGAGGCCAGGAAACCAGCCGTATCTTTGTATGCCCAGGTTAGCAGCRGAGGGGCTGCTTGAAGGGACGTGAGGTCCGCTTGTTTGTCCATATGAATTTTCAGCTGCTGGGTGGGAGCCACAGGCAAGGTATGGGTGTTTGGAACAACCTCCCAGMCAGGGACTCCTTCCTCACCCTCTTCCCCAAGTTTTTAGTAAAATAATACTTAGCACACCCACCAGAGCCATTCCTCTGACTTTTGTGGCTCACACAATATGTGATTGGGTATTGAAAATCTCTCTCTCAAACAAGAAACTAAATACAAGGATGTAGCAGCAGGCACAACTAAAAATGTTGTCTTTGTTGCACTTTAATGAGTAGCTCTGCAGGTGCAGGGCAACATGTGTACCAGATTTCAGATGTTTTAATTGCATGCATTGACATGCTTTCTGAATGTCTGAGTTGTCAGGGGAACGTTAGTTGCCATAAAGAACAAAAGGGGATGTGCAGCACTATGGGGAGGAGGTAAAGATAAAGCYGCATAATATGGAAAACGAAGGAGCCAGATTCAATCGCTGGTAAGTTATGAGTAGAGATTTACCCTGGAAATGCCTTGCAAGTTCCCTGTGGTGCAGGGTGTGGGCAGGTGTCTTTGGGGCTCAGCTCTGCCRGGTACTGAGCACTCCTTTCCACAAACTCCCTTCTTCCCCGCTCAGTGTCTGTGTGGCCATTCAGTGACTTTTAGGAGCCTGTCCTTTGCATTCAGTTGCATGCAGAGCGTAACGGCCCTGTGGTCAGTAGCCAGGTCGGTCAGGTCTCTGTTGCCATGCTGTTCCCCACCGTCTTCTGAGGGATGGCCTCTGTTTCCCGAATAAAGCTTTTCTTTCTGAGCCTTCACCCTTGGGGAGCCTTAAAGATCTTGGCAGGCTTCTGGGTATAATTTTGGAAGAAGCCTGGTGAGGAGAGGGAGAGACTACAGGGTCTTCAGTTCTGAGGGCTGACATTTCCCTGCGGAGGGGAATCTGGACTMCTGGCCCTGCTCCTGCCCTGCCTTCAATAGGAGGAAGGTGAAGTCTGTAATGACAGACTCTCAAACTCAATTACAAACTCTCTAAAGTTACTCATTATGATTAGTTTCCCAGTAACAATCTCTATTATCCCATGATCATCATAATATTATCAGGGAATTACAAAAACTAAAGGTGGGTTTGTAGCTTATGCATTAATTTAGGAAAAATTCRTTTGAATCTAAAGAAAGAATACCTGCTTGGAAGTCTTAAAATTGACACAAAGTTACCTCATCCTGGAATTGTATTTCAAAGACAGTTACTGATATAAATAATCTTTGAATACTGGTAAAATAGCAAATGACAGAGGTGCTTTTTTAAAGATACTGAATTGGAAGTCATGTTTGAACACATTGCTGCTATCTGGAAAGAAATATCAGAAATATTTTGGGGTTTTCTTATGCTCTCCCATTCAGGAAAGCACTGAACAACCAAAAGCCTCAATAGGTAAAATTGTAGAAAGCCATACTCCAGTGTATGCCTGTGTAAACTGGTGGATTCTTGTGCAGGACAAAATGTTTATAAGATGGCAAACTTTAAAGTGCATTTTCTGTTCCACTTTCAGTGGGGTTGTCCAGTATGTCTTCAACTGATAAAACAGTCTTTTCWCTATATACAAAGAAGTTAAAAAATACAAGAACAATTTTTTTATATAGAAGATGCTCATTGTCCATTCATACAAAGAGCAGACTATTTTGTTTATGTTGATACAGAGAAATACAATTAATGACTACTTTTACCTCTTTTTATATATATATATATATATACACACATGTATATATGAATGAGAAAAAGACACGGAATAGCAGTCATTCTGATGGTGCAAAATGTAGGAGAACAACCCATCCAGCTGGCTAGATATGAAATCTTATTTCATGCATTATAGCCATTTCCCAATAGTTGACAAGATGAAAACCTGTTAATTAATTTCACTTATAAGAGCTGGATAATAAATTTGAAGAAATGAAGAATAAGCACTTTCCCAACAGTCACTGAAGAGCAGTACCAGTTAACTTCTTTGCATTGCTCCAGTTAAGTTTATGAATGATACAGAACATGAAGGTCCCTCCTGCGCAGAGTTTAGTTGTGATATAACTTACTGATTAGTCACAAACCCCTTTTGATAGTGTCTTGATGTATAGACTGTTTCGCAATGTAAAAAGAGTTAATCATAAATGAACAGTCAAAAATATTTCTGTCATTTTACTAGTTACTGTTAGGATGAAGTTGATGACAGCCAGAAATGCACCATTGTGTCTGACATTCCTATTAATGGCTTCATTTTACACGGTTACAGTCCATTGCAAAACTCCACCACATTCAGAAGTGCACGTGTTTACCATTTGCACCATGAAGTGCCTGTTGAGGGCTGTATTCCATGTGGCAACATGTGGCAAGGTAGATGAAAAGGTAAAAATACATAAAAGAATGACATTAAAATGGATTTTCATTTTGCAGTCTCAATGACCCTGCTGACATTTCCTTCACTTTGGCAGAATAACTAGGCTGAATATTTTTAGGCACTATGTTTCTAGTCACTCCAATCCCTCTAAAGAGCTTTCCTTTGGTAAATGGAGGGATTTTGATTTTGTTTGTTTGTTTTTTTCCAGGCASTTTTGGGGTGAGCAGGAAATAACAATAAGCTGCTAATTTCCTTTGGACACTGAAAAAATGAATTCTGTAAGAATTAATGATTTTTTTATCTCAAGCATAACTCAGAACTCTTTGTTGCTATACAAGGCTCCTGAGCAGGAAACAAGTACCATATAATTGCATGTCCTCAGTRTCCAAATATTAAGAAAAACAAGGATCCCTTACAACAAAAACGTAAAATTCATTCAATCATCAAGGCAGAGTAAAAAAATCTGGGCAAAATATGGCACTAATTATCATCAGTCTTGAATTTTTCCAATATCCTCTGACTATGAAATGTGTGTAAAGCAATAGCAGTTCTGTTCAAGGAAAAATTCTCTCTTTCCAATTATAAAGATTTGTGGATATTCGGTTTTAGTTTTTTAGTTAAAGAACCCAGCTAGATTAAAATAACAGTTAAAATAAAACATGTAAAAGTATTAGGAAGCAACTTGATTGAGCTGATAACAGGCTGCTAAACAGGGTCTGTTAAATTTGCGACTGTAAAATCTTGCTTGCATCCACTTTAGCCCGTGTCCTGGTTTTCCCTTTTGTAAAAGTGGGTAATAGTATTCCCCACCATTGCAATGTAAGTTGGGCTTCCGTGGAAGAAACCATTGTTCAGAATTAGAGATAATGCTGCCTTTTCATGCCTGATGCTGCCTGCATGTAATTCAGGCTATTTTCCTGACACAAGCTTCATCAAACTCATTAAATTGACCCTAGCTTATTCCTGCTGAGCTTCTGGTTGGTAATATCCRAAGTGTCAAATATTACTGCTTCATCCTACTTTAAATGCAGCTTATGCTTTCCTGCCCCTTCCTCCAACCCCCAGTTTATCAACTCAGAAATTTTGCCTTTAAATTCATATGAATTATTTTAACAAGAACAAAAAAAAATGTTAACTGCGTTTTATTAGATTTATCCTCTTAATGAAAGCAGCTACGTATGTCTAATTACAATTACTGAATTCTCCAACCTCCACTTTGGCCTACAAAATATGAAATGCTCTAATGATAAATTGTTATTCTCAGAAAAAAATAAACAACCTTGAAGTCTGTCATTTGTTAACTGTCTACAACTTAACTAAATGAAAAGTTTCCCCTTGAGACRTGGATAGCTGAAATTATTACAGTGCTTAGATTTGGTCAACTGCAGAAACAGCAAAATTTAAAAATACTTTTTTGTTTTTAAGCAGGCTAAATCCTGCAGCTGCCTCTCAGCTGTGGTGCTCAGGTCCTACCCTGCCCTTGGGCTGGCACGCACTGTTGGGAACAAACTAACCTCTGCAGTGGATCAGCTTTTTTAATGTTTTTAGCCTAATCTAAAAATCTTCTGTTCCCTTGCTATGCTTGAGATGTAAAAGGCATCAGGCCTTGTCTTGGCAAGTGGCTGTTGCCTTTTGACATGACATCTCGCTCCTTCCTCGCTGCCGCAGCCCTGGCTGTGCCCCTCCACGGGGCTGCCCCCCGCCCAGCCGGGCTTCCCGGGGTTCCCTTCTCTCCAGGCAGGAGACCAAGACCAAGCACCACTGCATCAACAAACTCAACCTATGGCACTGTTGCCAGTCTTCAGGTTGTGAAACACTACGGTTTCTAGACTATGGGCTTGCTGAAGTCCAAGTACCTCATGCAAGTGTGGTTCTTCTTATTACCTGTGCAGGTCTTTTTATGAACTTCTGGCTGCAGATCATGCTTTGTGGCAAAAAAGTCCTTCCACATGCTAATTGTGTTTTTCATCAAAAACCTTCAGTCTGACACATGCTTTTTTACCATTCTGTTTCACAGATAATCTCAGTGGATTTATCTGTAGCGTTTTCAGAGGATAAAGTTTGCCYATTGTACCATCTCTGTACCATGTTTAACTCTCCTTTTTAGTAATTCTCATTACCCCTCAGTGCAAGGTAAGAGTTGGTCCACTTCTCACTGTCTCTTTTTATAGGCCTGTTGCGACTTGGATTGCTTTAGACACCCAGATAAGATCTCTTCGGTTTCTAAATGTTTCTSATCTATATCAACCATATGTTTGAAGGTATTATTTGTGCGTGTGTATATGCACATTTTATTCATTTATTTACATTCACATAAAAGTATCTAGATCTTTTCATAACATTGTCAATGCATATTTATCTATTCTGATTCCATCCTCCAGAACTATGAAAACAGAACAATATGTTTTAAATGAAGGCATATCAGCTATACGTGGGACTAATTTTATATTTCCATGTGTTCTCTTTAACTTTTTTGTAATTCTATTACCCATTGACCAGAGTTTTTTCATATATTGAATGTGATRCTTTTCTGGGGYGTTGGGTTTTTTTGGTGTTTTTTKGGGTTTGTTTTTTGTTGTTGTTTTAGTTTGGACACATTTAATTCAGAGCTTGGTGATCTGCATGAGAATTCAAAATTATTTCTTTCAGTGTGTCATCTTTCCCTTTGCAGCCGTAAAGCTCAGCTCCCATCACACTGCCCCATTTGTTCGTTTCTGATCAGTCACACTGAAGAATACGGTCTGCTCTGGCCAACACTTGAATGGAGCTGCTCAGGTACAACATTGTACGATAAGACGAGAGACTCGTGTTTCTCAGTGCTGGCTGTCACTGAGTTACCCTGCAGATGACACAAAGTCTCCAATTGTCTCCTGAGTAGTTAATCCACGAGTTGCTGCTGCTGTCCATCATCAGGGTCCCATCTAGTTCCTACTGAGGTCAGGAACTTAGTCAAAATGTTCCTAATCATGTTCGTGCAGGCTTTCGGGGTATTTGAAAAATGGTCTGATCTCTTAATGGAAGCAAAATGCACTAAAACGACAATTGACTGTGTGGAACAGTTGAGTTTGARTCCTCCTAAAGTTGTATTTTTAGTTTCTGTACAGGATAGTGCAAACTCACCAAACTCTTCATCCAGAGACTAGAAGAAGGTGTGTGATTCTGCTGGGTCCTGAAAAGAGATTAAAAATAATAAGTCCGAAATAGTCAGGGCTTACAAGTAGGGTTTGAACTTCAAAGGGAAGGCTACAGCAGCTAATGTCCATTAGTCTCCTAGGAAGCCAGTCTGGAGCAAATGATGGGAAGTGTGTATGACAGCCAAATGCTATAAGTCTCTGAACAGTCAGTGATTACTGCAAAGGCCTTTGTTTCCTTGAAAAAAAAAAAGAAATTTGTTGTGACACTATTTGATCATGGCTTATAGTTTACTTACCTTCTGCTCAAAGGTTTAAAAAAAAAAAAAAAAAAAAAGGAAGAAAGTTTGGAAAGGTTAAATAGAGATCTTCAACTGCAAAGTTAAAAGAAACCTTAGAGGCTATAGTAGGAAATGATGTTGTTACCTCCAAAACACATTTGTGAAAACAACTGAACAGTATATACCTTTTATGAAGAAGAAATCACAGTTGTGCTTTTARAGTGAAAACCTAACTGCAGAAACTGCACGACAGAGAGAACCTTCAGAACGCAGGGAGATTTGGAAAGGCATTTGCCCTTCATGAACAATTTTATTTTAAATCTTCCTCACTTTTCTGATAGCATAGGAGTAACATGGTAAAAATAGATCATCAGAAGAAATGATAGAAGAGGAAAGGTTCAGTAAGAAAAAAAACTGAACAAACAGAGAAACCCCAAAGCACTTGACAGTAATGACAAATTATTATTTTTCAATACCTGAAAAATATTTTTTGCATTTTAAAAAGTATTATCTAGAAAAAATTGTACTGATTGAATTGATATATAAGATGACCATTTCAGAAGTCTGGGAATTAAATAACTTAGTAATTTCAAATAAAAAGTAGAATTTGTCCAAAGGAAAGCTTATTTAAAGGTTGTTTCTACATTCCCTATGTCAGTATATACTGGATGAGGTGCTTCGGGACATGGTTTAGTGGGCATGGGTACTGGGTTGATGGTTGGACTCGATGATCTTAGAGGTCTTTTCCAACCTTCATGATTCTRTGATTCTATGATTTTTCTATAGATTTTCTCATTATTAATGCCTACAGGCATTTCAACTCAGAGTATGAGCTGCTCATACTGACAAAGATGAGTAAGTGTGATCTGATGCATTATTCTGAAAGGCTCTGGGATGTGGTTTGTGGATTCACAATCTTTTTTCTTGAGTTTGAGAAGAACCAATATCCCAGTGTTGGTAAGGGTAATAGTCTATTACATGTGTTGGTATTCTGTGATTTTTCTGTAGCATTGTGTCAGTGTGGTGTGATTTCAGTGCTTTTCCTTGGTGACAGGTCAGGAGAAAGTTGGCGCTTAGGTGTTTTGGGGTTGKTTTTTTTTGGTAACACTTTGCTAGATCAAGTGATTGCAAAAATTGCTTTAGCAACAGCTTCAAATTTTGCTGGRTGCTTGCAGAGGCCGGTGAACTCTACAGTGTAATTCAGAGAAGGAAGAATTGGTAACTGATGAAAGTGATTTATTTTATTYATTTTTTTTTTCTGTGAAACAATTTACGAGCACATTTGCTTTCTGGAAGCATAGGTTAATACCCTTTAAAGATGCCTGAGAATAAATCTTTCTAAAGAGACACAGAAGCGATTAAACATGAGGAATGAAGGAAATGTGAAGTGAAGCAGACAGAGCTTAAAGCTAGTCCTGCACTTYTGTATCAGAAACCTTGCTTCAAATGCACTCAAGTTGCACGATGTTTTGAAGTGCTCTTGAACAGATCCTTGCAGTGTTTCGCAGTGCTGTTACAAGGTGTTCAGGTAATTCAGAAGAAATCCTGACCTACTATGTAGTGCTTGTGTGTTCAGGAGACACATTTGTAACTCCCAAACAGATCCAGTGTGGGAAACCTGTAACACGTTGATTGACTTTAAAACATGCGTGGGAACTGGTGAGGTATTTCTGCTCTGTTTTCCTGCCCAGTTTCCAAGATTTAGCATTCTTCAGAAATTGCAGAGCTAATTATCCTACTTGATCCTCAGAGTTACGGTAGCTCAGTAACTCAACCAGACTGGAAGTGGTGTGGGAGCAGTAAGACAGAGCTCAGGCAAATTCTGTAGCAAACAAGTGGTTTTAGGGAGAAAGCTGAGGCTGAGATTTTGTGCTGCTAATCATAWTATCTACAAAAGCAAAACACAATAAGAAGTTTTAAAGAGAAGTGGGAATGAATACAGATTCTGTTTCAGATATTTTGTGGCCTCTGTATCACAGTATTTCATAACCTTTTATGTGATTAATGTAAGAAGGAAGAAGTGTTGTTGTTGTTTTAATTAGCCCCAGTTAAAAGAGAGGGCAGGGTCTAGAAACTCCATCTGCTGAGTCAGTCTGTGAGCTTGTGGGTGTTTTTTGGGAGGGAGGAGTGTTGCTGTTTTTAATATCACATCAGGGATGGACACTAAGATTTGCAGTTTATAAGCAAATGTGAGTCTGTCATTAGGCCAGAGAAAGAGTTATTTTTCATTTTCTTACAATGATGCTTCTAATGAGCTTGGCATACTTGTTGCCTTTTCACTATCATTCAAGCTGCTGCTATAGCTTTGCCCTACTTTGATGGTCTTCATTTCTTAATGAAAAGAAAAGTAGCATCTCTTTTGGGGAAGAGTGATTTAGAAAACTGGCATGTCCTCTGTTTAGACTCATGAAATAACAAATTAATCACAAACATTTTATGAAAAAGAATCTCTATCAAAATGTATGAAGCCAGATGAGAAGAACATTTTGGTAAATAGTCTTATCGGATCCTAGGTTTCCTTTCTGTTTCTGGAGTACAATGAAGAGATTAAGAATGCCTAAGTTACAGGAGGTGTTTAGCTAGACAAAATGGAGTTAATTAAATAGGCTTTTAGCAGTGACCAAGAGATCCCTAATGGCTAAAAGTGCTCATGAACTTTATCAAAAAAGTTACTTTTTTGGGGAAAGGKTAAGGCATTCATTTAGTATTGTCTCATACTAGAAAATAATAAATCTACTAGTATTTTACCAGTGTAACACATAGTTCATTGGAATTCTTGCATTCAAAGCATAGTTCTTCCTGGAGTTGTCCCACGGAAGAGTTCRTGCAAAGGAAGCTAGGAGAATGTGTGCACTTAAAACCCTCCCTTCCTTCCTGACTTCTGATGGAGAACCAAGGTCAGTGAAAGTAGCACCATCCATTCCTGAAGAGATTTCTATCYAGAGGCAAAGTAGATGCCACAGGTTTTATATATGTCAGTAATGTACRATACTGCTGCTTCATAGGGCTTGTTCTGTTCCATGTTGGAAGATGGTAACATTGCCCCTCTGCTCACCTGGGTCATCTTTTAATCTGAACTATTTATCATTTGTTCCCTATCTCTTGTCACTCAATGTGTTTATCACTTGACTTTAAACAGTTTTGAAGTAACTTGGTTTTGTCAGACATGAGAAATGCAAGGCAAGTGGACCGACAGCTGACGTGCATTGGAATCTTGAGGGTTTGTGGTGACTTCATTCCTTTAATGTGACCAGTGAGTGATCGTTTCACTTGTGTGCCCCATGCACAAGAGACTTTAACTACCACTGAAACACTGCTCTCTGTGCTTAACGCTCTTTTATCCCATCTGTAAAATGGAGGTAAGATTTTGGACACTTGCACAGCAAGCTTCTGGATCTGCAGATAGATCAAAAAGTGCTGCCAAAGCCTTGGACATTGTCAGTATTAGTGTTCTCCTGGCATAGAGACTGGGTGATGTTCTGGGATGTCAAACAGCCCTTAAATCCTGGTGCTGGATCCCAGGACTTCATCTCATTTAGCTGGTGCGCTGTTAGGAGGGATAATAGTGATTTAGGTTTGTGTAGTTACTTCGGGGTCTGTGCAAAGTACTGGCCTGGGTTTCAGTTGATGTTCATGCCAGCCTATGTCTGGCTGGTGGAGATATATGCCCCATAGTGTCAGGTGATGCATGTGTGGCTTTGAGGAGCTATACTTCCAGACAGCCTCAGTCATGCAGAAAACTTCTCCATTTCTCCAGGGGAATAAGCAGTACCACTAGAAGAATGAGCCCCATTTGATAAGCCTTTAGCAATCAGTTTCTTTCCATTTCTCTGGGGGAAAAAAGTGCAAAAAAAAATAAAATCCACTTAGTCTGTTTCTCTTTCTTTCCCAGCTGTCTCATGTCACTTTTTATCTCTGGCTCAACCTATCTCTGAAAGCATCCTCTAAATTGTATTGCAGGCAGCGAGATAGGAATCGTACATTGTCAATAGTCCTCAGTTCATTTGCTTCTTGCGTCACTGGGGAACACAAGTCATATGAATGGCCTCACGCAACAGTGTCTGTACTTTCATAATCCCTGTTATTCACTTGTTGTTCTGAGTCATTTGATAAAAACTCTGACTCATTTTTAGTAGATCTGCTTGTCTGCCCCCTCCTTCCCCTGTTACACCAGCAGTAATACAGAGCCAGTGAATGACTTGGCCATGCTCCCACAGAGGCGACACGATGTTTGCGAGACAGAGGGTGACCTGCGGTGCCGCTGCAGTTGGCAATGTGTTGTCCTGTCTGGCACAGATGTGTGGATGTGAGCGATGTCTCCATACCCCTTTCAGCTTCATGACCACGCACTTATAAATCTATTACATCAGCAGCATAACAGTGAATGTACTTGTGCATGTCAATGCACAAGTCAAGAAACTGAGATGAGATTAGCCCTGCCAGGGCACGTTTCCCACCTGTGCTGATGTTGCTAATCTCATGGAAAACCCTTTTCCACTCTGAGTGTCAGTCAATAGAGTTACGGAGGAGTTAGGGTCCAGTTCCCCCAAATTTGGCCCTTTTTGTGCATCTTTTTTTGAGGACACTGGTGCATATAAACCCAAATATTTATTACCTTTCAACATCTCCGTCTTTTAAATATTTCTGTAGGATTTAAGTGTGAGTCCTGGATGACACTGGCCATTTGGGACTGGTTGTGTTGATGCTGCTGAAGCACTATGTATAGCTTGGAGGCTAAAAAAAGCATGCAATTGATTTATCTGCTACTTTCCCTAGAAATTAGATAGTGAGTGTACCTGTGCTGTACTCCACAATGCTCAGTATCGCAGCATTTGTAACCCAGGATCTCTCATGACTTTGAGAACTCAGACTCCTGGAGGATTCTGATGTCCTGTAGTGCAACATATACCTCTATGTTCTGTGTGTGAATGCATTCATATTTTTTGTTTTTTGTAGGAACAGTCCTCCACAAACAACAATGCTGATGTTTAAGTACTACAGTTGAAAGCTTGCTGGACAAGCTGAGCCACCAGCTTTTATAACTGAAATAACACACTCACACTTAAGTTACACCCTCTTGATGGACGGCATGAGCAAAGTTAAAAGGAAGAACCTTCCTTCTGTGTTTGTGTTGTCTCCCCATGGTACTCCAAGTCTGGAGAGTACTTGCTAAGGGGCAGAAAATATCTGCTGGAGCAGTTCTGTTTTTTCCTGGTTGAATTTGCAGACCTGCTGGCATCTTGCCCTGGTTCGGGCCAGCTGGTCCATTGGCAGCACTGAGGGTGCCTGATCGTCAATGATCCCGGGCTTCCAGGGGCTGTGCATCAGCTGTGTCTAGCGGGTGAGTTTTCCTGAAGTCAGAGGTGCCACTGCTTCAGCAGGCCCTGGGCTAATTTGCTTCTAGCACTGAGGTGCCCAGGTACAAAGGCAGCGGCCCTTTCTCTATTGGGCTGGCCGGTAACTAAGGTGAACGGGATCCTCAGGGGAACTCAGGTCATAGAATCATTAAGGTTGGAAAAGACCTCTAAGATCATCAAGTCCAACACCACCATGCCCACTAAACCATGTCCCGAGGTGCCACATCTACAGGTCTTTTAAATACCTCCAGGGATGGTGACTCCACCACTTCCCTGGGCAGCCTGTTCCAATGCTTGACAACCCTTGCGGTGAAGAAATTTTTCCTAATGTCCAATCTAAACCTCCCCTGGCGCAACTTGAGGCAATTTCCTCTCGTCCTATCGCTTGTTACTTGGGAGAAGAGACCAGCACCCATCTCTCTACAGCCTCCTTTCAGGAAGTTGTAGAGAGCAATAAGGTCTCCCCTCAGCCTCCTCTTCTCTAGGCTAAACAACCCCAGCTCCCTCAGCTGCTCCTCATAAGACTTGTTCTCTAGACCCTTCACCAACTTCGTTGCCCTTCTCTGGACACGCTCCAGCACCTCAATGTCCTTCTTGTAGAAAGGGGCCCAAAACTGAACACAGTATTCGAGGTGCGGCCTCACCAGTGCCAAGTACAGGGGCACGATCACCTCCCTATTCCTGCTGGCCACACTATTCCTGATACAGGCCAGGATGCCGTTGGCCTTCTTGGCCACCTGGGCACACTGCTGGCTCATGTTCAGCCAGCTGTTGACCAGCACCCCCAGGTCCTTTTCYGC
Organism: Oceanodroma leucorhoa; assembly: GCA_030449065.1. NCBI lineage: Eukaryota > Metazoa > Chordata > Aves > Procellariiformes > Oceanodroma > Oceanodroma leucorhoa. Next base: position 486,153 of record JASVER010000198.1, on the reverse strand, counting down.
CGGGCAGCTTTCCAGCCACTCTTCCCCAAGCCTGTAGCGTTGCCTGGGGTTGTTGTGATCCAAGTGCAGGACCCGGCACTTGGYCTTGTTGAACCTCATGCAGTTGGCCTCGGCCCATCGATCCAGCCTGTCCAGGTCCCTCTGCAGAGCCTTCCTACCCTCAGGCAGATCAACACTCCCGCCCAACTTGGTGTCGTCTGCAAACTTACTGAGGGTGCACTCCATCCCCTCGTCCAGATCATTGATAAAGATGTTAAACAGAACTGACCCCAGAACTGAGCCCTGGGGCACACCGCTTGTGACTGGCCACCAACTGGATTTGACTCCATTCACCACAACTCTCTGGGCTCGGCCGTCCAGCCAGTTTTTTACCCAGCGAAGAGTACACCCGTCCAAGCCATGAGCCACCAGCTTCTCCAGGAGAATGCTGTGGGAGACAGTGTCAAAGGCTTTACTAAAATCCAGGTAGACCACATCCACAGCCTTCCCCTCATCCACTAGGCAGGTCACCCGGTCATAGAAGGAGATCAGGTTGGTCAAGCAGGACCTGCCCTTCATGAACCCATGCTGGCTGGGTTGTCCCACACCTGCCTAGTGAGCGCCCTCAAGATGAACCGCTCCATGATCTTCCCTGGCACCGAGGTCAGGCTGATAGGCCTGTAGTTCTCCGGATCCTCCCTCCGGCCCTTCTTGTAGATGGGCGTCACATTGGCAAGCCTCCAGTCGTCCGGGACCTCCCCTGTTAACCAGGACCGCTGACATATGATGGAGAGCGGCTTGGCAAGCTCCTCTCCCAGCTCCCTCAGTACTCTCGGGTGGATCCCATCTGGCCCCTTAGACTGGTGAGTGTCCAGCTGGCGTAGCAGGTCATTAACCGCTCCCTCTTGGATTATGGGGGGTGTATTCTGCTCTCCGTCCCTGTCTTCCAGCTCAGGGGGCTGAATACCCTGAGGATCACAGGTCTAACTATTAAAGACCGAGGCAAAGAAGGCTAGTGGTTGTAAAAGAGAAAGGGAGCGAAAAGGTCTAGTGGTTGTAAAAGAGAAAGGGAACGAAAGAGAAGAATAGGCAACCCTGAGGCTAAAAGGGAGGAGAAGTGGTGCACCTGAGACCAAGGGAGAACAAGCGTCATCACTTCGGTACAAGAACAAGCGTCAACACTTCGTCATCACTTCATTTCAAACAAAAAAGTCATCTTAAAATGCTCCAATATTCATGTTGCCTATCTTGTTCCTAAGTTGAGAATTAGTGTTACTGACTTTGTAAATGGATGTTTCTCATAGTAAAAAGAAGGTGCTGTGCTAAATGATAAAAAATTCATTAGATCTTGTACTGAAAGCTAAGGATAGCCATCACCCTTGTTTCTGGGTTACTGATATTACTATAAAGAGTAATAATAGCAATGTGCTTCCATCGCTGGTCTAAGTGCCTTTCTGAGTAGTTGCTGCCACCAACATAGATTTCAACGTGTTTTCTGGAGAAAGTGCCTCTCTGGGACTTGCATTACTGGCAGCCTTTGGAATTTGTGATTTGGTGGTCACTTTTCCTTTCCTACGCAACAGCTTTTTGTGCGTTATTACTCATCAAAGACTCCAGTAAAAGTCTAAGTGAATTTTACACCTACGGCAGCATCTTCTCACGGCTGCTGAGGCAGGGGAATATTGTGCAGTTCAAGGAATCCAGTTCTGATCATAATAACACCAAGTTAAATTTGAAATAATGTCAGTGCTAACATCATGTTAATTCATGTAGAATAAAGAGGATAAACCTATATCCTCTTTTTTATTTTGGAGCATTTCTTCATCCTGACATTCTATGGTACTTTCTAATGAAGAAAAGTACCTGCTCATTTTGGACATAAATCCTAAGGATTCTAGAAACCAGCTATATCCAAAGATAAAACTGACCCATCTACTTCAACTAGCCAAGCTTTGTGAATAGCAAAATATGAACAAATTTGATACTAGAAATATCTTTTAATCAGAAGACTTTAAAGACGTGATTTTTCTTCTATAGAAATCTTGTAGGTTCATTTCCAAATACCTCATCTCTTATACAGCAGAGATTTATACCTGTTGTAAGAAGCATCTTCAGAACAAATGCTTTAAAAATTTTCTTCAGTAGTGCAGTCATCCTACTACAGATTGAATATTTCATTTTTGCCTATATATAACTTCTGTAAACTGGCAAACTCTTAAATTCTTATAGCAAAGAAAATGTAGTCAGTGGAGTAAGAGAAAGACAACTTAATGTTAAGTAGTCTGTTATACTCGCCATACAAATTTTGGTTAATCCTTAATTTTTCCCTAAATCTGATATCGAATTAGTCTGAAAAAGCATTCTACAGCTAACTCAAATATGCAAGATGTAGGTGTGTGCCATCTTGTGGTCATATTTCTTAATCCTAAAGTACGTGTTAAGTATAAACCTCTTTAATATTATCTGTTGCATGTACAGGGCTGTGTGTAACACAGAACATTTCTAGTTTTACATACTGTATATTTATGCCTCATTAACCTTCCTTGGGCCTGCATATAAACAAAAATCCCAGTTTGTATCTTAAGGTCCAGGCTCTGTACCTTTGGTTTATCTATTAATGATTATTGAAACTACAAGTGCCTGACAAATTATACAAGTGAGTCAGCTGAGAATTTAGAAATTAATTTCAGAAGCTGCTGCTACAAACCACTTCCTATCAATATCATGAAATAATAATGGTCCTAATGATATTCTGAATTGTCTGGCTGAACTTTGACATAAAGCGTGGAAATGACATTTAAAAAACTGAGGCAATCATTAACCTATCTGTCTCTGTGATACTCCTCTCTGACTTCTTGATTAACTAAATAGATATACACATTGTTTCCCACAATAGTTCTCTTCCTGCAAGTATTTGTAGGGTATGTGTATGTAAAGAGCCTCTCAAAGATGCTAATTCTACATAACCTTCTGAAATACCTTAATCCGCCTAAATCTGCTGGTTGTATAATGTTTCGAATGCGTTATAGTTGGCAGATTCAGTGCTGTACCAAGTGCAGTCTATCCACCTTTCCCTCAAAAGAATGAGGAAGAAGTTTTTGGTGACTTTTTACCCTTTCAGCTTCAGCTTTCCTGACCATTTTAACTTGGCGCAATGTTGGACTACACTTACATAAAATCTATTTTGTTCTTTGCTACCTGCACTAGATCTCTTTTTCCCTGCGTTTCTCAAGATCACTACCAACATGCTGATGGGGCGGGGGCGGGGGGCATTCCATTCCAGCAGGCAGTCTGATGTCTGATGGGGGCAGTGGACGGCTGGTTTCCTTGGCCACCACCCTCGGTTAACTCTCACGCCAGCATACCAAGTGTCAACAGCAAGCTGCTGATTGTTGTCCAAGACCTTAAGTCTTAGGTGGAAAGATTTAGGTGGGACCTTAAGTGGAGGAAACTTTTTGGAATCAGGTAATCTTTGCATTTTTAAATTTGCTTTGAAATTTGATAGGTAAGGAGAGTACCAGTAAATGCAAAGCGAGAGCCAGGCAGGCACAGAAGAATCAGCTGTTGAAGCCAAGGTGGGATGCGGCATTTAATTATACTAGGGTTTGCTAGGCTTGAGGTGTTCGTGGGCTAAAGTGTTGATGTGAATTTGGCATAGTGGGTGTAATGCACAGAAATAAAACTTCAGATGAGGATTTTGTTTTGAGGGAGGATTTGGGATTTTTGGACTCCCCTTTCTGAGCTGAACTGCAAAAGAGTTAGACCGAGGATGGTGAGGGGGTGGAGGAAGAAGTGGAGCACAGGTGAACCCAAACCTCTTTTCTAGCCCCTCTGACACTTTGTCTCTAGAAGCTGTATTACACTTTTAGCACAATATCTGCCCATCAGTAAGAGCATGTTAGTCTCACTCTCAGGACTGGAACTAGGTCCAGGTGGAAGTATCAACCATTATGAGTCGGACCTTTAAGGAGATCCCAAGAGGTGCAGAAAATAATGCAGATCTTTCAGAGTGGGTTTTTTCACCCCTTGAGTCAGACTTTTAGATCTTGTTTATTGTTTGTATAGTGAACCCATTTTCTTTGTTATCTCCCAAACAAAGCTAAGGTTTTCGCATAGTACCAGAGCTTTTAGAGCAGGCGCATCGAGCCATGCAAAATTTCCCAAGACTTAGGTGATTGTTAGTGTCACTCGCTGTGTTTTCTCCCTAGGAGAAGGGATGCTTGTTATATTCCCATCTTTTGCAATAGCTCTAATAAATCGCAGTAGCTTGTGGTGACCCTGACAAATAGTAAAAATGTACAGCTTGCTTTGCCCTAAATCTTTTAGAGCAGAATGCACAACAAGGAAAAGCAAGCCGGTTTGGGTTACATCTATCACTCATCCTTATGTTTATGCCTCTAATACTGCCTCATGCCCCCTATCTTCTACTCACCACAGGACCACAGCTCTTGCTGTGTTCATAACCTGTTTGGCTGGCAGGCCCAGCAAGAGCTGTTGAGCATACTGGACTCAAGTCTAGACTTGATGGCCAAAATGAGCAGCCTGCCTGTTTAGACGGGCCATCTGATTGCTGCCTAGTTGCTGTAAGCTGGCCAGCCACTACCTATCACCTGCTGGGCATGCCAAAAATCTGTGAGCTAGCCCAAGAGGTGCATCTGCGGTGGCCAGCAATGCACTAGCCTGTGGCTGGCTGAAGTGCTACCGTGTGCTGCTCAGGCTATTGCCCTAACAGGAATATTAGGAGAGGGCGAAGGGAAAAGTTACGAGGAAAGAGAGAAACTCTGCACTCGGTAATTGTATATTCTCTTTAATTGCTCAAGATCTGTGAGTGTTCTGTATCTAATCCTACTGTGATCATGTAAATTTGAATGTTTCAATATAAATATCATGCCCCTTGGGAAGTCTTTCTTCCTGAAAGAGATACAAATGACTTAGCAGCCGAATATTTATGCCTAACTGTCCTGAGTTAGTGTTTCAAAATCAAATGTCATCTCTCACTAGGAATTTACCGTATTTTCAAAATACAAACTTGAACAGTTACTATAAAGAGCATAATTAAACTTCTTATTAATTGTGCATTCTCCGTGGCTTTTAATGTGCTCATCAGTGCCGTGTGAGCACTCTCATGGCTGTTTGTGACATTTTAATGGCAATTCTCACCAAAGCCATTGCAAGTTTTTGGCTTACCCCCCTTTTCTTTTAAAGGCAGCTATTTAAGATATACCTGCTTTTGTTGAGAAAGAAATGATGAAAAATTGCTCCAGCAGGGATGGGTGTCTCATAGCCACCTGTGCCACTGAAGTGCTCTGTACTTAGCCAGCAACAAAAGCTGTGATGGCAGCTGTCTACCAAAAAACAAAACAAAACAAAAAAAAAACAAAAACAAACCAACCAAAAAAAAAAACCAAACCAAAACAGAAAAAAAACCCCCACAACATATATTTTGAGAAAAGAGGAAAGGCAGTGGTGGAAGCAGGGGGAGTTGTTTTATTTCTGTATTTGTATGTGTCAGAGTACTGTGGCATTAGACAGGGAAGACAGCAAGGAGGAAGGGTTGAAGGACATTAGGGAAGGTGTGGATGTCAGTATTGACCATGGTGAAGATGATCAGAAACTCTTTCAGGATGGATGTTCATACCAAAGTGCTTTATCCATCTCTTTTAGGTGCATTGATTCATACTCCTGGGATTGCCACCTCACACCCCCATCATCTGTAAAGGGAACAGAAGTTGCAAAATGCACTTCAAAAACATCTGAAAGAAGACTTCCTTTTGCATTATCTTGTATAAGGCACATGCTGCCCGTGATACATACAGGAGAGGGGAGGCTGCTTTTCCTTAATACCATGGCTCTGTAGCCATAGCTCACAAAGGGAAGTGGTACCCAGATCTTGTACCTGAAGGCTCAAAGAGAGGCAGGAGCATCCATGGAGCCGTGAGAGATCATGGAGCTGCCTGCTACTCCCACAGTGAAAGCTGCCTGAGCCCAGGCAGACAGGGCTTGGGGAAAGCCTTAGGGAAGAGTCTTAGCCGCAAGCTTAAAGTTCATTTCATTGAAGTAAAGTCCAGCTGAGGATCTTACATGACTTTGGCTGTTTCTTCCCTTTTAGCCAAAACCAGCTGTTTGCAGGCAGTGCGAGTCCCTGCATCCAGCTATACAGCTGAAGAGAGGTGATGAACTATCAGTTTTCTGGCTGTGAGAAAAAATTAACTTCTCCAAGTAGGTGAAATTGGGTGTAAGGGCCCAAAACACCCGTTTGTGAAGGAAAGGCTTATGGATAGTGTATAGCAAACCCCATAAAAGATTACATCTACTGCTGTGATTTTGTGTCTAAGGATCCCCGAAAGAGGGCTGGGTACAAGCGAAAAAATAGACAGTCGTGCTTCTTGTCTTTTCTTTGCTTAATCATCAGAGTCTTTTCTCTTTTGCCATTTATTTTCTTACTTTAAAAAAATTAATCTGTCAAAATCTGTGGATCCTAGGGTTATTTGGTGTGAATGCTTCGGTGGTTCATGTCAGACACCGTAGTAACGTAAATGTGGTGAAAGAAATTCATGTGAGAGAATATAGTGGCTGTGCAAGTATCTTTTATGGTTATTTAGTGTGTTGACACCACCAGTTTGTTCCATTTGTTACTAGAAAAAAAAGGTGAAAATCCTAGAACATGAGGGGTTTTTTAGAGGAGCAAATTGAATATCCTGAAACTTGGTGATCTTGGATTTGATCTGTGTTTTAAGCCACATTGCATAGCTGGCTTATGCATGGTAGTGTTCTCCCAGTGCGTTTTGGGACTAAATAATTTGGAGATACCCAGGCTGTTGCTATTAAGTTGAAACATAAAGTATAAGAGAGAGTAAGAAAAATTAAAAACCCAGGTATTCCTTGACACCTGGTTTCACCTGCTAGTCTGCACATTGGAGTGCACCCAGGAAATAACAAGTGACATTTACATGGAAAGGAGACAAAGTACCCAACCAGAGTCAAATGTGATGTGGAGCTACTCGCACCCATGGCTGGTTTGAAGAAACAGCTGGATGCAGCCCATGTTCAGCTACATTAAAAAAAATGAGTGTGTGTCCCGCTATAGTAATTGGCACTGTGCACTCAATTTTTCATTTCTCTTTTCTTCTTACTCTATTCCCAAATTGCTAATTAGAGTCAACAAATTGGCTGTAGAATACAACAAGACATCACGCAGTCTGCCAAAAGAGGTGGCTGGCATCCGTACAAATTGGGTTATGATGTGTTTGAAGACTTAATGTTGAAAAAAGCTCTCAATATTCTCAATATCCTCCCTGTCCTCCTACTGAAGTGTTGCAATTCCAAAGGCAGCAACGTACTGCTCCCTTGCTATCAGAGGTATGGTTAACAGAAATGAGCTTCCCCATGAAAAAACATGGTTCTCTACCAATTAAGTTTCATTATTGTGCTAAGTAACCAGTAAGCACAGACCCCAAGTGATGGGTAATTTGGACATAACCCAGCTGAAGTGTTGTGATAATGGTTGCAATAGTTTGGCTTGGCAAGCAGAGGAGTCTTGAATGCAAGACTTCTGTAGCTGCAAAGCAGCATACGTAGACCTACTACAGTAGTGTGGTTCTGTACAACAAATGCTCGTGTGTTGTGCTGCGTGGCGGTATGTGCCCTCCCTGTGCCTTGTAGCATAGATACGGATGTCTGAAAAAGACTGTTTAGAGTGGAGGTGGGTATTCCAATCCCTTTCTGTACCGTACGGCCCAATATGACAGTGTCTGTACCGTCATTTGCTTTTTCTTAGTGGCCTTGCTATCTTCATATCCCCGTGTATTGACCAATGGCTTACAGTGCTGATTTGTTCTGAATTTCCGTGTTAATATGAATGTTAAATCGGAGCCGTGATGTTAATTTTCTGAGTATGTTTTTACTGGTATAGTGGAGGATGCATTTGGTTATCAAGGATATGCAGCAATTTGTGCATGTATTATTTTCTAATAGAATCAAAGACTGTTATGAAAGCTTTTACCCAAAATAACATGCTACAGGTGGATTCAGAGGTGACACTGGATCTGACTGATATCAGAGTAGGAAGCAGTTCCCTTTTCTTCTGCAATCTCCTACTTTGTGGAGCTTTCCCGCTAGCTTAGGTTTCAATAGCTTTCAATATGCCCAAACTTGGAATGATGGGTCTTGTTTATAAAACACAGGGAATATAACTAAAAGCATTCTGCTAGGCTGACCTGACTCYTGCTGCTGTGATGTCTCCGTAAATGTGGAGCATTTTTGATTATACTGGCCAAAAATATTTCTAAAAGACGTTGCCCTGATAATGTTGCCCTCTTGAGCAATGACGATCTTTTCTGAATGAGGCAGCCTGAGAAACTGTGAAGAAGCCCGTAGGTGTGGGCATGTAGGTTTCTGTGTTATCCCAGATCCTCTGAGAATAAAGCCAGTGTTTGGGCCACGGGGAGTGCAGGCTTGCACAAAGGGATTTGTACAGCAGGAGCTGGCTGAGATACATGATAGGTGTTTGTGGCTCGTTGGTTGTAAAATGTGAATGTCTCATTTCTCTGATACATTTCTGAGCAAAGCAGTGTAGCTGTTGCAGTAGCAGCAGTGCTAAATAGACTTCATGCAGCTGATCGCTTTTTTAAGATTTGCATCTGTTGTCACGTATTCAGCCATTTATAATTCTTGCCGTATATCTTAACAAAACAATCTGCAAAATCCTTGGCTACAGGCTGTTTTCAAGTTCAGATATGCTGCTTGTCTAGTGGATTTGGAAGAGGGTTGCATGCATYGTCACGCTGCCTTATTCGACCCTTTGATCTCTTTCACAATTYTTCATGCATAAAGATTTCAGGAGTGTTGGTTTCCTTTTCTCTTTGACACAAGTATTTAATCTAAAATATTTAATCTGAACAAATTGCAGATGTGAAAACAGAGCTTTAAGACAAATGTTTAATGCCTCAGAGGGGAAGAGGGGTCGACTCAGCTTGAGTCAAAAATACAGGCTTTAGAGTCAAGCTATGTGAATTCCTTTCTCAACGTGCTAGATTTCCAAAGTAAATGGAAGGGAGTCTTTTGGTGCCTCAGTTTTTCACCTGTGAAATGGATTTAAAGGATATTTGGCCATTTCTTTTATTTACTTGCTGAGATTTTAGTCAGCTTCCTTTCAAAGATCTTAATTGCTTTAGGATAATGGCATTATTGTCAAAGAGCTAATACGTTTTAAATAACTGTGTTATATACTTACTGATAGTAAAGAATAGTAAAAATCCATATAAAATGAAGCATGAAATAGGATATATGTAAAACAGTTTTATTAGCTTCTTCACCTACTGTAGAATTATGGCACTTTGTCCCTTAAAAAGTTAATCTGTCAAAAAATGAGGAGTTGGATCATAGATTGTATCACAGGATTCGGTAGTTGGCTCTGATCTGAAAAATACTTCTGTTACTATTTATTAAAGAAGTTCCCATTTTTAACTCTGTTTCTAGACTTTTTCTGGAAAATCTCTTTTCACTACCTGTGATTTTAATTTAGGTAGCCTCAATAAATAATCCCATTGTTGCAGCTTGTGGAGTATTGAATATTATCATGTCAGGTTGTCTTATTTAACTAATATTGTAGATGGATTAGATGTATAAAACCCAAATATTTTAAAGCAGCAGTACTAACCTGTCATTATTCAGGGTATGATTCATCCTAGGAGTCAAATGTCCATGAATGTAGATCCTTTTATTATTTTCCTTAATATGCTGAAAGTAAGTAGATACTCTTAATGCTTTATATTGGTACAACCTCTTACTTTTGGGGGCTGGGAGAGAAGAACGATTGGGTTTTTTTCTATCTTGAAACTCAAGTCAGATTTTCTTTCTCTGATTTTTTTGTTTGGTTTCCCTCCTTCCCTGGTGTTGCTACCCCTCTCTACTCTAAAAGGGGTCTCTACTCCTTTTCAAAATGAACTCCTGAAGAAAATAAGAGTATTTTTTTTAATGAAAGTTCATCATAACTAAAACAAAAGTTGAGGGTGAACACCCTTGAGTAGTCAGTACACATTTTTTTTGTTTCATATCAAGAAGAAATAATTGGTTTTATCATTCCACTTTCCATTMCACAATGGCCAGATCTAATGTATCTGTCTGACTCCATATAGACTAATCTGTCTTCTTGGAGACTAATCTGTTCTGTGTCTCAATAATATGATTCTTTTAATGTTTTTCTGGGTCCAAAATAATTTTTAACTTATTTTGGGTGAAAATATGTTTGCACTATCCATAACACCATCCTTAAAAAATGGYCATGGGTATGTATGTAATGGAAATAACTTCAGCACCTGCACTATCTTTGTAACAGAGCAAATACAGAATTGCACAGGCTATGTGATAATATTTTAGCATTACATGTAATAGGCTTTTTCATATCCTTGGATCGGCTGGACAAGGACTGGKGATTGCTTGTAATCTGACCTCCTAGAAGAAGGTCAGTACGTTAATGGAGCAGCACATACACTGAGGACATTCTTAATGTACTGCCTTCTACTGCCTGCCTGCCCCAGTACTCTCCAAATTTGTCTTCAGCAATGCAAGCGAATCATTTATCCCACCTTCATGTTTTCCTAAGGAAAAAGAAGAATGAAGAAAAAAGAATGGCAAGAAAAAGGGGCAGGGGCAGCATGAGAGTTACCTACAGCCCTCTGACAGAAGTACTGTGTATGTGCAGAGAGAAAGAACATTTTAATTTGTTCTTTAAGGCATCCACCTTAGATGCACAGAAGGATAGACAAACACACACAACCTTCTCTGTCTCTGATCCACTCAGGCTCAGTAGCCATTTGGCAGCCTGCACCACAAGCCGTATTAGCAGCAGRTCACAGTACAACCAGTCTGCTCAGCTGGAAATCGTGGTAGCTAGGATTGCTTYCCCAAAAATGCCATCAAGTTTCTCTTCTGTATAGGAGGAGTTCTGCGTGAGAAGAGACCTACATTCCCTCCCCTTTGGTGAGAGTTGAGAGTAAGCGATGTCTCAGAAATGACAAATAGCTTCTGTTGGCCCCGTCTCTCCCTGTGGTCGGCACACACAGGAGGGATGCCTGAATAAAGATGCCTCCTGTTACTGCAATGGGACCTTCTCTGCCACTGTCAGGTGAAACTGCAAGAGTGTATGCAGCGGGTCTGCATTAAATCCCTTTATTCACTTAGGGCCTAAGCAGCACGTTGGGAAAATGTTAGATAGAACTTGACTTCCTTATTCTTAAAAAATTGCCTCTCCGGGTTTGCCTTAATGAAACATGAAAAGCTGTGATAGTGACACCTCATGCAATTAAAGCAGGAAGAGACATCTCGGTCAAGTAGCATCCATCCTTTGGCTAGGATAGTTTCATCCCAGTTTAATGGGAACTCGAAAATCCTCAATGTGTGTTTCTTCTGTGAGTGGAGTAGAGGCTCTTCTCGAATGAGCATTGTGGGCGTAGCTGGGAAGGGCTGTGATGTTTGCACTCCACTCACTGCCAGCGGTTGAAAGYCAGCACTGAGGGACTCAAAGACCCATTGCACACTCCCATCTCTGTGTGCACGACCAGGCAGCTTTGCAGCTCTCCCTGTTTTCACCCCTCCTGTTCATACACTGTTTCTTCTAGTTCCTTCCATTTTTCTTGATCGCTCTTGGTCAAACTTGCCGATTCCACGTATGCACATGGCACAACTGGGTGGCCCTATGAGGATACCCCCTCCCTTGTGCAGAGGAGAATAAGCTTGCCCTGGAGAAGACAGGAGCGTTGAGTGGCTTTGAAGCTTTCTGTTTGTTAGAGAAGTGAATCCTGCTCTGGACAGCAGTTTTACCCAAGAGCTCGGCACAGGACTGATTTTGAGAAACAGCTGTATTTCTCTGACAGTCTGGCTGATCTGTGCTTGCAGGACTGTTTGGTTTTTATTATTGTGATACAAGTATTTACAAAAATAGAGGGTGGGTTTTTTTCTATGTTTCATTATTCAAATAGCTGAAAATCCRTATGAAAAGTACATTTGTATGTGTGCCCAGATGTAGAGCCCCTGTTAGTGAGGCCAGTTGGGATTAAAGTCTCATTTGTATAATTTGTAAAGGCTTTGGAATTTTTCCTACGGTTTTCAGCCGTAAGCTGGAATTTAGCTTTTGTCAGACTGCTGGACAGCTTGTTCAATAAAGCTTCCAACTAAAAATATTTCCTGTGCAACAAGGAAAACCCCACCAGGGAAAAATGTGCATTTTAAATGCAGTGACTATGAAGTTGGTTTGAAAAAAAACCAATTTATTAAAAAAAGAACGAAAAAAAAAAAGCATGCCCTGTGTGTTTTAAAGGCTTACTCGAAGAGAGCTCCACTCACAAGTAGCACAACATACAGAAGGCTCACTTTTTGCAAAAGCAGAAATAGAATGGTAAGGATCTTAGGAGGCACGCACTGTGTGCTCAGGGTGCTCTCTTGCACACGGCAGTAGAGGGTAACGTTGCACAGCATCAGATACTCTCCCCCAGTCCTTATTTGCCCTTGGTCTCTGCTGGGAAAAGCTGCTGAGGTTCAGTGGTTGACWGAGCTGACCTTCTGGGGCTGCCAGCTATTCCCCATCTAGCTCATTTTCAGCTGTAATTCAAAGAAATCTTGCTTTAACTGCTGGATAAATGTCCGAACTATGTGCGGGTAGTTTGCTATCTGGGGAGTGCAGCATTACTCGTCTCACTCCTCCTCCTACCACCGCGGGTGGGTGGGTGGCAAGGAAATACTCTCCTTACGCCTCCCAGCTAGGGACCTGCATGGGACTTGGATKTGGAGGTGTCATCCTCCTGCTAGGTAACACTTCAGTGCCTCCAGCTGAACAACATGTTTCTTAAGCTGTTCTGTGGCTTGTGGAAGTTGCAAAGCTACGAATACGTGTCATCTCAGAAAGGGGGTGGTGGAGTCACTCTGTGCACAGCTCCCAGAAGAAAACAGTGCAGCCTAGTTTAGCACAAGTTGGGCTTATGGGGTGAGATAACCAGTATGAAAGATGGGAACTGAAATCGCATCTCTTCACTCCCCAGCAAAGTTTTAAGGGTTTTGACTGGTTTGAATTTTTTCTTTTTTTTTCCCTTTCTTTTTTTAAATAATCTTGAAGTGAGCCCAGCTTTCTCTTTGATTGTACGTGGTGATGATTCTCCTCATCTTTACTGGCATTTTGCAGCTGTTTGTTCAGAGCTTTCTCCCGATACAAGAACAGAAGCAGACCTTAAAGCAGAGGATTGTTGTCTTTTTGGCATTCTTGAGCTCTATATTAAAAGCCCTGCGTATTTTTCTAATCAGGATTACAGAATTAATTTGCATGGTTTATCCTCTGGTATTTTTTTCTGATGGAGTGGAGTTTGTATCTCTCTTGTGAAAATTTTTATGCTTCATCGACCTCACTTTTTTTTTGTCGTTCAGCTGTTCCTCAAGAATTTGTGGATTAAAAATGAAGTTTCCAGAAAAAAAAGCCTTCACTTAGGTAATTTGAATAACTGATTGAAGTGGCTTTATGTTCTGTTGGTTTGTTTGGTGTCTGCTGTGGTAATGGAAAACATTTCTCCTGCGGGTGAACAGCGCATTTATTTGTAACCATTTATGTTCAGTTGTATTTTGACTGCAAATACTTTTGTTTCATTAACATGTACGCAAAGTTCAATGACCAGATGTTCCTGGGAGTGTTTCGATGTTGCTCTCTGCATTCTGAAGTTTATTTACATACAGAGGTTTCTGTATGAATTTTCCCTCACTTTAGTGGGTGAGTGCAAAGGACAAATTCGTAGCAATAGCACAGCAGGAAATTAATGCCTCTCCAATTGAGAATTTCGGAATATCTCTTGCTGTTGTTGTTTCTTAAGAAAAACAGCAGGATATATTAATTTTGAGGTACTGTCAGTGTGGATTTTTATTCTTTTTGCCTGTCGTCTTTCAGAAGTCTGAAATAAAAATTACATTGATGCATTGTAGCAAGTAGAAGCAAATATGACAGTAAAAGACAGTATATCGATGTTCAGTGTAGCTATAACAACTTGCTTTGATTCATGTTTATTTGTATTTTGCTTCAGCATGTTGTGTGCATGGGAGTATCATAAATTTACTAATGATGCAGAATCGATTTATTCTTATGATTTGCCTGAAAAATTAYCTAGTACCAGATGACCAGGAAACAGAATTTCTTTCCTTTGAAAAATATTGAGATACTGAAAATGTATTTTACTGCAAATTAAGATAGGAAAAAAAAAACAACAAAATTTTACATGAAATGAAATGGAATTTCTGGGGAAAAAGGTATTCGGATAAAGTGAAATACTTTTGCTTAAGGGGGAAGGATTTGTTTCAGTAGTGATATTTTTATTTGTACATTTACGATTTTTATGTCATAAAATAAATCCTATAGATCATATACAAATGTCATAAATGTATCCTGTAATTTAAAATATCCTCATAAAAAGCATTTTGAAGTGAACATGTGGAATGTTCCAGTTTGACAATATCCGAGTGTTCCAGCTTTTACACAGGCATTTGGTTTTGGACTTGTTTCGATTTGGTTTCAAATATCCAATGGCTGCTTATTTAATTTTCATCTGGGTTGACAGGTAGTATTAATCAGCTCTGTAAAGATAAGCACTGTAATGAAAGGCTTAAGAGGAAAATACTCAGCAGTGTGGTGGGGAAGTGATTTCCAGGCATTAAATGAAGCACCTAGAAGGGCTGAGAAAAGAGGGTGACAAGTTCTTGGGCTCCATTCACACCATTGAGATGAGGACTATAGACCATTTTTAGCCACTGAATGATCCACAGTGGCTGCAGTAACATCTGGGGCTTGTTAGACGCCAACCTAGAAATGAAAGCAGGAGTAAAAGAAAGAGAGATGGGCTTTTTGTGCAGGTGGGGTAGAAGTGGTACGGATATGGCCATCAGGCTTCTTGTGAATGGCAGGTTTCATGGTTTTCTTATCCAGGAGAGTTATTTGCTGGTTGATAAGAAGGTGTAACAGCTGAGTGCCTGGATTTCTCCCACAAAAGTGACATTTTTAGCCCATTGGTATATCTGCCAGCTAGTGAGGAGATACACTTTAAACCTAATTTCTGAAAGTGGCATCCATGTAATTGTCAGTTTAAAGAAAAGATGGAGTGAAAATACCCTTGACTTAGTTCGACAGGATCTTTCTTTTTGAAGAGTTGGCAGTTTCTACGCTGCAAGTCTCAGCAAGGCTTTGACAGATGTGTGACTCACAGCATTGCGTAGCCCAGATTCAATATCACCATGGCATATCTGGTGCTCTCAGTGGGATCTCATCCATAGGCACTGCGCTGTGTGAAGTCGTATCCCAACAGTTACATTTGGCTTTCTTGAAGAAGTACTGGTAAGGCCTCAAATCACCAGTTCTGGAATCTGTATTTAAACAAAGATATAGACCACTTGGTTCTTTTTTTCCTTGTCCCAGGAAAAAAACAGTGGGAATGATCAGATGGCTAGAAAATATGATCTGGGATGAAACAGGATACTTTAGACTTTGGGGGAAAAAAAAAAAAAAAAAAAAAAAAAAAAAAAAAGAGCAAACATCTTAAACTGTCTTGTTTAAATAGAAACAAGGAAGATTCATCTTAAATATTAAGAAAACCTTTCAACATTAGGATAGGAAAACACCAGAGTGGATGGCTGGGGGAGCTCTGCAGCATCGGCAGTGATTAAGAACAGGATAGCTGTATATCTGCTGGGAGTGATCTAGGTATTGCTTATTATGTGTGGGGGCAAGGGGAACATCTATGTGATCCCATTTCTTTCATGGCCTAAGGATCTGCCAAAGTGGCTTGAAAGCAACAGTAACTTGTACTGCAAGCTCCCCTGCAATGCCRCCTTTTGAACTTTAAGGTTCAGAAGTCAGCTCTGAATAAATAAGCATCAGTCAACTGATGCTYACTTTACAAAACAAAAATGGAGAAAGAATATTCACTAATGGCTGTAAGACATGGCAAACATCCTTACAAACATGTTGTTATGGCAAAAGCTTATTAGCTCTTGCTGAGATACTGTCAGGAGCTGTATTGGATATTGCTTCTCACGTCTTTTACTGCTGGCAGATGCCTGAAGAGAGGTCCTGCCCCTTCTTAGGTCATTGCTTTAACTGCCGTTAACTCTCCACGGTCGTGATTTCACCCCTGGTGTTTATAATCAGCTAAATTACAGTGAAGCACTGGGTTTGAAAACCCTCTTCTTTTTAAAAATTGACTTTTATAACTGCTGCAAAATCTGTATTTTCACTTCAGTTACCCTAAAACACAACATGCTTCCTGGGGGCACCAGGTCGGGTTAATATGCCAAACATGCATTCATTTGTGAGCCCAGGGTTCCTGACATACAGCCTCACAGGCAAAATACAGGGCAAAATAGCTCAGTTAAATRCTGACACGTTCTACTCTTACGTGTGTTTTCCTACTGGAGGGTCAAACCATAACTCCAGTTATACCCTGTATTGTCTCAGTGTTTTCCTCACTTGCTGCAGGACACTTGTGCTCTGTGGGGAGCAGACCTGAAAATGGTCCTCACCAAACTCACACTTATAGCCTTCATTCACAAACCAGAATGATGGCTTTGTGCCCTAGTTAAGCCAGAAGACTTTTTTAGCCTGACCATTTTCATATGAGAAGATTAACTCGGGATGATGTGCAAAAACCACTGAACCTGACCTACGTCCAGCCACCATTTGTTCCGATCTTATYCTTTGCAGAAATCTTAAAAGGGGGGAGGTGTCTTGTTGCAGTAAGCCTCATTCAAAGGAACCTCTTTAATTCTGGGGAAATGTAATTGGAAAACTGTAAAATTCAGAGAAGACCCAAATAGCTTCATAGGAAAAGTAAGTTAAGTATACAGATGACTGCCAAAAAGGAAGGAGGATGTGGTGATGGAGGAGTATGGACATAGTGCTGGGTAAGTGAAAATCTATTGCTAGATGGCAGCATGGGTGGGTACAAATGGCAAAAGGGTGTAAATCTGAACTGAAGGTGGTATGTCAGGTCTGGCATTTCTCAGGGAGAGTTYGAGGGTGTAAATGCTCTGACTGGGTTACGGGAAACATCAGCGGTACATAGCAGAGTTTACAGGTATGTTCACCTCAGGTCTAGACCTCTTGTGTTTCATGGACTTGGCTTCGGCTGAACTCCTTGGTTCTRGAAGATCACACTGTACCACTGAGCAAACCAGATCCATACCCACCAAGTTATTTGTCACTGCATATGGCCGATGTTTAATCTTCCATGTAATGTCTGGTAGCAAATGTATGCAAACATTTATCTGCAGTCTAAATGTGATCTCCAAGGAATGTTGTTTGCTAGTAGAGGGGTTACAATTGGCAACTAATCTTTCTTTTTTTTTTCTTTTTTTAATAAAGTATCAGTTAAGTCTGTTATTTTCTTAAGAGAGGGACACCTGTACCTTCTCCATTCTTGTTTTCAGAAAGGCTGTTAGAGGCAGATGTTTTACTCCTGATTTCTTACATACTGATTACTTTCAAATAACTAAATTATATGTTTAAAGATCAGCAATCTCATGGTTTATTTTAATGGAGATTAGATGATCAAGCTACCGCTGGGAGTGTGGGTCACAAATGCATCTGTGTGGCATGTAGCTGTGGACTSTATTGTCAGAGAGCTTTGAGGAGACCAAAAGTATGCCTAGATTTAGGTTAGGTATAGCCAAATTTATGGAAGAGGAGTCCGTCAGAGTGTCCTTTGAGGATGGTCTRTTATAATGTCAAACAGGGAGTCCTGAGCTGGACGAGCGCAGAGTGCGTCGAAGGCGGGGTCACTCCACACTTGCACCTTTCCTGTCATCTTTTCCCTAGCATCTGCTGATGGCCAGGGATAGAGTAAGAAGCTAGGTGAACGTTTTATTTGAACTACTATGGCTCATGATCTTATTTTATGAGSCAGTAAAATATTTTAAGGGAGGGTTACTTACTATGGGATCACTTACTGTGGCCTGCTGCATAATGCAACAAGTGATTCCTGCTCTTTGGCACAAGCTGCAGTGAGCAATCCTTGGCATCTCCCTTTGGAAAGTCACCGAGGCTTGGTTTAAAGGGCCCAGGTGGTAGACACTTTAGTACTTTCCTCAATAACCAGGATTAGGTGAACTTGTTACAAGTTTTGATCTTTCTTCCTTTCAGAAAGTATACCTAGGTTTTCTGATAAAATCTACTCTGTCTTCCTCCCATGTCTTAACTTCTTGACTGCTGATTTCAAACGTAGAGGAGACAGAGGAAGCAAATTTGAGGGTTGTACATAAAGCTGACTTCTGGGGAAAAAAGAAATTCCTTTTTTTTCCTCTGTACTAACCYTCTTTTATTATTTCTTGTTTGTTGCTCCATGTTGGAATTTAAAGGCCAAAACTGGGGCAGTGAATTTCTCAGTGAATGGTTGGGAGGATACGTATTTTTAGGAAATGCCTTATATAGTACAATACYGTAGGGTGAGCTCTCTGAATAATTAACATACTGTAGACTGCAGTGCGATTACTGGGCCAGGTTCATTTCTTCTGGCACAGGAAAGCCATGATTTCACTGTGAGGACAGAGAGGGTTGTTTTGTTCCACTTGTGGGAAAGACAGATGATGTTGTCACTGGGCTGGACAGTTTTCATTTTGGGGTAGATGCTTTGACTTGGGACGGTCTCTCTCCACGGTTACTTGGATTTTGCTGGCCGCTGTGCATAGCATTCATTGTGCACTGCTGTAGCCTTTCCTGTGATGCACCTGCACGGGTCAGTGTGCCGTGCTTTCACGTGTCGCAGCGCAATCCAGGTGCAGCCCTCTGCTGTGGGTAATTGGAGGAAGAAATTTGCTGGAGCAGCACTTCTTAAGTGATGGGTGATCTGCAGAATGCCATTAGAGGAAAATAAATAGGATTTCAACTTAAAGCTTGGGAAGGAAGTGTCACGAAGAGTTAACAGTGGCCTTTTGGGCTAAATGTTTAGGACTTCTTGTTCTTGAGGCATGAACAACTGCCTTTCACAGGCAGGGGATATGTGCAGAACAATCAGGGAAATAAATATAAGTCCCATCTTGGAATGACATGAGCTTGGCCAAAGATTGATGTACAGAAGTTCCTGTTCAGGGCTTCAGGGGGCTGAACTTTCTGAATTTATTTTGTTTTAAGTCTGAYCTTTAGCAAACTGAGCGTTGGCAGGATATTCATGTGTGTGGTGTTTGTGTGCTATAGTAGTGATTCATCTTGAAGGGAATGAAGGTGAAGTTGCATTCTTGAACCTGGAAGTATGTTTGATTTCACTGAAACTGAAAGGAACTGAAATACTTTAATTCAACATTTTATAAAGGACAGTACATTACAAGCTCTAAAACATCAGCCCAAGGGAAAAAGCAAATATTGCTATTGGCAGAGAAAGAATATTTCAAGATGCTGAGTTCGAAGCAATTTTACTCTAAAACTGAGTAAATAAGAAGTGACAGGCTAAATCTTAATTGTTTCTCTGGGCACCAGGCAGAGGCCACTCAGTGCCTTGGAAATGGAAACAAGGGCCTTGAGCTTTGTATTCTGTATGAGGCCGGTACGGGGAGAGATCCTGTGTCAGGGGGCCTGTGACAGACGGCGTCCCTGGGACACCATAGTCTGGATTAGCTGGAGTTTCGCAGAGAACTGATGCGTAACATGGCACCAGTGCAGCCGGAGGGTGATGGACGTGCAGCCTCCCGGGAGGGGCAGGGCTTCAAGGATGTCGGTCCTACAGCACCGGTCACCTGCCTGTGGGGGAACATCATGGTTAAAGACACGAATATTTAACGCAGCATGCCTCTGCCTCCTGCCCAGCAGTGTGGCTAAGGAGGTTGCCTTTGGAGGGGTCCTGTCCACCCRTGTCCCAGCAATGGCATAGCTCAGCAGGCAGCCTCCCCCTGGCTCCCARCCCCTCCATCTCTTCACTCATGGCTGAGCCTCCGGGCAGTTCAAGGAGCCTTGGGAGTGCTTTGAAATACTGAAAACTAAACATTGATGTTGCTTTTCCACTGAAAATTTAAACTTCTAATATGTCTTCAGTTTGATGTGGTTGTGTTGTGTTTTGRAGTCTCCCACAGAGCAGCAGTTCTGATCTGTGGATAGTCCTGTATTTTAGAGGTGGGTTTGTTTGGCTTTTTTAATTTTCATTACTTAATTTTAAAAAATTGTCACATCCACAAAAGTAAAAAGGTTCAAGAATTGTAAAGCAGCTCCCTTCCTGGGTTAGTCTAGCCAACTGCCGAATGCAGATCTCAAGTGACCTGAGGTTGGATGTTACCCTAAGGCATGGCCACAGCAGGAGAAGCATGGGGTAACAATTTTTAAAGCCCTTTTTTTTTTTTTTTCTTTTTTTCCCCAGGAAAAAAGTTATTTTCAGCAACTGTTTTATTTGGTTTCTAGTGAGCTTGATTGCTTGTTAGCTGATCGTCAGTTGTCTGAGAAATTGCTGCTGAATGTCTGCATTTCAGGGCTGAGTAGTGCTGTYGCCCATTCAAGAATATTAAGCAACTGTTTAATGAAGACCCTTTTTATGATGGACATTACTTTAGCAGGTCTGCTATTGGGTCCTTTTTATTATTTCCTGTTTTACACAGTAAAAACCATGGGGAACATCTCAAAACTAAGTTATAAAACCCTGAAAATTTGAGTTTATATTGAAAGTTGCAACCRACCCTTAAGTCTGCTACTAGTAAACGCAGTGGTAATGCTGGACTAATTGGGGGGGATGGGAATGAGTTTAACATGTTTAAAAAGAATAAATGAATATTTGAAGAAGCACCTTTTCTTGTCAAAAGGAAGTATAAAAATTATATTTAAAGTTATTACTCTGTGATTATTACACAGTCATTACATACCTAAGGGTCATAAAGTCAGATTTCCAATATCTTAACACATTGTGGACCACCAACAGAATCAGTGGGGCTGCAGGGAGGCAAGAGATAGTGTCATTTAGCCTGCAGCATGATTCTCATCATTCTGGCAGAAAGATGGCAAAGGTTATGGACGAGGGGAGAGGAATGAGCCTCAAGAGGCTCAGCTGGCAGCTGGGGCTCCAGGGGATGCCTCCACCTCGAGCGAACGTAAGAGGCTCTAGCAGCRTGGCATGAAACGCGTGTCTAACATTTCACAATACATACATGGAGGTGAGCTCAGAAATACTAATTGTTTGGCATAACTATTTGTACAAACAGTTGTTGATGTGCACGTGAAGTTTGTGGCTCTGATTTTGGAGTCACATTGAGGGGCTAGAAGAGTTTACTGGCCTGGCTGTTGCCACAAAGCTATGGAAGATCTGCTAAGATAGGAGTGGAAAGCTGAAAAGGAGTCTTCAGTTTCCAGTGCAAGTCAACAGCAAGGAAACTCCAAGTGATTATGTATTCACTCTGACATTTAAATAATGTAAGTTCAGATTTCCAGAAACACCTCCTGACTTACTGAGCTGCAGTCTAGTTTCTGTAAGTGACAAGTTCTTCTTGTGGGAGAAAACTTTTCACAAAGTTCATGGAAAAATGTTGTTGTTATAAAATGCTTCCTTGTAGTTCATCTTGCGTTATGAGTAGAGATTAAGGTCATGAACATTAAGTTGATACTACCTTTTAGGGAACATTTATTGCAGAAGCTTCGTATTATCTTTAGACTAAGTAAAACCTCACAACTTTTTAGAAGGAAAAAAAAATTAAAGTGGTAAATCAGTCACTAAACAACCTCCTCTGTATTGAGTAGTGACTACTTGTCATCATGCATGAGTGGCGTCTTTCATGTGATCTTCTTGTGATCATCACTAATAATGAGAGAGATGGTTCATGTCCCCACTCCCCAGCACAGCTGGTGTACTTTTTTTTCCTCAGGAGAAAGCTAAAAATTGAGTATTTGGGTGCTGCAGGTGAGAAGTGTACTGAAAACCACTTGTAAAGATTTTAATGGGCTTATCCGTTGCTCTTATGGTGCTACTTGATTGAGGCAAACACATTGCTGCACTAAAAAAAAGACTGGGGCTTTATAATACTCATTCAAGTTTTAATGTTATTAAACCAAAACTGTCTGCCTAGCTTTCACACTTTCTAGAAAGGCAGAATTTTAAAATCACAGTATTCCCCTCTGCCAAAAGCACATCAAAATGCAACCCAACTCCATGGCAATATTATATAACACAAATAATGTCCTCAGCGTTTAAGGCTATTTAGCAATAAAGACATAGTAGTCTTTACGGCACGGAGAGAGAGAGAGAAATGGCTTCAACCATTCCTGCTTCTTTAAAATGTATACAACCAGTATCATTTAAGTGTGAACTTTCATTTCACGGAGAGAATTTGCACACTTTCTATTAGAGGTAATAAGGGAAGTGTTTCATTTTAGCAATTTAATGCTAGCGCTGTCATAGTCTCTCATTATTCTGGACTCATGGACTGCTTTTGCAGAATACAGCTTTAAAATACAGGTCAACATTAAAGGATTTTGAAATAAGGCAAAAATGTTCTTACTTCTCTTTTTAGTGAGCCCTTTATTTTAGTATCAATAAGAGAACTACTCTCTTCTCCAAATCCTTTTTCCCCAGGAGGAATCAGCAGGGACATTGTGACTTATTTGAAGGTTAAGAGGCTGAAAAGCTTTAGAGGAGGCATTGTAATCTGCTATAAAATGTCTGCAGGATAGAGGCATAGGTTTGCAGTTGTTGGTAGCTCTCCAGTACAGGAGAGAAGCATGAGATGATTAGATTACTCACAAAGTGTTAATCCTGAAGTAATGAGGAAATTTAAAAAAACATCCCAATTCTTGTGTTTACACCAGATTAGTTAGTACAGAGGCAAGCATCTCTTCTTTTATTGTTGCTTTGAGATGTACAATTGATGCTTTTGACTCTTCTAAAGTTCACATACGGAAAATGTTATCATTACAARTACAAAGCCTGTCTCTAAAATTGTGTTAGTTGCAAAGCAATGCCTCACCTCATTAAAAAATCAGTGCTGTGAGCTTTCTGTTTTTACAGAAACAGTGTTGATTAGACCCAGAAAAACATGGTAACATGGGGGAAAAGATGAGGAAGCGGGCTTGCAGTGGGTCCCATCTCTYGTTTTTCCCAAGTTGCCAGGTCAGCATTCCTAACTATCTTAACTCAAACAGTTTGTGAATTGAGATAGGTGACTTTCTGCTTTTGGTACCCTGTCACTCAGTCCAAATATTAAGAACTGGGTCTACTTGGCTTCCAAGAAGGTGACAAGCTTAGCATTTTGAGCTAGTGGAGCTGAGGTTGCTTGGTAAACGTGCTAAGGTAGTAGGTAGGGATCTTGAAAGCCCTAAAGCAATGTATTTGAGGGCTCACAGTGCTGTGAGTCCACCAACGGTGATAGTGCTATTTTGTGGACAATGTGGAGAATATTGTGTTCACTGGGCAGAAGAGCATCCTTCCTGGCCAATACCTCCTGCTAAGCTGCTTCCAACCCAGTCGTGCAGACTTAGTTTTATCCATCATGATGATTGTGACTCCTTGCTATTGACTGAAATCTTATACTCCCAGCACCTGTAGAAACTCAGTGGTCAAAAGTGAATTCAGCAAGCAGAAGACATAGTGTTTGTTCCTTTCTGATGCAGTTTCCATGAGAGCAAATGGTTCCTGCCCACAAAGAAGGCAGGTTCTCAAAACGCCAAAGAATTGCAGATTTGAGAGAGAAATTTGCCTCCATTCCCAGATTCATCACTGTGCCAGCAGCCAAGCCCTGGTCGGTGGGTCAGGACTTGGACAGGCATCATAACAGATTTCTTGGTGGCAGCATTATAGGAATTCAGAAATCCTGTACTTCACAGACAGACCTAGGCATACTTCCCATTGCTCATGCTCTGTCACCAGCCACTTGTGCTTCATCAGATGTCAGTCATCTGTGCACCGTGCGCAAGGACGTTTTCCAGAAAAAAAGGATTTTTGCCCTTGTCCCATGTTAGTCATATTTGTAGAATGATGAATATTGGAACTAATCAGCCTCCTGGGAACCATAGTTAGGCTTCGGATATTACTGTGCAAACAGATTGTAAAGGGCTAATACACTTACATTATCTGTAAACATCTCTCCTGCATCTAATTGCTGACACAGCAYACAGGAAGAATATGCTTCTGTTCCATTATGTGCTTTTTCTTCAGTTTTTGTCTTCAGTAGAACGACTAATGTAACTTCAAGAGTTCACAGTTTGAATACGATAGGCTTCGTTGATTTTTATTTTTAATTTCCCACTGCTGGTGTTTGCTACTAAACACTTTCCAGTGGTGACAGAGAAGTGGACTATATCATGATGTTCTGCTTTACGTGAAGTGGATATTCCTTTTTAGCAATATATTGAAACTCAAAAAATCTGGAGCTGGACTGGAAACATTTAGTTGAAACCCCAGGCTCAGTGTATTTGTTTGTTAGTGAGTATCTCCCGAGGTTCAGTGCTGAGTAAGAACTACATTGCTAGTCTCTCAATAGGTGAGATTTTATTTGCTTATGAAATTGTGTGTGTTAAACAAAAATTGTGGATTGTCACTTGCTTTGCACTTTATAAAGAAAAGTCCRGAGTCCCTGAAGGAAAATCTAAAGGTTACAGTGGGGCTTTCATTTTGTTTWGGTTTTCACCCACGACCCCCGGTTTAAAAAACGGAATTAAATCATCTGAATGTCTTTAAGTCTGGAAGTGGTGAGAGTCCAGCACTCCTGATAGTAACATCATTTCTTTAGGGGTTCATATATTGACACCGGACACTAACTTTAGCCTTTTGTTTTCTAAAACCTTGGTGTTAAGAATCATCTCTTCGCTTAATTATGTAACAAGCTCCATAGGGCTTCTAGTTCCAGGACCCCGATTTTTATAATTATTACAAAGAGGACATTACCTTTGCAGCCTATASTAAAGGCTGTTTTATATGAAATGTTTTCATGTCCTATAAAAATATCTTGGTTCCTGCAATGTAAGTACAGTAAATTATTTAAAAATAAAYTGCTGTGGCAATGTGCGAAGGAACAAATGAGCTCAAACGGTGAAGCACTCAGAATTAGTTCATGTTCACTGGCTCAGACTTATTTCTCCTTCCTGGAGGCTTTTGGGTAAGTCAACTTTAATTTATAGGTGGGCCCTTAGGATCCCCTTCTCCGGTGACACCTTCGGTAGGAAATGTATGGGTCTCCTGTGGGTTACCCTGCAGTAACCTGTGGTTGTGTTGCCTGGGAATATGGTGCAGGTTGTCTGCCACCCACTACTAAAGTAACAGGTGGAGCAAGAGCTCTCTGCCRTGTGGATAAGAATACAGAGCTTGACAGCATCTCATGGCTTTATAAAAGTATATATATGAGCTCTGGGGACAAATCCGTTAGGATGAATTATTGGCRTCAGCGATGCTTACTGTTGAAAGTAAGAAACCAAGCTGCAGTTGTGAGTCCTTCCCCCCAAAAAAGGTTGTCTGCCTACCGTTCTTTGCTCATTCTGCTTTGAGGTCCTCTGATTAGGCCTTGTCTACTCTGTTGGTTTCCCCAAATAAAAGCAGTGATATATTTTTATGAAATGTTGTTTTTTTGTGGTACATTAATGGGCTAATGTTCTTACATTATCTGTAAATCTGTGTAAATAAAGGCTATTTTTAAAACCTTCCTGTGCTGTTCCAAGGCTTGTTTATATTTTTCAAAAGGCTGTAATGTTGGCATTATAATGTAAAAGAAGAGAGCACCTCTTCTGGTAGTAGCCAAATGAAATAAAACGTTGAATAATGTGAAACAGATATTTGCTTATTACCTTTTTTTTTTTTCCCCTCAGTATACCGGACACTTGCAAAATACAAACAGTAAAGAAGTATTCAGAAATTAGTATGTTTATGCTCTGAGGCCTAAAAGATCCTTTTTTATATAAAAGGATGGTAAGCTGTTTACATTTATTTGTTGTAGAATCATTCCAAATATGTAGTTTATTTTTCTGTTTTAGGCTCCTAAGGACCCAGTCTCTGGATTGGTACTATAATAATGTCAAAAGCCGCTTTAAGTGTTTTGGAAGTGCCAAAGTCCTGAAGAACTTATACAAGAAGCATAGACTGGAGAGCGGAGTTTGTCCTGATGTAGCAGGTAAGAACAACTGTGTTGATTTCTTACTAGCTTATCTACTTCAACACACAAACTAAGACAATGGAAATTCTGAGATTATTTAAAAAAATATTTTTTAAGGCTATTTTTTTCCTAAAGAAATACCTCAGTGGAGAGAAAAAAGAGGTGAAGTGTCTAGAGAGCTGTTTAAGAATTCAAAGAATGTTTAATCTTAATTATGCCAGTGATTCAGAAGAACTTTTATCTTCAGTCCATAAAGTAAATTGCAGTTTGTATTCTAGCCCATGTTCCAAAATTTATCACAGTTCTGAGTAGTCAATGAATGAGAAAATAATTTTGCGTTCAACATTTGGCCTTGGAGCACATGTCCATGGTGTTTGAAGCAAAATTTGGTTAACATGGGATACATTCAGTATCCAAGTTGACGAAAACTTTGATTGTCTTCACTTAGAGTTTTGCATGCTTAGGGATCTGAAACTGGCCACATCTTATTTTTGTATTGATGTTTGTAAATGGTTGAAAGATGCYGATAAGTATTGGCATCACCCTTTTAAATCAAAAGACACAATTCCCCCTTAACTATGGTGTTACAATGCATCACCCCATAAGAAGAGTAATTGGAGATATAAAATAGGCTAGAAGAAGTGGCGTTTGGTGTCGTACTGGTAACTTTAGCAAATTACTCAAAACACAGCTAGCTGAATGTTTGAAATTTCATTGGATTTATTGGACCAGATAATTTCCTAAGGTAATTCTTTCAAAATTTATACAGATACTGTAATTTTTCTACAATCTTTAGTCTGTCTTTTTCTGAAATTATATAGGATAGTAAGTGGACTCTCTAGTCCTTAGTGAAAATTTTAGGTGTTTCTTATGAATATTGACATAAAAGCTTCTAGGGAAAAGCAACCTATGCATTAAATTCTGATTTATTAGTATTTTTGCTTTCTGTGTATCAAATTCATTTTTCTAGAGAAGATTCCTTAACAGTTGAGAACAAATATGTATGAAGACAAGAAAATCCRTGTCAGTGAGGGCAGAAGTGAGACAATGGAATTAAAAACTGTGGGGATGGATCCTTCAGAACTTTACTATGATGTGTTGCCTTTACTTAAGCCATAGTCTCATTGAATTTGTCCTTGAATGGAAGTGTGAACAATGCAATGAGGAGCTGCAGTGCATGTGCACTCTCTGTGAGACCTTTCTAAGGAAGGCCTTTGAGTCTAAATGTCATTGCTAACTTTCTTCTACTCTCCATGTGACTGTTAGGTAAACCTTTTGTTCCCTTTGAAGATAAATACTAGTATATGTGTCTGGGTTTTGGCTTATTTATACAGCATTGCCCTTTAAAATGTAGAATCTATTTCAACCCCAAATGTCATATTAAAGACAAATTCCCTGTACTTCTACCATGTAAGTTTTATACCTAGTAGCTTCTTCTCTCTCTTTTACTGTACGAATAGTTTTCTCCATCCAAAATGAATGAGAGGTCTTTYATATAAAAGCAGTCATGTTTTGTACAAAAGCTGCTGCAGTCATGGTTTATACAAAAGGTAGGAGGAATTTTCCGGTTATCTCTCTTTGTGTGCAGTGCCACCATATCTTGAGTGAATATTATAATCTAATAATGCCTCTGCTGTTAATGGGTACTTCTTATACTAGCGCATGGTACTGTCTTTTTTGAGCAGAAGGAGGTTTTTTTGAAGGAAGCTTTGAAAATGAAGGAAGCATTTGTGGCAGTGACTCTACATTCTACCGACAGACAGAAGGTATGCTGCTAAAAAATCGTTTGATTAAAACACAGTCCATACACTTTGAATTACTGGACAAATAGCCTAGAGTGCTGGTAAGTCTTTTTCACAGATCCAACAATCTTTTAGGTGAAACATTTAGCAAGATACTAAAAATCCTTTCTGTACCATGCTGGGATATCTTGCTTCAGTATTACAGTTAACACACGCTTATCCTAGTGTGATTTTCTTAATGTTCAGTTTTTGTTACTTCTCTCCCATTTCCTTTCCTATGCTCTTATTTTTTTAATTCTCTTTCTTATATTCTGTTGGTGTTTATAGGAAGTTTACAAATTTTCTTCCTATGATTTCCTCCTAACTGTTTTGCTGGRTTCTAAAATAAGCAACATAAAAATACTGTGTTTTATTGTATTTAATATTTACATTTAAGAAGTAACATAGAGATTGAGACAAATTTCTCTGTCTTAAGGTGTTTATTTTACTGTGCATAATTATGGATTGAGGAAATTAGGTTTGTCATGAACAACCTAAGGTTYGAATGTATGTCCAGAATATGAGTCTGAATTTTGGAGCTCATTATGCAAAATGTACATATATAAAGAACATGGTGGTCTTTCTTATTTTTCACCTAGGACACAGCATGATGGATACCCTTGCTGTGGCCTTACGTGTTGCAGAGGAAGCAGTGGAAGAAGCTATTTCTAAGGCAGAGACCTACAGCGACAGCCTGGTAACATTTTCCAAAAAAACCTGTATTAATTTAAATAGAACAATTATGTTTCTTTTAATTTGGGTAGTGGAACAAAAACAAGTAGATACAAAAGAAAACATAAAGATGTAGTGACTGTCTCATGCCATACCTAAAGAGTTGGATGTGGGTTTTATGAACTTGTATCCAAGATGCATGTTGCATTTCAGAAGGTGACATGCAATGTAAGTACCTGTAATTTCTTCCCACAGTGCCAATAGGGCATATTACCCATTTCCTGATCTATACCATTTCTGTAGAAAGGCTGGTTTTATGTGATTTTAGCAACTACAGATATCCATTTTCATGCAGGACAAGCAGAACGAGGCTTGTTACTTGCAGGAACACAAGGAGGACCTCATAGAAGAGCTGGCCACAACCATCGTGCAGAAGGTATGGCATGCATTTTTCCCTGACTTGTTTAGTAGCCAAAACACAATCCTTTAGTCTGGTGAGCTTTGACTCTGCTAACAACAAAAAGAATGTCAGCAATGTAGAAAGTAGAGTAAATGACAAGTTGCAACTTTAACTATCACAGTATAGGCTTAATCAGCTACATCTGCCAGAGRGATCAATTTATAAATAAGCTTAATCCAGTGCCTAAACTGATGGCCTACACCCTCAGAGCTGAGAGGTACCACTCTCTCAGGTCTCTGATATCCTTGCTTGGAAGACGAGGCCCCTGCTCAATGGAATTTTACATCTATACTTCACTTCCCAAAAGGCACAAAGTTTTACAAAGTAAAGAAGTGTGGCTCTTGACCATACCAACTCTACTGAACCCTGYATCTGCCACACATACAAAGAAAACATGTATCATTAATATAGAATTCTGTTAATGATGCTGTGAGAGACACACCCAAAAAATCACAGAACCCTCTGTGTGTCTCATTTATGTGGCTTTTTCCAGAAAGCTCGTTCTTCTCCCTGCAGAGCTCGCAGTTGGCACTGACACAGCACAGAAATGGAGGGCTAGTGGGAACAAATACCCCTTGAGTTTGTCTGGACAGACTGGAGCAAGGCAAGATGGGCATGAACAGAGTGCTCCTGCACTCCTGTGATCAGTAAAGTAACCACWCTGCTAAGTTAGTCTCCCTCCATGTGAACTAAGCTAATTGCCACATCTGTGTATGGGATGTGGCATTTAACAACGTATGGATCACACACCAGAAGAGGAACGTGTTGTTTATAAGTCTATCAAGAAAAGCCAGAAGAGCAGCAGCTCAATGGAAAATAGTCTGCCTTCTTTTCTAGTAGGGATGTTAGAAAATTATTTCTGCTTATCGGATCTTTGATAGTCYAGAGCCTATCTCAGCCAAGCTTGAATTGCTATCACTTTTGTCAAAAGCTGCCTAACAAGATCTTTTATGCCATTCTGTAGATATTTTAAATTAGAGTCAGAAAAGTTGTGGAAATGAAGTGTAGCAGGGTATAATCTGTCAGTGTAGGGAGACAGGTAGTCTATATGATCTTCTCTCTCTCTTAAGACACTGTAGATTTTCAAAACTCAAAATAGTGCCTAGACACCTAAGACCTCTTTGTTTTCAGTAGAAATGTGTCTAGATGTCCTGGGAGCCTTTGAAATTCACCTCATATCTAGTATTTTATGTTTCATTGCAAAAATTCTTGTCTGAGAAAATACTTGACACTTAGATGCTGCTAATGTTTAAAGYGTTACTGTAGGAACAGGTTTCCCTGTTTATTTAATTCACCTCTGATGTTCTACAGGCATTGATTATGATTTATTGTATCAATGCTTATGTGCTTGCAAGCAGCATGACTTCAGATGAGAAGAAATGCATGCAAGTTGTCAGAATCATCCTTACATGAACTGGAGCAAAAGCAAAGGGAAACTCAAATGTTCTTCCTAGGCAGTTTGCCTTGAGACAGGGTTAATGTATTTTTTTCTCCGTATGGCTCAGACAGTATTTTCCAAGCACCTCTTTTTTTCTCCCCTCCGACCCGCTGTCCCCCTACCTTACAGATTATAAAGAAGCAGAAAAGCAAAAGTGAGCAGGCCGAGGCTGACTTTGAATGGCCACCATCCAGGAGCAGTGGCCTGGCRTCTGTTGCTGTCTCAGATCAGAGTATGCTGACTTTTCCAGGGAGCCGCAGGGGGTCCTACACATTGTGGGTGAGTGACTTAGCACAGCCATTGATGTTGTCTGCTGCACAAAACTGGAAGATTGAAGTCATGGATAACTATACTTACTGCCTGGAATGGTATGTAGAGACTTGCAGACAACAAGCATTAAACCTGTTTCTGGACAAACTGTCTCTCAGTTGCATGCTTTCCTAGCACATCATGGGCCRTGGAAGTACACCACAGAAATAGTTTTGTATCGGTAAGTGTGTTGGGGAGGACTAAGTTTGTGATATGAGCAATCTTGCTGCTTGATTTGAATGCTAACAGGACTCAATGCCTGAGTGTCTATTCCTTAAAACAGTTTTTATGCTCACTTAAGTTTTTTTTTTTATTTTCGCTGAATGTTATATTTTCTTTTGTACAATGTTAGATTTCTGTAATGCGTTTTTTTTCTCCTTAGCCATCTTAAAGAAAACAGCCAACACCACCAACAAAAAAGTAAACCCAACTTTAGAGCACCATTTATGTCTTACACTAAAGAGTGTTTTCTCCTTCTTTCACTTATATCTCAGCACAGTGCCTCTAGCTCCTGCTATAAAGCTGAAGAAAATCTGACAAGCTGCATTAGTGACATTTTAAGAGCAGCAGCAAGGGAAAAGAAGTGAAAATAAGCTATAGGCTTGGATAGGCTGTTTCACAATCAGAGAGTGAGGACAGTGACAGATGAGTTCCAGCACGTTTTGATACAGTGGTTTAATCTGCTGCTCCCAAGTGTCCTGCTACTGCACCAGTAACCACCTCTCCCCCACTGAGCAGAGCCACCAGAATTGAATGTGTGCTGTGCCTTAGTTCCCAGCTAAATTTGCTGGCTTACACTGCCAGTGAAAATAGATTTATGCCAGAATATAAGACTGTGGGCCAGAATTGCTGAGATACAGACTCACATTCTYGTCCCCCAGCTATTTCCAAATTGAAGGAGTAATGCCTTTAAGCTGCTGCTGTTAACCAAGTGATCACAAGTCGTCAGGGTGAGCSTGTTTAAGTGCTTTGCTCTGTAGCTCCTAGGCAACTTGCTTGTGGAACATAAGAGCCAGAAGAGGRAGAGTTAATTTTGTGTCTGACTCAGCTGAGTTTTCTTTCTGGAGTTTAAGGACAGGACCTAGGGGAACATGCTGTTCAAATCCTCAGTTATTAAACCAGAAGCCTGTTGTTCTTCTACATTTGGAGGGTTAAGCTTGAATTCAACATATTTTGAAATTCTGTTTTGAAGTAACAAGTTTGAGTCCCAAATTTTCGCCAGAGGGAGGCTTATTGGTTTGAGAAATAGTAGACTTTGTGGAAAATACTGGAGTAGCAGAAATGTCACGCTAGGATGAGAAAAACCGGAACGAACAGCTTCAAAACTTCTSCAGCCATCAGTTGGTACCAGAGATCCAGATGTGTACAGTGCTTTATAAGGACTTTCTACCTCTTTACAGGGTCTTTCACCACATTTGTCACCGTTTGGTCCAATTGTCTTCTCACAGTGTGTTAAGGAACACAAATTAATTTGGCCATCTGGTCTGGATTCTCTCACCCCTCCCATAAATTCAGTTTCTGCCTTTTGCTTTGCTRGGCTTGTTCTGTTGTTTTCTTTTGTCCTTTGAAGTGCTCGTATCTTTATTTTTGCTTTGCTTTGAATAGAGGAGAATTTTCTCAGTATAACCAGACACCCTTGGAAAGGTAGCATAGCTCCAGTTGCTCCTGTARCTAATATAGTTGCAGTTATGTTAGCCTATTAGGCTAACAGAAATAAAGTCATGGAAGCTGTAACAAAGGGTCTTCTGGAAAGCATACTGAAAGGCAATTTGTGCAGAGCAAACGTAGAGCAGTTAAAGCCTGCTTGATTATCAACAACAGTGGTGGAACAACCCTAATTCCTTTTCCTGAGCTTGCTTTCCATTCAGCTTTGCTTTCATTCAGCTACAAATGGTAAGCATGACATCTGTCAGCAGATTTGGAGGACTAAACTGCATCAGTTTCTCCTCTGTATATCATTTGAGAAAGTTACCTTTTTGTCCAAAAGAATTACAATAACTTTTTCTTTCCAAAACAAAACCTAGCTTCTACAGAAGATGTCAGAGAGGCTTTATGGCCATATGCCCTTTCCAGGCAAATCTTAYTCCCTCCCAGGTGGATTTTGGAACTCTTGAGTCCAAGCTCATAACAGCAAATCTTCATGGGCTCCACTGCAATAAGTGAAGTCTTCGTATTTCCTAACTGATGACATTATGTTGACCAAAAAAACCCAAACTCTTGATTTGTGTACACATCCTACCATTGAGCTGTGTGTGTTGGCTTAGTTTGATTAGAGATCTGCCTGTAACAATAAAAAGCCTTTCTTACTAGTACATGCCACAGCTAGCAAGCAGGCTCTTGCAACAGATTTATTAGGGCAGATGTTTCTAGTGTAACCAAGGTTTTTGTAGACAGACTATGTGGCCACAACAACCCCAAGGGAAGAAAAAAAAAAAAGTGTGCATTTCTACCCAAGTTGACTATTACTGGGTTAGAGTTATCTACGTGAACCTGTTTCCCAGTAAGGATTATTTAAGTAGAGCTTCCTCTGTTTAAGACTGACTTTGTTACCTGGCAAACAACTTAGTACTTGAAGCAAGCAGAAGCAGGATAGATTAAATAAAAGGGAAGAAGAAACATGATTAACAGAAAGACAGGCATGCAGAGGAAAGGGAGGTAAGGATAGCAAATCTTAAGGCAGCTAGGATTTCATAATTTAAAACTGGAAATTTATCTTAGAGCAAATATTTTTGTCTTCTCTGTAGAAGATAATACATACAGTTTTGCTAGCACAATAAAGCTTGTAACATTCAGTTACTTAGTGCAGTTGCATGTTATAACACTGGCCTTCAGAAACCCATGTTTATTGTTGCATGGCATTTTATTACAAAAGTCACTTGCTTACAGTGCAGGGAGGAGCT
This sequence comes from Oceanodroma leucorhoa, assembly GCA_030449065.1. Taxonomy (NCBI): domain Eukaryota; kingdom Metazoa; phylum Chordata; class Aves; order Procellariiformes; genus Oceanodroma; species Oceanodroma leucorhoa. Next base: position 452,553 of record JASVER010000198.1, on the reverse strand, counting down.
GTAATAATCCCAGATATAACTGTGTGGTTACACCTGCCAAGCAATTTTTCTTTTAATCGCAGCTATTTCTGTGTAGCTCATCCATATCAGCCAGAAACTTCCAGTGGGCTCTGGAAGCCCTGCATTACTTCCCTGCTCATGCCTCTTTGTAGTATAAAGTAAATGCTGTCTACAGAGAACTTGAGCTGTGGAAGCTGGGGACAGCACATTGCCAAGAGACCAACTTGTCACAAAACTGCATGAGACGTGCTTGATTGGAGCAAAATCTATTGATCTTCAAATTAAGGAACACGCGCGCACACACACACATGGTATATCCCTGAAATATATTATTGATTGTTTAACTGCAGTGCTGTGGTGTGGCAGTAGCTACAGATACTGTCTTTTCCTTTTTTTTTCCCTCTTAGATTTCTTTGAGATCCCTTGCCCATGCTAAAAATAGTGATGCAAGGCTGAATATTTTATTTCCCCATCTCATAAAAACAGATGGATGGCACCATCTGTTTCTCATTACCAATAAGCAAAGACTGTACAAAATTGGGATAGGAGGAGCTTAGAGCAATGGGCGGATGCTTCTCCGCTCTCTCAGTCCATTTCCCTCCTGTACATCACTGCCAGTGAGAGCAAACGACCAGTTGGCATATTATACTCATTTAAACATTGATGCAGTGCAGGCATCCTAGTGTGTTCTAAGTGCTGTATTAGTGGTCTTTATTTTACAGCTAAAAGATTGCATATATGAACAGAAGCTCATCCATAATTTATAGTATATAAAACAGCTAGGTATATAGGGAAAAGGAGGATATCATTAAATACACATTATGATGCACCTCAGGGGAAGCAGAAATTTACTGGTTAAGCTAATTATAAGGTCCACAGTGTACTGACAGTTGTTTATTCCCCCCCCCCCTCTGATTTGTTTTAAAGAGAAGGTTCCACAAGCCTGAGGTCCAACACTGCTTTGGAAATCCCTGGAGGTTTTGCAGGCGCTCTATACCTTTGTAGGTTTGTCCCAAACAAATATTTGAAGAAAACCTTTTTGAGGAGGAATCCTATTTAGCAGTCATACAACACAGTGGGAGAGCTGCTTCAGATGAGGGAGGCATAGCACTGTAGGAAGTTGATGCCAGCTGACATCAGTTCTTACTTGTCAATGACTCTGTATCAGAAACATCATATTTATATCTAATTAATAAATATGTCACGTCATAGGGAAGATGGAGCTTTTAGCTTTCATACATGAGCTGGAATCAGAAGGTTGCACAGAGTGTGTTGCTGGGACCTACTTCCAACGAGGCAGGTGTGCATTTATCCAGAAGCCCGTCAGCTGGATCCTGATGGGTTATTTACTGTCTTGTTTCCTTCCAGAAGCAGCCAACTGCAGCACCACCTTCTCTGCACAGGCTCAAAAAGAACAGTACACTTTGAGATGGAAAAGCGCTTGGTACTTTAGAAAATATGGGTCTTTTTTTTAGTTCATATTTATTATGAGAAGTTCCAGCTTTCTCTAAGTACTTTGCAGGTTACAAATCTTGCTATCATCTGCTGAGTTTGCAGGTGTAACATTGTAGTGTCTCTGCAAAAGTGATCTGGAGTTACCTGGCCATATGACACTTAATGCATTTCAGATCAAGATGGCTCTGTCCATAATAATTTCATTGATTTCCCTCCTTCCACTGCAGCAGAAGGATAGGGTACAACTGCTTTTGCAATTCTGACTCAGCAATTAGCACTACTTTTTAAGGTTTCGTGTGGCTAAATAATCAGCACAAGGCATTGTCCTTTTAAAGTTGTTTGTATAGTTTAAATTTGTTTGAGATGTATCTGTAGCAGAAGTTTACTGATTCTTGGTTTCATAGTACTATTCATGCACTTGACAAACATCCAAGAAGACAGTTTTGGATGCTAGATATATGATCAAGCCCTTGCAAAGCTGAATTACACTTACTGCCAGCAAACCAGGACAGATTTTCAGGCATGAAAGGGAGTAGGGAAGAGGACAGAGAAGGTTGGTCATTCTATAATGTTATTTTCCAAAGAATGTAGATCATATGTTCTTCTTCCAGCTTTATTTTGTTTTAAATACACTGCTGGGTATCACAAAGCTTTAAGGTCTAACTTAAAACCTGTGATGCTCAGAGCTGCTCTGCCTGACAAATGTTACTTTATTTTTAGATGAAATCAGGGTGTATATTGTCACAGTGAGAAGCAAATAAACACAACACTTAAGGGTTCCTCTGTCAAGTGGGTGTTTGAGTAGGATTTGCAGTGATTCGCTCTGATGGGCGAGTGCACTGCTGAGCGCAGCTTTGTAGATGAGGGTCGGAATGGGACGTGAAAGTTTGCACTGGGCACTGATCAACCTAGAAATTAATGAAAACAGAGTAATCATGTTCAGTAAAGAGTATTCTCTTGGAAAAAAGTGAGTTGATGTGTGAGGCTGCAATTAGACTTGAGGTGAAAATGCCAGTTCACTTCCTTCCCCTACCTCTTTATACACATGCACTCTCCCAGTGGGGTACTCTAGTAGTGACTTAGAATCATATTGCCCTACCCCAGAACAGGGATCTGGCCATTGCAGTTGCTCAGCTTTCTCATCTGTAAATAATAAAGTAATACTGTCATCACAGGATACTAACTGAGTTCTCAGTATCTTCACATGAAGGGTGTAACGCAACTGGGAAGCGTCTCCCCTGTTTGGTTTTTGTTGTTTTTTTAAAGAGATGTAATAGAATATTTAAAATTCGGGAGGAGGGAAAAAGAATGGGCCATGGGGGAACTTGTGAGAAATAGTATCAGCTAAATGAACAAGGGTACCTGTAAAGGCATTGCTTAGATTACAGTTGCATTGGTACATCTGCCCTCTATCCCTGTCAAAGCACATAACAATTGATTTACCACAAACTTCTATAGACTTGTTCATATAAATCCATTACATTGATTGAACTATGCTATCTTATGCTCCTAGCACTTTCCTRAATTGTTAGCCCCATAAGTATAATAAAAGAATGTTTGCGCTCATCTTCTGGTGCCGATATTTAAATATCAGTTATCACTAGCTTACAAATTCCTTGCAAATCCCTTGCATCCAAAGCAATAGCATTTTCACATGTGGGGCCTGCTTATTTTTGGGGGGCGGAGGGAAAAGTCCCTCAAGAACTATGGATTATACTTTTGTGTGGTGTAGAGCTACTTGCATGCTCAGCAGCAATAGGTTTGTTGGGGAATAACCTCCTGCCTCTCTCCCTTGCAACCCATCTCCAGATTCTCAAGGTCAGCTAATCCAAACTGAACCAAAATAAATGCACACCCAAATGTGGCTCTACATATTATTACACAGCTGTGCAATTCATACTGCTGACGGACCCATTCCTGATTAACTGAGCGTTATCTTTGTACTATTTTTAAAGGAACAATGCTTTTAAGGGGATCAGCTGCCTGAGAGGCCAGTAGAAGGATGGCAAACCCATCTAAAGTGCAGCTGGGCTATGTCTGTGTCACTAGTGAACAATAAGCCAGCTTGGGCAGACCCTAGAAGCTCTAAGGCTTTTGCGGGAGAGGGAGCAGTCATCTTTGCTTTCTCCCAATCTGTTATTTAAGGATTTGCCCTAATGGCTGGGATATTCTTACCAGGGTTTAGGTCAGGGCATGAAGAAGGGAGTTTTCTTTCAACTGAGTGTGAAAATCTCCCATTCATCTGCCTGTTCTTGTCCTTTTTCAGAAGCCATAGGGTTGTTAACAGATACTTTGCCRCGTACAAGATTAACTAAGGAACAGATGCTTGAAACCCTTGGTATTTYACTCCCACTGTTAAATGTCTGGACTGCATACATTTGAGCAGAGCGAAAATCACTTCCAGGGATAAATAGGCTGTGGCAGAGCGGCACCCTTCGCAAGCTCATACTGTCTCCTTCCTGGTGTGGGAGTTTACTTACCAAAGGATGCATTAGCTGTTGATGCTTAGGGATTGCTACTGTATTTACTCAGGTGGGTGGGACCTGCTGGTTCTGTCTGCGCATTGACTGTATTCATAGATGAGAAGCAGGCGAGGGTTTTTGCTGCACTGCTAGCAGGCATAGCCGTAGAATTTGCGGGTGAGGAAAGGGGATGGTTAAGGTTGCATCTAAGTCATCTGTGTTTGTGCTGTCAATTCTAGGCTGGGTCCCTGAATAAACAAGGTAATCTTCAAAGCCCAAACTAACAGCTGCCCCACAGGTCAGAGCTTGCACAGCGCAGGACTCTGCTGCCCAGAGCCGGAGGTGCCCTCCCTGCCCTCAGCCCCAGTGTTGAGGTCCCAGTACCTGCARGGGCTCCTGCCATGGTGACCCTGCAGCTGCCTTCCCCTTGTGGCACCCAGGGTTCTCAGTCCCTCCTGAAGCTGGGAGAGTCCTTGATCTACTCTAAATAAGTGCAGAATAAATTACAGTTTTACTAGTTAAAGCAGACCGAAGAAATAGGGTGAAATAGGAAGGAAGAGAGGAGAAAAATATACAGGATAAACTTTGTAGAGTTCAGTCAGTTGCTTTTGGGATCTATTTTGAATTACCACTTTGGCTTCTCTTTATAAGAAGGAGGAATTACCCATACTCTTTCATCTTTTGAGGAAGAATGTAGAGCAGAATATTTATACTGTCTCTCTAAACAATATGCATCTATTTAAGAGAGTTATTCAAGGTAAAGAATCCGTAGATTATCAACATTACACTCAATATTCACAAGCGTGTTTTATAAAAAGTTGTTCTTGCTTTTTGGTTACTTGTCTTTATTTGTTCAGAAACACGAACTTGTAAATTGTTATAGACAGAAAATGGAATATTTATATCTATTAAGTAATAGGAGACATTGTATGTGATTACTTTTTTACTTTTTATTCACTCCTTCCTTCTTTAATCTTCAGAAACTACATTGTCTTTTTCTTTTTTTTTTTTTTTTGAAGGCCAGCAATGAAACAGGATTGTACATGCAAAAGTGATTCCTTTTAGTGCTAGCCCAGTRTAAGATGAAGGCTGAGTTCTCTCCATCCAGACATTATAACTATGCAGCAGAAATCCCCTGAAGAGGGGTAAAAAAAAGGGAATAATAATGTGTCTGGAATTTCTTTTTGAAACAAACATCTCACAGCAGATGCTAGTAGGCAGGATTTGGTTGGGAACTCATCTAACTAAAGTGTTTGGAAATGCCTGTCAATACTGTAACTATATTTTGTAAGCTGTGCTGTGGTGCACAGCAATCCGGTATGCAGCACATGCCTCTTGAGGACTGTGTGCAGTGAACATAGCAAATGACCTCTTGGGTTGCAATGCCATCTGCTGATRTACTAATTTATTGCAGAAACTAACAGTTGCAGTACCTTAGTGTCTGACTGCAAACATACAGGGMAGCCTTGAAATTAATCATAAATAAATACACCTAAAATAACACCTGGCTCACAGGATTTTTTTGCTGAGGAACCAGAACTTCTGGTTAGAAAAGGTGTCGATAGCTTTAGCTGGGAGGGAAGGATCTTCTTGACTTCTCATGTCTTTATAAATCAGGACCAAAGTTCCTACATTCCTGCCTCCTTCTGAAAATCGCATTTAGGCTGCTGTATTATTTGGATACCTTTCGAAAATAGACTGGATTGGTTCTTCTGCCCTGAGACCTTGTTGCTGTCCAAGTTTGTAGGCAATTGGGCCATGACTCTTCCATTTGGTCAGTAGATATCCCTTGTTCCAATGCAAACCGATCCAAGAGCCTACAGGGTAGCTGGCCTTACCTCCAGGACTTCCCTGCATCCATGCACAGGGAAACTACATGGAGCACCAGCCCCCAGGAAGGCTTCTCAATCCTGTTCCCTTATATTCAGTGTTTTGCTTCCTGTGCAAATGTCCACAAGAGAAGAATGTCCCCTGTGGATCTATAGATGGGCTGCTATCTCTGTGACGCAGGGAGGCACAAATGCAGCACAGTAATGTGGACTTCTGCTGCCTGCCACGGGTAAGCGTGGCAGTGAAGTCAGCAGCATGGGCAGGCATGTACGGAGGTTTGTAGCCCATGCTGAAGCTCATGCTACAGCTGTAGGGCTGTTGAGTTAGTGGTGCCAGCTGAGTTGAAGTTGATGCAGATGTACCAACCAAGATTAGAGCTTTTGCTGTGTAACCTCACACCAAATAACTAATGTTGCAGTTTGCTCTTAATTGCAAAAGCAACAAAAGGAGGTCTTGAGTCATTTGCTTTTCAGATAGAGTCATCAGTCAGAGATAAACTTGTGGACAAACATTTGCTTTTGTGCTCTGAAAAAAACAGCCGTGTTTATGCCAATGTAGACTGATTTGTTCTCATGCCAGGATTTGCTTCTGTCCTATTCTGACACCAGGCTTGGCTATTGACGATACTTTTTTCTATCGTTGTCGGTGTTACCAGTGATTTGAACTGCTATCAGGGATGAATATGTCTACTTTCTTTCCACCCATACTTGTCTGAGTAAAACACAATTCTACTATCTGTCCTTCCATCCCTATCTAAAACTAACTTTCAGAACAAGAAATAACCTAATCCTCTACTTCTATTTATTTTTCTTAATTGGAGCTTATTAGAACGCTGTCACTTCTTGATCATTTAAATCTCTCCAGATACAAAAACTACAGAGAACTACAAAAGTAGTAGTGAAGAGTGCTAGTTCAACAGCCTCTTCCAGTAGCATCATTCCACCCTTTTTCAGGATCTGAATGCAGGGGTGCAGTCAAGCTATTTTAGCTTGGCATTACTTTTCGATCCTTGAAGCCTTCTGTGACATTGAACCATCTTTAGTGAGAAGAGGTGGTACTTCTAGCAGAGTAGTCCAAGACAGATTTTATCAAAAATTCACATGAAGTGTAGAAAAAGGATGAGGATGGCTCCCAGCCAAGCTTTGGAGGCACCAAAAGCTTTTTCCCTTGTTGCATTTGGAGGGATTTTCCTGGGAATTAGCAGCAGTTCCTGCATAACACCAATTTCCTCCTCTCCACAGAGAGTTGGTAGAAACTGCGGAGAGCAGTTTCCTTCTGAGCTGACTCAAAAGTTTCAGCACACAATTTAAAAGAATCAGCTTGTTTTATATAAGCTTATTTGAGATCCTAGGCTTCTATACCACATGGGACTGTGTCTACTTTCTTTTCTATGCTTCCTTGGTTTTCAGTGCTTTTTGTCCATCAGGCCCTTCATGCTCGTCTTCTCCTTTTTAAATCCTTCAAGCTGTTGCGTATCTTCTAGTCCTTCTGAAAGATATATCTGCCCTATAGCGTAGACGCGCCTGAGGTAGCTTTAAATTGCTCGGGCAGTGCTGGTAGCAGCGTTGCTGCGGAAGCATGGGTCTGAGGGCAGGATTGCTGAGCTCCTTCAGCGGGTTTCGCAGCCCGTGCCAAGTTCTGCGTTGCCAGGGCTAAGCTGCCGGCGGGTCTCAGGTTAGTTGAGCGGCAAGTGCAGACACTGCCATCACTGCGATGCAGGCTTTACTGTGATGTTTATGAAACAGCGAGTAGGCAGGTGAGAAGCTGCCATTTAAACAAAACACCAGAAAAGTTGTCAAACCTACAGATTTTACATAATAAGAAAAAACATGTTACTTTCATTATCTGAGTCCAGGTTATCATTAAACAGACTACTTAAGTTTTTCCTTTTTTTGTCTTCTCCTTCTTACGATTCAGTTCTTTAAGTAATAAGGGGAAATAGATACTAGTGATTAAACTGTAGGATATTCCTTCTTCTGGGTTCTTCAGCATCTCTTAAGTCTCTGTGTTTGCCATATACGTGGAAGAAGAATGTGCCCTGAGGGAATATTCTTGGTACTGTGAAAATAGTGACAGCCACAACTTGCTGCTTTCAGTACATAACAACTTTAACACAAAGATATCAGAGGATATGGCAGATGTGAACTGGACCTAATTTATTGTAAGAATGGGAAGTTTGGTAGTTCTTGCTTCACAACTAACTGAAGTGAGCCACAGCACAGTTAAAACTTGTCATAGTTCAGGCTGCAAATTTGTGGCAGAATTGGTTATATTGTCCATATATCCTGGCAGGATGAAATCAAAGTTAATGAGCAAATTCCTATGCAAAACAATTTATATACCTGTCTGTATTATGTTAAATTATTAACCCTTTTACAGGGTTAAGGAGTTAAGGAGGATTCAGGTGATCTTGATCAGTTGAAGATCTAGTTTGAGGTTTGAAACAGCCTAAATATACACTTGAATATAGCTGGTTTGTGAAAGTGACTCATCTGAAAGATATCCTATAATAAAATTATACAGTACTATGAGCTTATTTTTAGTAGTTCATGTCACTGAATTTGAAAGGAAACACTCCAGTGGATCACGTTAGGACCTGTGTTTTTGCATGGACAGGACCAACCAACTTATACGGTCATTGCAGTTACAGAAAATACTTGATTCTAGGGCAATAATTTTGGCTTTTCCTCCAGAGTTCAGAAGCCAAACTAAATCCTGGTGTTTGATTGTGTTTCTTTTTACCTAATCTGTTACGAAATCACACTGCTGAGCCAAGGATGCAGGAAGATTTGCAGTTAATCAGATCTTCTGGCATGGTACACAGGTCCCACGCAGGAGCGTTTCAGATGGGAGGAGGTGCAGCCAGAAGAGTGGTGCTTTCAAGCCAGCAGGACTCCCAGCAGTGCTTATGCTGTCCTGGGAATCGAAGGGACTTGAAAATAGCTGAAAGTCAAGTTATCCTTTTCCCCATCTGCACCAGTGCAAAGCAGAGCTCTGATGCAGGCAAAGACTGGCCCTTTTGAGATTAACAGTTTTAGTTAATTATTTGTAATTTGAACATCAGTTAAAATGGACAAAGGTTTGAGAGTGCCAACTTGGCCTGCATGAAGAGGCTGAGCCACTTGAAAGCATACTTCTTAATGAAACCCTGGCATATACAGGCAGTCTTTTACCAACTCTGGTATGAAGGCCAAGACAGAGGTTTTGAGTGATAAAAAGTTATGAGGGAAAAAAGCTAATTGTCATTTGAAAAAGTGATCTCTTTTGCCATTCAAGCTGCCTAAGCACATACTGTCATCAAAAGCAAAGTTATTAATTGAAAAAAAAAAAATTATGCTGCAGCAAAATAGTGTCAGCCAGATGTTAAAACCTGACTCGAGCTGCTATAGCCTTGTTTCTAGAATTACATATGTGATTTCATATGTAAGAGTGAGTTCTCCTGAAATCAGCAGGACGCTACTAGCTTTCACAGTTTTTTAAAATCTGGCCAAATTTAAATGTGACTTCTGTAACTGACCCCAGTGCCTAAGTCAAAACTGAAATGTCTGATCTATTTATGTAGATCCAAAGGAAAGCTCCTTCCCCTCAGTAGTGGTCAGGGCTCATTAACAATCACAACAGTATTTTACCTCATTTTGACTTGAAATGTGACCCTCGTAGAAGCAAACAGATGTGTAATTGCAAGGCTATGTTGACTTCATTAGCAAGACCGAATAAAACTGCCCAGCATATTATATGATATGTATGTGCTAGCAAACAAAAGAATTCTGCATTAAAATCAGTTGAGTTGCACATCTATTTGTGGGAAACAGGCTGTTTGTTTGCTTTTTTCTAATTTTTAACTTCAGCAAATTGTTACACCAGATGGCCTGTTGAGCCAACAATAGATCATCATGTCTCACTGCAATGGGGTCTCTTTCTGGCTAGCTTGAGTCGAAGCAGTTAGATATCAGTCCTCACCAAGCACATTCGTAACAACTTCACCTTACTTATTTCTTTCCATCTGGTCTGTGGTAGTATAAACAATTTCCTGCCTCCTTGCATAGCATCAGAAATGCACATAAATAAGCAATCTAGTGCTGAAGCAATTCTTTTGAACACATTAAATTCCATTTCTGGATGCTAGCAGATTCCACACTTCCATGGGTAACTGAATACTCAGGCTAATTACATTAAAGAGTTTGATAATTAAGTATTTCTATTTTTAAATTATGCTCTTTGTTTTTTATTCCCCCAGAGGTCTCAGTCTGCATTCTCCCTGGCTAGTGAAGATATGCCCAGTAAAGGACTAGACCCTGCATCATCTGTGACTGAGGCTCTTTGGAGGCAGCAAAAAGGACAATTCAGGAAACAGAAGGAACGCAAGCTCTCTGCATTACCCAGCTGGAAAAGTGTGGACAGGCTAAATGAAACAAGTAAATATTTCTAGTACGAATATGATTCTTTTTTTGGTTCTCACTCACATGTGGAATAAATATGAATTAAAGCAAGGACCTTCTCCTGGAAATTTCTGCTGACCTCTGTGCTTGCAGGGGTCACATGCAAAAATGTCTGTTTGGTGATGCTGAGTGTCATGATTTCATTGGGTTGTGTCATTGCTTATCTTGCCTTTTTTTTTTTTTTTCCCCAAGAAAAGATTCAGAATTTGGGCTTTTGGGGAGTCTATTTTGGACTGTTAGGAAACATTTGGATACATTTCAGAGTTTCTAAGACATAACAGCTTGCTTTGTCGCCTGGTTATCTGTCCTCCAGTTGAAGGAGTTTGCAGCTGCCCATAGTCTTCCTTCTGTTGCAAAAGTTAACTGTTCATGAGGTTACGTGGTGAACCGAACAGTGAAGTAATTCATGTTTAGGATTCCCCCTTGCACCTTTATTTTCAACTCCAGTGAATTCACCAATGCAGTGTTCTCTGCAGCCCTACTTACTGCTGCTTCCACACAAGTTTGAGGAAGCTGTATGAGTAAGAACTTCACAGACCAGCAGTTTCCCTAGATCTATGTCCTCTGTCTTCCCGTGCATTAGATATGGATGTGAATATGGATGGTGAGTAGCTTCCTAAGTCAGCCCCATTCCTGAATCAGCACTCTGGGATAGAATGCAATTCCCTGCTTACTTGAGGATGACGTAAGTACAGGCTGTCATTGAAGAAGGTGGTTCCTGCTCTTGGGAGGGTCCCGTTTCCACTGCCTTTCTTGTTCTGGCTGTAGTGTTCATGAGGCTACAAGAGTGTAGCACCAGGGAACTGGTGCACAGAAGAATTAGTTTTCATTGCCACAGCTGCACAAGGGGAAGAGCTGAACTGCTCACTGCAGCAGCAGCCCCTGGCTCTAGGTGACGGGGAACGGCAAAGCTAACATATCTGCTGCTGTTGTCCTCCCATGACAGTCTGCTTGTTCCTGCTGTTTCTCTTGTAACAGCTGTAGCAGATTGGTTCATGAAGCTAAAAAAGCAGAAAACTTCTCTTTTGTAGGGTGAGTTTACTGGTGCTGTAGCTCCCACAGCTGGCTCATTAGGCGCTGGCAAGCAGAAGCAGCCAAAATATGTGTTTGGGTGTAGTGGGGACCAGCGATGGGGGCTGCCCATCAATTCAAGTCGTTTATCTCTAATGCCAGTTGATAACCTGGGAGACTGAAACTTAGACAGTATCAATACCCCTCCTCCCCCCAAAAAGAAAGTGAAAATCTGACTTAACTAAGTATGCATTACTTTGTGAACTGCTCATTCAACCCCCTGTCAGAAGTGTTGTTCTCCTGGGCATTTTAGTGGAAGGCCTATTTTCAGTAAAGCAGTTAATTGGGTGCTTAAATTTAAGAACCCACTTCAATCCCATTGAATTCAATTGTTAAGCGATTTAGTACTTAACAATTGCTTAACCATAGCAGAATGACAAATTGAGCCAGTTTCCTTTCAGGTGCTCTACTCAGAGGATTTGTTCTGCTTCTTTCGTCTAAGAACCACATTTCTGATGAAATTGTGGTGCCTGTTGAGCTTATATAAATACCTGATAGTGCTAATTTGTGTAAATAAGATCTCACCTAAGCAGTAGTAAGCAGCTCTGTATTAGGATACAGAAAATGAAAAAAATCTCAGCCAGGAGTTTGGAGTGGTAAAATCAGTGGGCTTTTTAGTCATGTAGCCAAAAAGCAGTTCACAATTCATTTTGATTACAGTTTACACTGGTTTAAATGATTACTCAAGAGCCAAATCATGAATTAGTGCTTTTTTCCCCTTTACCACTAGTTTCACAATGAGAATTCTTAAACCTATTTTCATTTTCTCATGGACAAATTACAGCGTGTACCCACGGGATTGTGTGCCAAATCCATTCTTTCAAGTAAGTGACTTTGTTTTGGAAAATCAGGAAGGGAGCATTTGACATTACTTGAAGCTGGGATAAAACTGAGTGAGCTTTCTGAATATAAAGTTCTCAGTGGCTTTCCTTTCTACCCTGCTTACCCTCTAAGATGTAATCAACTACTATCCTCTCCTTTCTTCAGTTAACTGAAGATGTTTGACCAATTCTTATGTGGTGTTGCTAAACAAAATAAGGGGATATGGTTTGGGAGAGAAAAAAATATAATGATGTGGCACTCCACTGTGTTATGTTTCTGTAATGTGGTGCAGCTGAATTCAGTTCCTGTTGGAGATTTATATTTTGCAGAGCTGTTTTCTTTGTTTGAAGGAACGGTGTTTTTAAGGAGAGGTCCTCTTTCTCTCAAGAGAATCCTATACTTAGATTAGTAAGCATAGTTGGAAAAAGTGAACAAGCAGAAGTTCCTTCTGCTTGATAGCTTGTATTCTTTTTTTCTCCAAAATCAGCTGTTACAATAAAGAATTATTAGTTCTTCCTATAAACCTGACTTCAGTTATATCCTCAGCTGGTCACTGCTACAAGAAAACTATTACTATTTTGATTTCTTTTTAAGCAGGAGTAAGAATGACTTCAGTGATGTATTTTCTTATGTCCTCTGAATTGGCATGAAATTTAGGAAGTGAAAACAAGCCAAAAGGACCCAAATGAGTAATAAATACAAAACCTGTTCTAAATCTTGCATAGCTCCTAAGTTTAATTACCATTTAATTATTGTTTCTTTTTTGTGGGGGTGTTTTGTTGGTGGTAGTGCACCACAGATTTTTTCTTTTAAACACCTTCTTACTGCATACTTACGTTCTTTATGAACAACTCCAGGGAGAAAGCCATCTTCATGAGCTCCAAGTATTTGTAATGATGTAATGCAAGATGCTTGGGTATCATCTACAACACTATCCAGATTTCATTTCTTCCATTTTTAAATAGTGATGTTCTGTTTACAGTTCTAGAAAACTAATAGTTTATAATAAGTATTTCTACAGTTTTCTGGAAAGGGCAAATTGGAACCCATGGAAAGAATCTGTAAGGCTGAAAAGTTCATTCAGTAGGCTGAAATTACTTTGTAAATCCATGGCATTATATATTTATTCAACTGCTGTGGGAGGTAGAGTCATCACACATTCACATTTCCCATGAAAGGACTTTTCAAGTTTGATTGGAAATGGAACCTAAATTTAGAAGAAATGCAATTGGGAGTTGTACAGCACTTTTTGACCATGTTTGTGGCATTTTTTTTCCTATCGGAGTTGTAAAACATACTCTGAAAAAGTGTGAAAATACAAGAGCAGCAGTGCTTGGGTCAGACAAAAAGCTCATTTAGTCTAGGATACAACAACAGCAGCAACAGTAACCCTAAGCAAGAGCCTAGGAAAGATTAGGAGAAAGCAAGTATTTTTCATGCTGCCTCTGAGTAGGCTCTGAACCTCCAGAACTTTCAGCTTAATGACTACCTCAGCTAGAAGTGTTTTTCTGTATTTAGTAAACCTCAGTGGATTTCTGTTCCATGTCCATAGCCATCTCTGGTTTATCCCAGATTAATTTCTAGCATCTATAACACCCTTAGGCAAGAAGCTCCACCAGTCCGGTATCCATTGCATCCCACTTCTTTTGTTTGTTTTGAACCTTGATTTCACTGGTTTCACTTGAGGTCCTCTAGTAGTTAGGTTGGAAGAGATTCCCCCATCTCTTTTAGCGTGTATCTTCTCAGTCTTCTCTCCTCCAGATGACAGAACTCTGGCTTACTTAGTCATTCCTCGAATGGAAGCCATTTCAGAACCTGGTGCAACCTTTGTTGCTCTTCTCTGATCCTTTTTCCATCTTCCCTTTTCAAGATGGGGGACCAGAACTGCACACAGAATCGCAGACATTTTGCAAATGTCACACAGGATTTATATATGTCTGTGTACTGATGTTCCCTCAGCCTTTCCTAATAATTCTTTTAGAAAAAAGCTTTGGTCCAAGTACTCTCACATTTTAAATAGTCATCACCATGACTTTAAGTGGTGGCTTCTGATTAAAAATACAGCAGCATGGCTCACAACGTGAGAGAATTCATGTAGCAGCAACACTTGCATTTGTTCATTAGTTTTGTTAAACCCTCCAATTTGTGGCCATTTGATCGCAAACTGGCAAGTGAAATGAGCCTTTCATACTGTGATCACGTAGCGATAATTGTTCTTGTTTCATTTTCATAGATCCACCTTCTGTTTTTCAAAGCACTGATGGAAACTGGGTAGCTTTGCAGAATGTCACTTTGCCTCGTCCTCGAATGCTTGCCAAACCAAAGAGTCAAGTATTCGAAGCTTTGGAGAATGAATCCAGCATTGTGTCTGCCTATGATGAGATGGGCTCCGACAGCGAGGATGACTACGACTGGAATGTGGCCTTGAACAAGCTGCGTCGGAGACCTCGGCAATTACCAGACGATTTCTATTACGCCAATTCCCAGTATGGTACTGAGTGGGTTTATGGCAGTGGTCAGTACCAGGCAGTGACCTCCCCTTCCTCTGGGTTATACACCAATACTGAGACACTGTTCTCTGATTCTGAAACATCTTCAGTAAACTCTTCCCAGGAAGCTAAAGGACCTAGCAAACTTCTCTGGTTACAAAGCAGAACTCAAAGTGATATGCCCAGAATGGAAAAAAAACATTTCCACGGAGAACTGGATGTAAATTTCAATCCACAGGCAACCAGCTTGGAGTATTCGGACAGCAGTGAGACTGAAGAAGTCCATTATGATTTAGAAAAGAGATCAAGAAGGTGGAGGAAGAACAAAGTGATTTCTGAAGAATTATGTGAAGGAAAAGATTGCACAAAACCCAACAAGATGAATTTAAGTCAGGTAACTGTGTTTGAGCTTACCAAATGCAATCTCAAAAAGAGCTGGGCAAAACTAATTAAGCTATACTGGCAATAACATGTGAATCATGAGTGGGAGGTGGAGTGTTCTTGCAAGCTTTATCCTCCTCATGCCTCATAACTGAGAAGAAGCAAAGGTAAAGTGTTACATATACCATGAACAGGCTTTGCCTCTTTCTCAAATATGCCACTTCCATATCATCAATGACATTGTTAATGCTGTAAAATACAGTGCTCTTAAAAAAACAAAAGTTAGGATTTGCCAACAGCTAAAAAATGTTGACTAATCACCTGTTCTGTTGCGGTTTTGTTTTTTATTTTTTTAACTCCTTTGTTCTTGGAATAAGAAATAACTCATATGCCTGGGAATCTTCTGTGTGCTGTTTGCAAATGTCCTAATACAGGATAAAGCTAGTGAGCAGCAGAAATTCAGAAAGGGCTGTTTTTGAAATATGGTCCAAGTGAAGTCTGCTTTTTATTGGTCACTTGATTATGAGTTCTGGTGTGTTAGGGTAAGTGTTTACAAACTACTTCCATTTAAATAATTTGTCACTTGATTAAAAAAAAGAAAACCAAAACAAACAGAACATAACAAGCTCAAACTTGAAATAACTGATCATACAACTTGAAGACAGCAAAGCACTCCACAAACATTTCTTTTAAGCCACAAGTATGGGATAACCAGAAAGCAAAGAATTCTGTCTGGAGTTTGTCCAGGCCTGGGACTGATATTATGTAAGGGATCCAGTTGCCCCCCAAAACTTTTTTAGCAGTACAAGCACACTTCTAACTAATTACCCAGCTGGATGACAAGAATACTGACCCCTTGCCCAGTTCCATTTCCCATATCCTACCCCTCTCAAATCCTGTAGCTGCATCATTGCTGCAGTAGAGTAATGGTAAGCCTGAAGCAAGGAGCTAAGTGCTGTCTTCTCCCTATGCCTCTGACTACAGGCAACCTGATCCAGTCTTTAAAGCCATCTGAGCAATTTTAGGATGCCTGGAATTGGTTTTCTTTGCTTACGCTACTAGCCTGTATTTCCCATAGAAAGACATCAGTAGAGCTGATCATAAGTCAAGATTAGCATTCTAGGATTTCAGCAGGTTTTTAATGCTGGGTAAACTATTGTTAATTCTGTATCTATTCCATCTGCTTTTAGGAGACAGGTGTGGGTGTTTTGTACTGATTCATTTATGCTCATGTCCTCATACATTTATAATCTACAGTTGTTGAGGGGGAGTTATGTATGATAATGTGCTCTAACAATACGTCAGTGGCCATTAATGACTTCTTAAAACATCAGGCAGAATTACAGGACTTTCCAGGGAATGCACAAAGACCATATTTTGTACACAGACTTCTGCATTTCCCTTTCTGGCTTTGCGTATTTGTGCACGTTCTGTGTCTGTATTCATATTGTGGCTTTCTAGTTACAACTGCTCTGCAGGGTATAGAAGATCGGAGCTCACAGGGAAGGTCCTGGAGACTTTATAGAATCATAGAATCTTTTAGGTTGGAAAAGACCTTCAAGATCATCGAGTTTAGCTGTAAACCTAACACTGCTAAGTCCACCACTAACCCATGTCCCTACTAAGCGCCATGTCTACATGCCTTTTAAATACTTCCAGGGATGGTGACTCAACCACTTCCTTGGGCAGCCTGTTCCAATGCTTGACAACCCTTTCAGTGAAGAAATTTTTCCTAATATCCAATCTAAACCTGCCCCACGTTCATCCAGTGGAGGTCAGAAAGGCAGAGTGCTTCCAGACATACGTGACAGCATCCTTCAGCAGCTTAGTATGTGCTTCAAAGTGCAGGCTGGTGCAGAAAACGATTGTTCTTTCCAACTATCTCGTGAGTTGCTTTGTCTCTTAAGTGCTGCTTACACCTCTCTGTTGTGCTCAAAATTCAAGGTTTGGGATTCTGACTGGCTCTCCCCTTCATTTTACTCTTTAGGCTAAAAGAGACTGTTCCTGCTTTCCTGCTCCTTCAGCCATAGTGGGGCAGGCAGAGGCACATTGCATCCAGATCATGCTACTGTTTTCAAAGCAATGAAATTCTCACTAGGAAGTTTATGTATGGGTGGGTTTGCATACATTTAGTTTGTGTTTGGACACACATGTCCTGGTGGCTGATTTGACAGCTGGTGCCCACATTTGGAGAACTCCATCCTCTGGTACACAAGCTCTGCTGGGAGCAGGAATGGTCTGGCTGCTACAATTTATTGCAAGGATGTTGCATGGTTGAACAATTCTAGGAAGCAATTAAAATCATCATGAGCGTAAGGAATATGATTTAAGGTATAAAAATGAATTAGCCAGACATCATTTATATTGCTTAGAAAAATGAGATTAAAGGGATGTCAGGGTTTCATATAATCCCTGAAGTAATGTATTGATCTTGGTAAAATGGTTGAGGCTGCAGCAGAGAGCACCCTACGTGTAAATAGTTTGTACGAAATGATAGTGTAGGTGCAAGGAGAACTGCAGACAGCATAAACTTAAGGAAGCTTCATTGTGTGGTCTTAAATCAGTCCTGGATTTTCACATGCTGAGGTTATACAGAATTTACAGAAACCATACAAAATGCTCTTCTAAACCATGTTGCTTCTAGACATTAGACACCGAACAACTGACCATATGTATATTGCAGTGAAGAAACATACTTTTTCCTGATTTTATTGCATTGTAATAATAACTTTATTTTACTGCATTGTAATAACAACATGATAATTTGTTAACCATTATGTTTCCATCAGCATTGTAGAACAGGATTTCAGTTTAGCAGTCTAAAAGTTGGGTTTTCTTTTTTAATTTTCAATTAGTGCAGGTCATTTTCTTGTTTGCTGCTCTTGGAGACTCACAGTGAAATGAAAACAGGCCCCTTCCTCTCTCCCTGCTCCAAGTCTAGAGAATTGTAAGCAGTAACATTCTGGAACAATTGCAGTCATTTCATAACTCACAACTGAATTTCTATTAAAAATCAGGTATTTTTTAATCAAGATCCAGTACCTAGATTAGGAGAATGCTGTGGCAGTTTTTTAAAACTGATTTTAGACTCAACACTGGAATGCTGACTTTGTGACTGAGAGAGAATTCATTGTATGAAGTCTGAAGTGACTTAAAAAGGGAAACCTGAAAACAGATATCAAGATGTACTGTATTTGGGGAGAATTTTTGCCACTTTATGATAGATAAAAGAACAACCTGCTTCACTGGGTTGCCTGTAGAAATGCTGTAAACACGGTCATGAAGTAAGTACAGAGGGACAAAAAACCTGTCCTGATAAAACTGATGTCCTACTGTAATAAATTTCTGATGGCCCGATTGCTTATGTAACACAGAAGGGTTCTATTCCTGGGGAACCTGAATTGGGAAGTGCAACCTTGCTTTTAATGATAATTATTTTTCAAATTGTAACTTTTTACAAGAAATTACCACTCAAACCACCAATCTCTGACTGCTTTTGTTATTATTAATAATATTAATAATTGATATTATTATTATTAATGTTGATATATTGGCTTTCATTATCTTTTTGAGAGGAGGAGATGTTGCTTAGTGTAGCTGCAATTCTTATATTTCTGATGGAAAGTGGAGTGGCTTAATTGCTTCAAGTGAAGGAAGTGCCTTCATTATGAATTTGATTCTTTGATCAGGAGACCCCACCTGTTAATTACAGCCCTCCTGCCCTGCAGCTAGGTACGGGGTGAGCGCTGTCGGACTGCTGGTCCCCACGGCAAGGCGCTTGGAATGTGTTTATTGAAAATAGCTGCCCTGAAGTTACACGGGCAGTTCTCTCGCTGAGAAACTGTCTGCAAACCTCACAATTTGTGTCTTCTCCTAAAAACTGTAGTTTCTGATTTTTGGTTTCCTAGATGAAAAGAGCTTTCTCTCAAGAGTTTATAGTATAACATGGATTTGGTTCTGGAGCCTCCAAGCCAGTACTTTGCTTCCTTGCTTTATTTTGAGGCTTTTTATTTTTGGTAGGATTACATTGAGTTATCAGCCATTTGCATGCAAGGATTGGACAGTGTGTATGAGGACAGGTATATTTCCTAGTTCATTGTCTGCTAAAGGACTTATGCTTGCATTAGAAACACCTGATTTTCTTTTAGTGAGACTGGGTTTGTGGCTGTGTTAGTCTGCCAGGCCCTCACTGAAGCTCTGTTTTCAGATAAAGCGGTGGCCCTTTATTCTTGTTTGCAGATGTTAGTATTATATGCTGCTGACAAATGCAAATGGGAATTTACACGGTGATTTATGTGAACACAAGTATGTCATTAAACTTACCAGATACAGCCAAAGTGTGAACAGTAAAGAATAATGAAGATAGTGTCTCAGGTTGCCCAGAGAGGTGGTAGATGCCCCATTCCTGGAAACATTCAAGGTCAGGTTGGACGGGGCTCTGAGCAACCTGATCTAGTTGAAGATGTCCCTGCCCATGGCAGGGGGGTTGGACTAGATGACCGTTAAAGGTCCCTTCCAACCCAAACTATTCTATGATTCTATGATCTACTAAATAATAATAATAGTACCTTTCAATGTATTTATTATTTTTTATTGTTGTCATGGCTTCTAATGCATTTTTAATCTGTTAATCCATGAAAGACGTATTATCTCCTTGCAAATAGTTCACTGCCACCATCTGAAAAGCTCAACACACAACCCAAGCAGCCTACCAGTAACAGAAACCGCGAAGTGTAGCATTATAGGATATCATTATCTCTGCATGTAAGCAGGAACTAACGACTCTTGCAAATGTAAATGCTCCACCTGCTCATTGTAAGGAAGTTGGAAGGCAGAAAGGTAGATAATAGACATCCAGCTGTAATAAAATCAGTACCCTCAAGGTGAGTCCTCCCCCAAGAAAGGATGTGTATTCATAACACAAATTTAGTTAACGTGGAATAAAACCCTAGGGATGCTAAGGCAGCTCGTCGCTTTCACCTGTGCTGGCAAATGTAGCAAAAAGCTCTTTAAGTTTCCCAGCTAATGAATTAGAAAAATTCCTTTATATGTGTTAAAGCATAAGCCAGAATTGGGAACGTTTCAGTAACAGTGTGACGTGTGGCTAAGGTAACATAGCAGCTTGCTGCTGCCAAAAGAGAAATTCCTCCTTCCTGTCTGCCTTCCTGCCCTTCCCTCCACCTGCCTCCAGCGTGGTCCAATATCTCTCCCTTGTCAGGTCTAGCACACATTTGGACCCCTTTGCCAAGCCTACACAACTCGTTACAACCGAGTAAAAGACAGGAAGGTCCAGGATGGCTCTCTTTCAGCAGCACTAGCCTGTTACATTAGCTCACCTTGTTTCATAAAACTACATCCTCAATTTTTTATCCTGCTGAAGCTGGGCAACTTAGCAATATTGTCCTGCCAGGTCTTCCTCCAAAATACACGGGAAGTCAGCTGGAGGGCTCTACAGGATTTCACTGAGCTTTGGGTAGAGGCAGTAGAGATCAACCTAAAAGGTGCTGCCATGTGTGATCCTAGGAAGACTGGCATTTTTTCAGGATCAAGATGACTTGTGATTCTCCTGTTGTCACTATGGATTCTTTAAATTAACTGATGGTGCTTTCCACAAGGGTATGTGTGTATTGCTACTCTGATACAGCTGCTAAGCAGTTAGAGCTAAGCAGTTCTATGTAAGAAGCCCCCAGAGGTTTCATGCATGTCTTGCTGCACGATGAAGTCTGTCAGTACTCCATGGTACAGCAATGAGGTGGAAACATGGGAGAAGCTGCCCCTCTGGACTGCCAGCCTGTCACTGCTCCACTAGATTTTATACACATATTTGTCAGCTTATTTAAACAAGAATAGCAAACTTTTGTCTTTACAAGCTTGATCTGCTCAAATGTCTGCATAGAGTGGGATTTTTTTCTCTTCCTTGCAGACTCAACCCCAGGGTAAACTGTAGTCTTCCTGCCTAGGCACTGCTAGAGGAAGCCCACACCCCTGGTGCAGAGCTGTCGGAGCTCACTAGCAAGTCTTGTAATCCTAAACCACGTTTCGGTAGACGAGAGTAGGTTTTTGGAGGGATCTATTAAATAAATGGAGGCAACTCAAGTGAAGAGGGATTCTAGTAATTAGCTTTGGCTAGATACCTAACTATAAATAGCTCAAGTTCAATGAGATATAACTCCACTAAACTGTATTCTCCTAAAATACAAGTGCAGTTTAACCGTGCTTCCTATCCTGTAAATCCCATAAATTATGATTGTTTCTCTCCTGGGTACAAATCGATGAAATGATTGATTCAGCAACAACTTTTAGATTTTTTTATAGTAGTTTAGCAATATGTGAGTATTTTTCATCAGCAGATTGTTGGGCAGGGGTTGTAATGAGTTGTTGAATGACATGCAGGATATGTCTGAAAAAAAATCTCTTGTAACAATTTTGGGGAAGCACCATTATGATAAACACAGATTTTTAATTAAAAAGGTGAAATGACACCAGTCTTCTAAATCTATATAAAAGCATATCTTAACATTATAAAACTAAAGTGGAAACACACTGATTTGAATTCTTGTTCTTGATCTTATTCAGAACAAGTT
The DNA here is from genome assembly GCA_030449065.1 of Oceanodroma leucorhoa. Lineage (NCBI taxonomy): Eukaryota > Metazoa > Chordata > Aves > Procellariiformes > Oceanodroma > Oceanodroma leucorhoa. Next base: position 431,020 of record JASVER010000198.1, on the reverse strand, counting down.
GGAGTTTCATTTAGCAGAAAAGGCTTTTTATTCTGCAAAAGCTGATTGTTTGGGAAAAGAATAAATTTCAGCATAAGCCCATGGGTCCCCTTCTATTGTAGCTAGTCATGTACTTTCAATTCCTGATTTTCTAAAAGGTCCTTCTGCATCCTGAAGGTGAGCTATAAAGCAATAATTTAGTTGTGTAATTGATTCACAGGTAACTGCAAACAAAAATTGCCCAGAAAGCTGTAAAAGTGCTAGACACTACAGTACAGTTTACTGTATGAGAGCTGAGGACTGACATTACAAACACGATGTGTCAATCCATTAAGAGCAGTTTGGCAGGTAGGGTTTGTGAGGGAGTTGTCAGAGTTAACGTTTCCCGTGAGAACTGGAGGTAATTGATCCATCCATAAATACYGCTTCTCTGGCTGCAGAGAGAGTAGCTGCGCAAAGCAAATCTCCTGCTTATGTATTTCCAAATGAATGGTAGAGAGAACACAGCTTTTAGTCTCTCCAGCAGCGTCTGGTCCTGTCACGGTAGGAGAGCGTAAGGCAAATAGGAATAATTTCCTATCTGAGAATTGCTCCAAATCATCCTCTTAGACCCCGCTACAATGTGCCTACCACTTTTGGGTCCCAGGCTGCATTCTTTATAGCTTCCTTCTGCTGGTTTTGTCATGATTATGCTCCATTTCAAAGAATTCATCACTTTTAAGACCACCTAATTCCACCTTACTTTATGCACTTGACTGAAGCACAAACAAAGTGTCTAATTATTCTAAGCTCTCTCTTAGCAGTCAGCAGGGAGAGAAGAGCATTTCCAGAAGGCAGTTAACCCTGTAGGTGGAGCGGGTTGCTCTGGGAGATGGACTGTAGTGGAAATGAGGGGAAATTGGGTCCTAATCAGACAGCACAGATCCAGAAAATAAGTTGGCATGTATCTGGACATTAGTTTTTGGCATAACCATCAGATATTTTCAGATCTCCTGCAAGGGTTGACAAAAAAAACCGCACCCCCTTTCCACATTATTAAATGTTGGGCAGGCACTCTGCTAAACAGACTTGCAAAAGGATTTTGCTTTTCTTCTGTTCAGCCTCCAAACTAAGGAACTTGTCATGGTCRAGTCTGTAACACCCACCGTACTTAACTGAGCCTCTGAGTACTTCCCACCTTTAAGGATCCAAGAGTAAGAAAAGGTGCTCCTAAAGATTGAACTTGTTCCAAGGAGRTTGGCATTTGGAAAATAATTGTCTCTGTAGAGGATCCACCTAACCACTGGGAAAGCTGAAAATCTTAAGCACCATCATGTAATAAAAGAGAGATTTTTTTAAAATTTGTTTCCAGTAGTCTTTAAGAAAAACACAGAAAATGCTCCAGACGAGCAGTCAGGGAGGTCGAGCACAGCTTTCAACTGAAAGCTGGACACAAGTGCCAGGTCACAAGTTATTTCATTCCCACACTTCACTTTCTTTATCTGCACCATGCCTGAGAGTAATGGCAGTGCAGTGCTAGGAATGGGAAATGCCATTTAGGCTTTTATTTCATTAGTTGCACAGAGGTATATAATGATTTTGATAGTTCCTTTTTATATAATATAAAAGTAAGCAGGAATGATAAATATAATCCAACAGGTGTGGGTTTACTGGCATTCCTCTGTAAAGACATGGTATTTTTTTATCAGCACACTTAGTGTGCTTTCTTTCTAGCTTCCCTGCAGAGTGATCACACTTACACTTTTCTAGGAAGCTATTTGTTTTCCTTTCTGTAGCTACACAGTAATTATGCTGTTCTTCTAATTTCTTTGTAGGATTTCGATGATTTATCAGAAACAGATATAAGCAGTGAGGATCAGCRTCATAACATCAAGCCTGACCTTATGGAAGAGGAGCTTAAATCCAGGTTATTTCAGCTCGCTGCTAAAATGAGTGACAAGGAAACATCTTCTGGTGAAGAACAAGAGTCAGAACCTAGAACAGACCCTGAAAACCAAAAGGAGAGTTTGTCCTCAGAGGAAAATGGCAGAAGTATTCAGGAAGAGTTAAAGAAGGTAAGCGGTCATAGTAGAGCAGTGGGGCTAATACTGTAAAAGTTAGAATCCAGAAAGAGAAACTTTTGGTTAGAAAATTAAACATGGTTGCTTAAAAAAATCTGAGGTCCTTTACACTGGGTCTGAGCTTGCAACCCTTGTGCAAGTAAAACTTCAGTTAAGGTGTGTGTTCCTACATGTGAGCCTACAGCATCAATTCAAAGCAGTGGACTTAGCTTGTGTAGTAAACCTGTGACTGATATTAATGGAATTATGTCAGTTTATGCTGGCTGAGAATCGGCTTATATGTTTTTATTTAAAAACATATCCAGTTCTCCTTTTTTCCTCCTTGCTAACCAGCTGGTTTAAGTGGGGTTTTTCAGTCCTTTTATTTGCTCCCCTGTTTTTAGTATCATGTAGTTCATTCTGATGTCATAGATTCTTCTTTTGCCTCTCTGTTGGAATATGTTGTGCTTCTTTAAAGCTTTCCAACCCTGTTACTCTGTCAGCTAATAGGCCTCTGTGAGYAGTAACATATTCTAGTGAAACTGAAATCCAGTTCTGATAATATATGTGATCTTCTGTTTGTGCCATTTCACCCTTACAATGAGAGTCTGATTTCAGTGTCACTCCACAGGACTTGGAGTGACCACTTGCCCTCTTCCCTTTCTACCTCTGAATTTCTCTTCAGACCATGTGGTGTGCTTGAATTTTGGTGCTGTAGAAGCCCAGCACTGCCACTTGCCAGTCAAGCACTCTTGTCCCTTAGATCCACTTCGGCTCATTCTTGTTTGCTGTGTGTCTTAACTCACCTCTTGGTGTCTTGTCTGCAYAGCAGCTCAGCTTTGACAGGGGGTGTGGACAACTCTCTAAAGTAGATCTATTCATCATTTGAAAGGTGTTTTGTTCAAATACTATGAAGAACTAATACACCGGGAGGTGGAAGCAGGATCAGGTGACCCAGGTRGATGATAGGATGCTGTCCAAGTGTGCAGGAATGGTGTCAGGAAAACCAGTGCCCACCTGGAGTTGAATCTGCTGAGGGACACGAAGGGAAATAAGAAACGCTTCTACAGATACATCAGCAGCAAAAGGCAGATGAGGGAAGGYGGGGCTCACTGCTGCAGTGACCTGGTGATACAGGACATGGAAAAGGCTAAGTTASACAACATCATTTTCACCTCAGTTTATGGGTAAGATTTGCCCTCAAGAATCCCAGGCCCCTGAGACCTATGGGAAAGTCTGGACAGTGACGACTTACCCTTGGTAGAGGAGGATCAGGTTAGCAAATATTTCAACAAACAGGACATACACACGTGCGTGGCACCCGATGGGGATGTACTCGCAAGAGCTGAGGGAGATGGCCCATGTCATTGTGAGGCCACTTTTGCTCATCTTTGAAAGATCATGGTAATYTGAGGTATTCAGAGCACTGAATATTGTTTATTTTGACTTTAACAAGGCTTTCAACACTGTCTAACGTAACAAGACAAATTGAGCAAATAAAGACTGGATAAGTAGGCACTGAGGTGGACTGAAAATTGCCTGAATTGTTGGGCCGAAAGGGTTGCGATCAGAGGCTCGAAATCTAGCTGTAGGCCAGTCACTAGTGGTGTACCCCAGTGGTCTATACTGGGACCTGTTAAACCAGYACTGTTTAACATCTTCACGATCGACAGAGACAATGAGACAGGGTGTACCCTAAATTTGGAGGAACGGTTGATACATGAGATGGTTCTGTTGTCATTCAGAGGATCTTGACAGGCTGGAGAAAKGGGCCGACAGAACCTCATGAAGTTCAACAAAGGGAAATGCAAAGTCSTGCACCTGGGAAGCAATTATCTGGGCAATTATCATTGTCCCAGTACAAGGGACACATCGACATACTGAAGTGAGTCCAGTGAAGGGCCTTTCCAAACTTAGGTATTCTGTGACTCTCTGATTCTGAGTTATTTAGCCATGGACTATACAGCAGTCATCACGTACACAAATACCTCCATGATGTACACACAATCTTTCTAAGGAAATCAAATCAAAGCTTTATCGCAGTGCTTGTTAGCAGCATTCGATTTAGCTTGTCTTTGGTTTACAAAGACAAACCAGCAATCAAATTATTCAACAGGATATATAGGCTGGCTAGGGTATAACATGATGCAATTAAAGTCCAGAATTAAAGGCTGTGAATAGGACTTTCTGAAATGCTCCTATGTGGTGAACTGAGCACAGAAAATGGCAGATACTTGTTTTGTGGTGTACTTATTCATCTGTATGCATCTACAAAGTAATATTAGTTGTTTTTTCCTCCTCTAATTTTATTATTTCTTTAACATTTGTATGTCAGTTATTTAAAATAATGCAAAGATTGATATTTTTTTCCTCAGTAAAATTTCCTTAAGTTTAAAAAAAAATAAGAGACATACCATGTTGAGCAAAAAGGGAATGCAAAAGGAAGTGCTTGGAGTTCCTAATTCTTTATTGGTTTTGGATGAAAAAAAAGTCTTAGTCATTCACAATCGCAGTATATATTCTTTCTGTCTATAACAAAGAAACCAAAATATCCCAGTACTATTCATGGTCATGACTTCAGCGGAATTGATAGCGGAATTTGCTCCAGCTGTAGAGAAACAAGCAAGCTGCTTTCATTCTTATTCTTGACGGATGTCCTTAAAGGTGATTTAAAATCTTCTGACGCGTGCCTTCTCTTTGGAAAGGTGGCTGACCAAYATCTTACAGTGAAATACTGAAGATGACAGTGTATAATAGCAGTTGTGGCYATGGTAACCTAAAATGCAAAGACCTAGCTAATCTCATAAAAACGTGCAGTAACTTTAAGATGAGTAGATGGCATGTCCAAGTGGAGACAAGCACAGAAAACATATTTTCAGGGAACCAGTAATTTTACATGCCTTAAAAGCCAGATGTCCCAATATGCTGTCTCTAAGAAGCCTGATTTTTGGAGAATGCATATGTAGAGAATTACAGATCTTTCAGACTGGCACTTAACATTCTCGGCCAGAGACCCAGACTTCTGACCTGGGTATCAAGTTTCAAATTAGGTATACAGAAGCACTAATTCTGGGCCATTGAAATGAGAGCTCGAGTGCCTACAATCTGCTTTGAGCTCCTGAACGCAAATTACATACTGTATTTTAGCCATCTTGCTTATGTTTTAGCCATGTTGCTTGTCTTTCTTAGCCTTTAGTCTTCTMTTCTCAAGCTTATTCTGGAACACATTAGCAACCTTAAATCACAGGGAATTTCTAGTTGCAGTACACCTGACCATAGGATAAGATTTCAAAAAACATATATTGTTTATTGAATCACTGGAAATTAAGTACCTGGTGCTCATGAAAATCTAACTTTCACATGTCTGCACCTTTCAAAATCTGGACTTCTGTTTTTARTGGAAGTTGGGAATCTCATATAGTCACACGTTGAGCTGATGCTTTAGAAAGGGTATTTAGTATATTCAGATCTGTAGCAATGGCAAGAATTGGCACGTCTTGAGTGGGGAGTTAGCTGAAGTTGGGCATTTACGTGTTCTTAGTTCTCACCTCAAGCTAAGCTCGAGTTGTATGTCTGCCTTTAAGATACAAGTCTGAAAATGCTGACCTTTGAGTTAATTATTTAGTTCATAGAATCATAGAATTCATAGAATCATAGAATCATTAAGGTTGGAAAAGACCTCTAAGATCATCGAGTCCAACCATCAACCCARCACCCATGCCCACTAAACCATGTCTCGAAGCGCCACATCCACATGTTTTTTGAAYGCCTCCAGTGATGGTGAMTCCACCRCTTCCCTGGGCAGCCTGTTCCAATGCCTGACTACCCTTTCAGTGAAGAAATTTTTCCTAATATCCAATCTAAACCTCATCTAGCACAACTTGAGGCCATTTCCTCTCGTCCTATCATTTGTTACTTGGGAGAAGAGACCAACACCCGCCTCTCTACAGCCTCCTTTCAGGTAGTTGCAGAGAGCTGAAGGTCTCCCCTCAGCCTCCTTTTCTCCAGGCTAAACAACCCCAGCTCCCTCAGCCGCTCCTCATAAGACCTGTTCTCCAGACCCTTCACCAGCCTCGTTGCCCTTCTCTGGACATGCTCCAGCACCTCAATGTCTTTCTTGTAGTGAGGGGCCCAAAACTGAACACAGTATTCGAGGTGCGGCCTCACCAGTGCCGAGTACAGGGGCACGATCACCTCCCTCCGCCTACTGGCCACACTATTCCCGATACAGGCCAGGATGCCGTTGGYCTTCTTGGCCACCTGGGCACACTGCYGGCTCATGTTCAGCCGGCCATCAACCAGCACCCCCAGGTCCTTTTCCGCCGGGCAGCTTTCCAGCCACTCTTCCCCAAGCCTGTAGCRTTGTCTGGGGTTGTTGTGASCCAAGTGCAGGACCYGGCACTTGGTCTTGTTGAACCTCATGCAATTGGCCTCGGCCCATCGATCCAGCCTGTCCAGATCCCTCTGCAGAGCMTTCCTACCCTCAGGCAGATCAACACTSCCGCCCAACTTGGTGTCRTCYGCGAACTTACTGAGGGTGCACTCRATCCCCTCGTCCAGATCATTGATAAAGRTGTTAAACAAGACCAGCCCCAAAACTGAGCCCTGGGGMACACCGCTCGTGACTGGCCGCCAACYGGATTTGACTCCATTCACCACAACTCTCTGGGCTCGGCCGTCCAGCCAGTTTTTTACCCAGCRAAGAGTACACCCGTCCAAGCCATGAGCCRCCAGCTTCTCCAGGAGAATGCTGTGGGAGACRGTGTCAAAGGCTTTACTAAAGTCCAGGTAAACCACATCCRCAGCCTTCCCCTCATCCACTAGGCAGGTCACCYGGTCRTAGAAGGAGATCAGGTTGGTCAAGCAGGACCTGCCCTTCATGAACCCATGSTGGCTGGGTTGTCCCGCACCTGCCTCGTGAGTGCCCCCAAGATGAACYGCTCCATGATCTTCCCTGGCACCGAGGTCAGGCTGATAGGCCTGTAGTTCCCCGGATCCTCCCTCCGGCCCTTCTTGTAGATGGGCGTCACATTGGCAAGCCTCCAGTCATCCGGGACCTCCCCCATTAACCAGGACTGGTGATAAATGATGGAGAGCGGCTTGGCAAGGATACTTGAGGATTTAAATGGGTATTAATTAACACAAGTTAATTTTATGCCTTAGACTTAAATCCTGTCAGACCTTCAGCACAATAATTTTCAACATTTCTAAGTTTGTGATTGCCTAAAATGRTCTTGTGGAGATTCACAGTTCTCTAAAACAAACATAATCCTACAGCAGGCTTTTTTTTATAGACAACATTTTGTGCTTATTAAGCTACAGAAGTAGTTCATGGTCTTTCGGGGATATGCAGACCCCTSAAAAGCCTGCTCATCTCAGTAGTGCAATGAAAGGCCATGGAGTCTTCTATGCTCAGGCTAGAGTCAGCCTTCAGCCCCCCTAGACGTCAGGCGTGAACAAACCAAAAATCGCATTGTGCAGCTGTTGTGTTAGTGAAGCATCTTGTACTAGCACAGTGATTTGCAATGTTCTTTCTGCCTTGCTCTTTTTTTTTTTTTTTCGCTTCACCCCCCCATCCCTAACCAAATACCTAAAGAAAAAAGTAAAATGTAAATCCCCTTAGGAGTATCTTAATGATACTGATCCTGAGAGTGGCAAGCATGATAAACGGGTTTTATTTAGCTCTTGCTCTCCTCTATCCTCTCTCCTTCTCTTTTAATGCTTTCATGAAGATGAATAGACCGGGTTTATATTTCATGGTATACCCCAGAATTACATTCTAGAAGGCAATTTCAGCAGTGCCTGATGAGACTGCATTTTGAATGCAGTCTATCATTGTGACCACTTTATCACAAACTACAGAGATACTGTTTAAAAAACAGAATAGCCCCTGCCATCTTTGCAAATTGTCCCACATMACATAAAAACTGGAACAGTTAAAACCTTACTTGTGTTTCTCTTTTTGCCTCCTACTTTGTACTCCTCCTTGCTTAAGATATGCAAACRAGCAAGTGAGTTAAACTTCAGTAGTATCGTTGAGTTCCTCTCCTTTTTGCATTAGCTTGATGCAACGTGCTGTGTGCTTGAGGAATTTCTTTTAATCCCTTTATGCATTTACTTCTGCTCAGAGAATCTTACAACTGAGGCTTAGTAACTTTGTTTAAATCCTGCTSTTTTCTCTTGACATTATTACATGACTAGGCACACAATAGCTTTTCTCTGAATGACAACCTGTAAGTTTGTTAAGTAGCACTGTGGGATCCTGTTCCCTAAGTGAAACCTCCCAAGTTCCTTGACAGTATGAATAATAGCATAAATATTCTTCCCATAAAATATTTATGCCTTCATTCTCTGGAAACATTTTATTTATGTTAGGTTTTCTAAAGCTTTATTTTGGGGAAAATATGTACTGCAAGCATCATCTTCATGTGTATTTGTGCCACAAGCCTATATTCTTTGTTTCACGAAAGTACACCTTACATTTTTCACCAGGTAAATTAGCACTTTTTCACTACCGGTATAAATGAGATTGACACTTGTTAGAAAATCTGCCTGGCACCTCTCTTTAGTGGGAGGAAGAGCCAGTAGCTGTGGATGTGGGCACATGTTACCGCAGCGGAAGAGACAGCCAGCTCCCTGGTGTGGTGTACGCTGGTGGCTATGCCTGGGGCTGGCCGTGGAGAGGGTGGACAGGGCTCAGTGAGGGAAGTCAGGTGAGGGAGGGCTCATGGGACTTGGTTGTTGGAGAGAAATACGYTCACGGCCTTGATAGAGCTGGAGAATGGCATTGGACGTGCACATGGCAGTGAATCCCTCCTGTGTATCACAGACCTGTTAAAGCATCAGGGTAGGGATGGCTGCGATGTTATAACAGCAGTGCTATAACAACGCGAGAGCCTGTGTCTCTTGTGTCTGGGCTTCTGTTAATCATTTGTGCTGGTGCATGCACCACCCTCACGGAAGATGATGTAGTAGTTTTTGTGATGGTTATCTGGCAACTTCCTAAACTGAAAACGTTGCTGAGGAACTTCTGGGTATTTTGGCTGGTGTGTTGGTCCAGGCAGGGGTTAACAGGAAACTGCCATCCAGCCTGAAGACTTTAGAAATGACTGAGTAAAAGTTTCTAAAGAATCCGGAAGCCCATGACTCACTTAAGCAAAAAAATGTAATAGCGTAAGTATAGTAGCTTTACCACATCGCTACTACTATGCTAATAAAACCGAACAGTGTAATACAATGACATATTCCTGGGTTACCAACTCAGAAGATATTTGTGTGTCTGTTGTTTCACATTTTTGCATGCAAGATGCTCGGAATAGTTCTTGTGTTTTGGTGGATCATGGCTTTTATTATGATGTTAATTATCTGGGCAGCCTTCCAAAGTCCAGGATTGAAAACTGAATGTGGGCAGCATTGTAAAAAGTGATCTTTAAGGATTATGAACTGCAGATAATCTATGCACAGGATTTTGAATGACAGCAGAGAAAAAAGATTTGGGTTAAGGTGAAACAGTGGCTTTTTCTTCTAAAAGAGGTATCAGACTTTAATCTTCACATTGGGCTRATGGATCCAAAGTTTTAAGTTCTCAAAGCGACAAAGCAGTCAAGTGTATGTTCAGTTTTAAACTGAGGATTAAGTAGTTTGCTGGACAAAAATCCCATTTAAGAGATTTTTCCCATGTATTTACTACTATTTATTGGTCTTTAGTATGGAAAATTAAGTTGATCCTAAGTTTATTTTGTCAAAATCCAAGTCTTCGGTTTCAAGCAAAATAGTTGCTTCAAGACCATAAAAATTTATTTTTAAAAAGTTTTCAAAAGTGGGCAGTAATGTTTGCGTTCTTCCAATTCTGACACTTTCTGGGCTCAATACAGTTGCATAAGTATGGCTATAGATAGYTCACCTGAGATGTCCTCGGGTATCCGACAGGGCCTTAAGCTGCTGGTCCAAAGGAAACATGCATTTCCCAGGTCCGTGTCATATCTRACAGCATTGTTTGAAAATCCTCAGATACTTTAAGCTGTTTCAGATTGCACCTTGTCTGCCTGTGCTAAAGCAACTGAATCAAAGCCCTGTTGAATCTACCTGGAGAAGTGCAGAATGGGTGAGATTTCAGCTGCCTTCACCTGGGGAATGCAGCACCTTTGTAAGCAAGATTCTCATAGTCTCAGATTTGATACTATGTGCATGCGTGCCCAAGCCAGCTCTGTCCAGCATGCATGCAATGTGAATCTCCTTCAGTTGTCTGATCGCCAAAGATTTATTTTCTTAGGAAGACAATGTAAAAGCCATTTTACAGATACAGTTATAGAAAATCAGTGAAGATTAGTGTAAGCTGTTGGAACAAAATGGGGGGAAAATAGACTATAACAAAAAAGTTACTATTTTCTTGTCGTCTTTTGTAAGCAGCCCAGAGACTTGGCAGTGACAGATGAGCTCTTTCAGATCTAGCTGGAAGAGTTTCAAGCAAACGCTGCTCCTCAGCTGGATGATACTTCTGTCACAGCACAGCCAACAGGGTAACTGTCGTTGTGTCATTACTTCAAGGCAAAAGCAGTCTGTTTGGTTTAAATAGACCTAAGTAAATTAGGGGGATTAAGGTAAGCCTACTGACTTGACACTGGAGAGTTGTAGTATGAAAGATTTTACTTGTTCATTTTGGGACAGTGAAGTCCAGGAGAGGGRCAGCAGCAAACAGTAGGAAGTGATTTGGCACAAGATGTCTTAACTCAGCCCAAGTGTTTCCGACGTGAGCATCTGACTGTGGCTTAAGTGAGGTGCAGACCCTTTTGTAACTAGAAACATGCACGGTGTCAAAATTGCAATTGTGTAGACCCAAAAATTGAAGATAGCTGGCTTTTCTTTTTCTTAACACTCCTGCGAGAGTCTTTTTCTATTGCTAATGCCACTTTGTTTTGTGATGGTGGAAATCAGTATTTCCCATCTGTTTCATTTTATARAAAATGATGTGTCATTTGCAATATATGTCTTAATGAGATCTGTTATTATAAATCCCACAAACAAAAATAAATGAGGCATTGCTTTATTTTAAATATCTTAGCAATAAATGTAAAAGCTAAATTTTATGGTATTTTATATTTGCTAGTTTCTTTATCCTTGCTGTTCATCCTAAAGTTCTCTGTAAGTCTGAACCTATATAAATGTTAACCTCTGTAGCTCTTAACATAACTTTTATGCCTTTTTATTTAACTGCTTTCCCACTATCTAGGAAAAACAAAAGGCTTTTGATCTTCATTTAAAGTTGCAGTTTTTGTCCACTGTATTGCAGCAGGTGAGAATGCTTTGTTTTGTCTGTGTCTTCTTACATCTCTTACATAGTAAGAGATGCTATAAAGTGATATTGAGGGTTTCCACATTTCCCAAGCAAAATTCTCTAACTCAAAATGTTTTCCTGGAAATATCAGGCCTGAAAAATCATACCTTTTGGGCAAAATCGGTAACCATTGCAGAAAATTATTTTATAATCACAGCTAGTGCTGTGTTATGATGGGAGTGATGAGCAKGAAGTAGACATGTGGAGCAGACTGGCTCTCTTATTTGGCTTTGGGATGAGAATTTGGTTTTATCAGTAAAGAAGAACAGAAGACAAAGATAAGGTGTATGATCTTCCTATTCTCATGTACTCACTTATATTAATAAATTGAGAAGGAAAAAAAWTAAAATTTTATTTCAGCAATAAGATTTTTAGCAGTTACTGAACATAGTGGTCTTCAAAAACCTTTCTAAGCTCCCAGTTTAAAAAATAAACAAAACCCTTAATTCATTGTAGAGATTGCACACAGTGAGTAGGCACTTTTTCACATTGCTGCTACTGTCTATTGCTTATCATTTGTCTAGATGGAAAGAGGTTTCATATTCTGTACTATTTGAGTCTCAGCTTATGAGAATCAGATATTGAAACAGATTTTCATTTTATTCTCTAAGCAAATATATACTTATCTTTTATTTTAAAATACATGCTATTTTTAGTATGTATATGACATTTTAGTATGTCATATATAGTGGTAAGTAAATTAATTCTGTAGCATTCTCTCAGTCATAAAATAAGAATCACTTTTTCGTGTCAAAAGTTGATACTTAATTCAGCAAAACACTCCTCCTCTCAACTTTTTCTTTTTTCCTGTCTCTCAGAGTTAAATTTTATGCTATGAATTTTAATCACCTTTTAATCATCTTGGATTTCTTCAGTAAAAATATCAAGGATGATTTTAAAGAAAAAATATTTTTCCATTTGAGCAATGTCATCAGCTTGTGTCCATTATAGATACTCTTACAGAATCCTGTGTGGATTTTAAGATGTAAATATTTCCATTTCCAACTTGGACCATAATATTTCACCTCTTGGAAAATAACTTTCTCATTATTATAGGGAACTTGTCTCTAGAAATGAGACATTACAAATTATTAGGAATAACGTGTAACTACATTAGGACAGTGGATTGAATTCATTAGTAAAAATATAATATTCAGAATTACCTAGCACAATCAAAAAGAGAGACTGTATTTTTCTGTGTCGTACTTTGGAGAATGTCAGTAGAATAATAGCTCACTCTGTCAGATAACTTGGCTTTCTTTTTCTAAATGAGTGCCCATAAATGAAGATATTGATGATAAGGTCAAGGCAGGAAGTCTTAAACTTGTACAGAGTAATTCCTTAATACCTTAGTTTATCATACTATACTTGTCTTCCATCAAATATCAAGACAAATTTTAGCTTTTGTTCCCAGTCTTTGTGGTAATGAGTGGTTAGGGCTCACTTTTAGGCTAAAAGATCTTTTGAAGGTCAGGGTTGACAACTGCCATTGATGGTTCGGCGTTGATGGCTCTGTTCCTCCCGCACTGTGACTTSGCCAGTGTACCAGATCTTGCTTGCCTGTGAAGGAGAATGGACTTTTGGTGGGCTTTTCAGGGGCTTCTCAAAGCTGTACAATGAACTCCCACGGGGTGGGGAGATGAGGAGGCAGGTTTGGGGTTTGGTTTTGTTTTCATCAGTTTGGATTCAGTCAGGTTACTCTGAAAAGATAATCAACCAGTGGCAATGCAAAACTTGTCTTCTCTCCAGCCCCCCTCAAGTCCCTACAAAAAAAATGAGGATATAGACTGAGAAACGGGCATGCGCCTGGGAGCGTGATAGAATGGCTTGACACCAGAGCTAAAAATGATTGCACTACAAGTCATCACGGATGCAGTCAATACTGCCAGGGCTGCAAGTTTCCCTTGTTCTTTTTCTTGATCTAACTGTTGTCAACTATTATCTGTTGAATTGCAAGTCACTGCCTCCCATGCCAGTTTAATAGAGCCTAACGATGGCATAACTTCATGGCAGCAAAAAAGAGAAAATGCTAATGGCYGAGTACATTGTGGAGAAAAAATTAGTTCAAGTGATGGAGAACTTAACTACTTTAGGAGCATTAAAAATAAAAGCAATAATGTTCATGCAAAGGAAACTTGATGTGGAGATGTCATAGGCTGCTGAGATGCATACAAGGACTTAATGCTTACCTACTCTCAGCAGTTTAGAGTCTTAACGTTGCTTCAGTTTTATCATCCTGCTTTACATCTGTTACCTTGTGCAAGGATGCAAATACTGTTCTATAAAGCACCTTCCAGTGTAGGTGCTTTAATCCTTAAGTAAAAAAAAACAAAGGAAATATCTTAAGTAAAAAAACAAAGGAAATATCTGCAGCATCATCAGGGAAAGGAAAGAGACAGCAGAAGAGAGGGAAATGGCTAACAGCCTGCAAGAGCTAGCTTAGACCACTGAAACCTTATCTTCAGTGAAACAGGAACCCTTTATATCTGTCCAACCACACATAAAAATGACAGTTAAGAAGTTTTACAAGTTGCTGTTTGTTATATTCAATACACACAGGCACACATATGTGTATATATGCTCGCACACACAAACTTTTTTAGTATTTAATTGGTTTGAAAACTCTTCCACAAAGAGCTCAGGAAATTGAGCATCTCCGCTTGTGTCTTTAACGTATTTGTGAGTGTGGATGTTAATTATCATAAAAAGGATAAATGCATGTTTTCTTCGTTCCATTAACCTCTTAATCTCAAATTCAATAAAAAATGAGATTCTCATAACCAGTACAAACATTCAAATTTTGATCAGCTGCATCGATTTCATTTGGGAGGGGTGGTGTTAATCCAGAAGTAGGGAAGCACAGTTGAAATCAGAATGCATCCCAGTGTTTTGAGAAGAATGGTTGCACTTAGCTTTTCTGTGCTAGATATTTGTAATAGAGATTGCTTTCTGCATCTATCACATCCATATTAGTTCTTTTGACTTGCTTGACAAGACAGATGGGAGAGAGTTCATCATGGCGTGATAGCTGTCTCTTTGAATCACTTATAGGTGTTAACAATGACCTTTTCCTGCAAGGGCAAGATAAATTAGACAGCCAAGAGATCTTTATAGCAATTTGAAATGTCCACCTACCAGGATGATCTTGGCGTGCGTGTGTCTGTGAATTTTAGGTGCTTTTATAGAACCTCGTAACTCCTAAGTTTRATGTGGGTGGTCAGAGAGGGGAGAGGGTTGTGAAGCACTAAAACTCCAGGACACACTTTTTTTTTTCCTTACATGTGTTAAATAATTATATCTAGAATAACCCACTAGGTTTGCAAACTGGCCATTTTAGAACATGAGCTGTTTGAACAGCTTTTGACAGCTGCTCAAAAAAGAGGTAGAAATTTATGCAAAAACATGAATTGAGAAACCCTGACCTCCCCAAATGTTGATTTTATGTCTCCCTCGGGCAGACATTAATCTCTTCTTACTTCTCTGTAAAACGCAGCCCAGGGCAAAGCTGAGTTCTAAATATTCTTTAGCAGAAAGCCTTCACAAAGTTTAGATTTAAATACAYTGAAATATTGCTTGTGCTCTTAGGYTTTGGGAGATAGACTCTTCAGATATACTCTAAGGAAAATCACTARTGCTGTATYCTTGTTATACTATAAAAGCAGATGTTTCACAAGCTTAAAGAAAAGCTTTTATGTTGTGACTCCTGTGTCTAGCTATAGACAGATACCTGCAGGCTAGGATCAAGAATATCTTCATTGATGCAAACACTTCATGAACATGCATCTAGCTGCCTTGTGCAACGTTTAATGTGAAGCAAATCTTTGGTTTTAAAAGTCAAACAGCATCTGCCACTAAGAACTTACCTCAAAATTCTAGAAAAGCTAAAAATCACATTTCTTTTTCGTTGAACTTTTCTTCCCGTATCCATTCCGTATTGAGAAGGTAGGGTATTATACTCAAAATCTTGRTTTCATAAAGCTTCCCATCACAGAACACTTTACCAGGAAAACAAAAACCAAAAACCCTGTTTTGCAGTAATTGGTCTGTCATAAATGCCAATATGGATTCTCATATTCTGGTATAAGAACACCTTTTTCTAATTTAATKTAATCTTTTTTTGGAAATCCATCATTACCTGCAATGGATAATAAAAAAWTTAAGAAATAATGAACACTGAAGGGAGGCTACAGTTCTTGAAATGGAGAACATACATCAGTGAAGATGATGAAGAAAATGTAGTGTCTGGCCTTTATCCTTTTTTTCTTCACTACTCATAGAATAGAATAAGAATTAGATACTTGTAAAAGCAAATGATAAAACAAAGTAACATTGATTTCCTCTTCTGTCCTATAAAATTATTGATCTGTTTTTAACCTAATTGGCACTTGTGAAAATAAATGGAAAAAACAGTAGGCTGCTTATGGGGTTCAAGTGTTTGTTCTCAGTAAGAGAGTCCTAGGCCTACTTGTTCGGGACTGTGTTGGCGGTCCTAACAAGCTAAAGGTCTGTGTGCTGTAGCATACTGTATTTGCTTTGCTCTCCTTCTCTTTCATCTCATGTATCTAATTATTTCTTGTAATTCAGAGAAATAACAGTGCTAAAGATGCCTTAATGTATTGATATACAACAATTGAGTACACACTGCTAAAAAAGTAGTTTTTCAGTAAAAGTCTTCTCTAACATAAAAATGAATAGCTAATTACAGGAAAGAGATAATAGAAGAGGTTTTCCAGTTAAACTCACCAGAGTTTGTGTGAAGCAAAGGAACGTTATTTCTCCTATTTTCTGCCTAGGAGGCCAGCTGGCATATTGATTAATAGAATGTTTGCATAATACGCAGACATTTTTAATGAGTTATACTTTTCTGTACTATAAAATATACTATATAGAATCCAAAGACTGTGTGTTTCCTCAGTTTTGTTCCTCAGATATTTTGTTTGTGAAAAAATTTACAGATGGGTGGGCCCCTAATTCACATGCATAAGTATTTGCAGGTTTGAGGAATGAATTAAATTTAGGTCTAAACTTCCCACACTTTCTTTTAGGCAAAGCAAGACTAAAGGTATAGCACATAAATTCAGTGACAGTATTTGTATTGGCTTCAACAAGCTTTGGCTCAGTCTCCAAGCTGTATAGTTTGGATGTTGATCTTGATGCTTGAGGGTACATCAGGTGAAATTTTATTGCCATCAAAGGAGTTGTCCTGAAGCCTAAAGCTCTGTGAGAATCATCAGAATCAGGATAGTTAATTACAAATTACAAATCAGGAACACTGATAAAAAGCCTTACAGTTGTTTTTTTTTAAAAAAAAAAAAAAAAAAAGAACCAAAACCAGATAAAACTGCATGCTTTTCCTTGGTATTTGATATAATTTGTTTCATAAATATTAAAAAAAAGGTAAATTTAAACTTCAAAAAAATCAAGATACATGTGTTTACACACTTATAGCTCAACCTTTGGGTTTTGGGGCTACCATATAATTCACAGCAAACATCTTTGTAAACTGCCATCCTGATAGGGCTGCTGAAGATTGCTCTCCCGTATTTGCGGCTGCAGTGTGATAGCTCCTGTGGATATGGAGACAGATGATTCCACATCCATTTGCCAGTACCCAAAGAGAAAGATTGTGGTTTAAAACCTGTTTAAAACGCTATTGCAAAAATAGCCTTATCTAGCTCACTTGGATTTTAAAGCTGGATATTTGTGTACTCCTTTGCGATAAGATTTGGACGATCCCTCCAGTAGAAAATGTTGTGGAAGGATTGCGTGTGTATGTTATTTTGCATGCTGTATCAGTGTGCATATGTGAAAAAGGGACAGAGAAAAAGAGAAGTAGATTCCAATTTCATCACAGTTCTTGTGTCTGTTCACACCAGTTAGCCAGGCATATTGCTTTAGCATGGCTAAAGCTACAGCTATTAGCAAGGTGATTTTACGTATTTCTCCTCTATGCTAATTTAATGCTGTTGTTTTCTCTGTCTACTCTTRTAACAAAACAGAAGTACTCTGCTGTCTCTCTCTGCAACATATCTACAGAGGTCCTGAAAGTCATCAATGCCACTGAAGAACTGATAGCAGAATCCACTGGTCCCTGCGACTTCCCAGCTGACATTCAGGACAGAGAAAGAGGGACGTTCCCTCTGGGGACAGACCCTGTCAGACTCGATGAGCAGCTCACCACACTGGAAGAAAACGTAAGAACACGAATCAGTACATGAAAGTGTCACGTGTGTGAGTGAGTGTACCTATGTGTGTGTGCCAACTGGAAAGGGAAGGCACGCAGGCAGCATCAGTGGATGTTTAGAATTAATTTTGGGTTATTAAACAAATACACAAACAGAACAAAAACTCCTATGTCAAAGGGGTACTCAGCTGCGTTGTTGGTTTTTTTTAAATGTATGCTTTAAAACATTTAAAGGAGGGAGTGAGTTGGATGTGTTGGGTTTTACAACTAATTTTAGAATCCCTACCTCAAAAGTTAACTTAAGCCCTCCAAACCTCTGTGGCTGCGCCATGCCTTGCTGAAACCACACATCTCCAAGTCTCCCAGCACAGCCTCGTTAYTGTGAGGACAGGTAGGGGAAAGCACGTCCCCAGTCACACAGAGAAAAAGTGGAGGAGCTCMTCCTCCACCCACACTTCCCCAGCATACTGCGCTGAGCACCCAGGGAGCCAGAGCTGCCTGCTGCACTGTTAAAAAGAGCAGGCTGGAGAAGCCGAATTAAACAAACATTTCTGTTTGGTCACGTCCGAACCGCCCATCRTTTTTCATGAGTACCTGTCATCTGCAAGGAAAAGTGTAATGCTGAATCATAGAGGGAAGTCACTACTCATTGGAAATTTTTATGCATCCACTTAATGGAGTTGGTACACTTGTAACTTTCGATTTTCTCTTCTTCCCACATTTAACTGATTACATTTCAGTGATTTTTACCTTCCTTAGGAGCTCTTAAAGATCTCGTAGGAATCTGGGCTGTCCCATTATAACTTCCAGATCAATTTAAGAAAATAGATCCTGGTTTTCTTTAGCCCTGGAAAATTTTCAGACAGAATCTCTTTTTGGGAGATAAAATCAGTTTCCTCCACAGAAAYGCACTTCCACCAGAGCCCCAGGCTAGAGACTGAGGGGGAGATAATCCATGGCAGTAACAGCCAGTCCTGGCACTGGGCTTGTCCTGCTCCAGAGCCCTCCCATCAGTCCCACAACGCCCGGTCCCTCTCATCACACCTTTTCTGAGCTCAAATCTCTCAGCCCTGCTGAGAGGTTCCCAAGCTAGATCCTACCCCTCCTAACATCATCTGCTCCAAAACCATTTCCATCTCAGAGCTTTCCCCCTGCCCACACCAACAGGATGCCCTCCAACCCACCCCAGAGCACCCTTATTCCTCCCCAACCAGTTCCAGATGATAACCTGACCTCCAAACCTCTTCTTCCCACCTCTGCTCAGCTTTCCCAGGCATCCCACTGTATCAGCTCAGGTGCTCCTGCTCCTCCTCGCTCCGACACACTGCCCTGGTTGCTGGCATCTCCTGCCCTCCATCATGGGGCACCACAGCCAGCTGAGCCTGCCCTGCCATGGAGCTCTCCACACGGAGGCTGTGCTCCCAGCTCCTCTCTGGGAGGGGAACTCAAAACAAACAAGCAAAATAGGCTTGGGAGTCCTCCCCAGTGGGGCTGGGGGGGCAGGACAGGAGGATGTGTCCAGGAGACGCTGGACTTTTGGCAGCTCAGATGTGGCACTCTGCAGAATGGTAAAGGCTTCCCATAGTAGTTGCTGTTGTAGTGCCCAGAGGAGCGTATAACTTGAGCTTGTGGCGAGCAAAGTGCCTTCCTCATGCCACCTACCATGATAACAACTTCATTCTTACATGACAGACGCACCCCCACAACAACTTCTAGTTGAGTTTAATTAATTTTTTTCAGAATAATAGAATTAGGTAGATGGAGATTTTCTCCACCATGAAATACTGAAGCATCCTAGCTTCACACACCACAGAATGCATTTGTCAGGAGAGTGAATACAGAACAAAAATCCAAGTCCAGGCTGGACTACACCTTTCGAAAAACTAASAAATTCCTCAGGAGGACAGAGGGCAATTTGGGGAGAGTTCCTCACACTTTTTTTCCTGTGGAGAACTCTGTTGTAAACTATCTGAGGTGCGTTTTTTTCCGCAATTACAGCCTGACAATCTTGCCTGTCCTTGTGGAGCTTTGGCATCTGTGGTGCTGTGGCCCCTCGTCATTCATTTGGGCCAAGCATTTCTCACTGAGCAGAGACTGGGCACTGAGGCAGAACATTTTTTGCTGTGGCATTGCCCTCCTTGCAGCATATCCCTGGTTWAGCTACTCTCAATTCCCTGCATAATTCACAAGGTATCCAGCTCAGCCTTGCTGTGTCCCCACACTACATCTTTCTCTGCCCCACACAGGATTTGAAGTAGATGGCAAAACTTCATGGTTTCAAGATGTCACCACCACACTCTATAGCAGAGTTAAAGAGCCTTTAGAAATCCAGGAATCCATAACTTTTCCCAGTGCAGCTGGGGGCATATCTGTGTGCAGCACATCCTCTTTGCAGCAAATTTTGGAAGAGGATCTGGGTATATATAGACACTCTCATTTTTGCTCTCTGTAGCATTTCGGGGACTGTGCATGCATCAGTGGGGAGAATGTAAGGCCACCTGTACCAGCACAAGGTAAATAAGTCTCCACAATCGGAATGTGAATGTAGGCATAAGGGCATAATAGAGTGGGGACCTGCAAGTACCCCATTGCTGTTTGGAAGCACAACAATTGTTCAGGTAAAGAGAATATTCTTTAGAAAAATATTTTATTTAGATCTAGCTGGAAAATGTTCAGTAAAATTAAAATTAACAAATGTAGGGGCTGATTGAGTTACAAAAACATTGATGACCTTCCCTTCCCACATTTTTCTATCAGTCCTATTTTCTTTAGTTTTTTTTTTTCCCCCCTCTTGAAAAGTACAGCTTACTGTGCAGAGGATTTTGGCACAGCATTTAAATGCATCTTTTCTTTAATTTTCTAAAGATGTTTCTGTTCATAATGTTCCTTTTTCTTCTTTCTCTGAACTTTTAGATATGATAGGGAAATTAAAAAAATCACCTTTTAATCTGAAGTGGCTGTGGTATGTTGCACCACAAAGATGTATCATTTACATGAATGGAAGGAATAATTAAAACCCACAAAAGCAGGAGCATTTCTATTTAAATCAGCATGTTAACTTTATGGCCCACCTGTGTCTCCAAGTACTTCAGCAAAGATGTTAAATGAGATCACTTATTTGTTCTAGGAACATTTTTCAAAGATTTCATGCTTGCAGTTAGACTGTGGTCTTATAAGATGCAGTTTGTACAAGATATAGTAAATTTGTTTCTTAGCAAAGTCACATACATGAAAAAAATGTATATACATTTATGCTTTGAAACAACTGATACAAAGAACAAAAAAACCTATTGCAAGCAATTAAGAATAATAAAATAAAAAATAATGAAAACACTTCAATCTTAATGTAGTCATTTTCCACCACTTTTGATCCATAAAGTCACAGCATGGCCAGAAATTATTTGAATACCTGTTATGTCAAAGGACTGCACGATCAAGGAATTGTGGGCAGATATAACGACCTGAGTGGAAAACAGGTATGAAGTGAAGGTATCTGCTCAAGGATCTAGTTCAGATCCTGTTTGCTTGCCCCTTGAACCATGAAGTCAGCCACAGAATGTGTTTAATTCATGCTAGTTTTGTAGCACCACAGTCTTTACTGCTATTAGAGTGAGTGAGGCTGCCAATGGGGAAAATCAGAATATGTATTTCATTTCCACTGTGCTGTTACCAGCYTCATGGAAACAGCCTCTTGGCTATCTAGTAAACAGGCAGAAGGTGCAGTATTTTCGCGTGGGTCTGCACAATTTTAAGCGCAGATGTCAAAAGTTAATGCTTGAAAATTACCCTTTTCTACAAACCAGAGACCTCCATCCAGCCATGTATCTTAGATTTCTTTGTGAAATAAAAGAAACACATAAAACACAATGTATCATGAATTATTGCTGCGAGAAGCTGAAGGGGAAATGAAACCTTTACCTGCAGTTATCAGAGGTATCATAGGTGGGTCAAAATAGTAAAAGCTGTTTGTTTTTAGGGAAGATCTCTAAATAATAAAGTCTGTTATTCTCTCTTATGTGGCCCAGTAAGTCTATTGACCCTCCACAGACTCACTSCAAAGGGCCAGGAGGCGGGAGGGTTTTGGCTGCTGTATGTTTGGGTGAGAGCAGGATGGGATGGAAAACTGTTTTGTAGATGTAAGTGCAGTTACTCTATAAGAAGTTAATAACCGTATGCTGTTGGACAGTTATGGTTACAGAGTTTTGATTGCCAGAAGGCATTAGGAGTGTTTCAATAAACACAGTTTTATATGAGGTGTGATCTGCTGGCTTCCCCTTGTAGACTTTGGGGTTTTTGTTATGCAATTGAATATCAAAAATAAAAAAGCAAAGTTTTCAGTTTGGTTTTTTTTGCTGGTGAATCTGGAACAAATCTGTTTTGGAATACCATTGTAGCACCTATGAAATTCGGAGCCACCTCACGCCTCCCTTCTCTTTGTGGATGTGTGTTTTCAGATTATTCCCCCATGACTTCCCTCTGCCAGGTAAGTCTCCCTGTAGTGGGTTAGCAAGGAGGGAAGCTCAGAGGCATTGGGAAGATGCAGTCTGCTCAAACCTCCGTGCCTACAAAGCAGAAATCAGTGACACCTCTCCCTGCCTTGGCCCTGCAGGTGTACTTGACAGCCGGCGCGGTGTACGGGCTGGAGGGGCAGCTGACCAACCTGGAGGACGCCGCACGCAAGATCAGCAGTGCTACTGCAGAATCTGAGCTGGCCGATCTGGAGGATCAGGTGGCCACAGCGGCCGCTCAGGTTCATCACGCGGAGCTCCAGGTGAGGACAGCGGCTCCTCCCTACCTGCAGGTTTCACGCTGCCTTGCCTASCGCTTACCTTTTGTCCGCACACACTTACTTTCGATATTCTTTTGTACCGCAGTGGACTGATGATCCAAGGATGCTGACTGCATCACAGGAGCTGAGCAAAGCTTAACTGACATGCGTAACTCAGCGCGGCCAGATGTGCTATATGTGTTTGTTTCTTCCCCAGCTTGTTTTCGGACACGGGAGTGTAACAGCCTGTTACTGCAATACTAATACTTAACCTGCTCCTTGCTTGCCAGGCAGCTCACATGGTACTCACATGGTACACTCTGTGTCACACGCGGGGCTGTGGTCGGACTGCAAATACAGTCTTAGGCAGTTTATCTAATCAGCAGATTATAAAGCACTTTCTAAAAGAAGCCAGTGTCGGTACTGTTCTACCGAAAAAGGCGGAGGGCAGCCAGCCACTGAGCCAAGCACAGAGCCTAGCACTTGCAAGCCTGCCTTGGGATTTAGCCGCACACGTCCCAGCCAAAAGGCAGTTGCTCTTGTGGGCTGTGATCTAGTGTCTCTCTAGCGGGCTCCAGAAAGTCTGGGGCTCAGAAGAGAACATTGTGATCTGGTGCTAAAAGCTGAACGAGGTAACGCTGCCAGACCTCGAGGGGATAACACTGCTAGCAACTCGCTGCCAATGATTTCACTGACCAGTCTGTACCAAGCGAGGCACTCTGACCTGCTTGTGCCAGGCTTTGGTGGGAAGTGCCTGGTTATTTTACTCAGCAGTAGCGATAGTAGCAATAGCTCAATTTAGGACTGAGCAAAGATCTGAGAGTCTGACATCTCTCTGATGTCAGAAGCGCACTGCTGCACTAGAAGGCGAACTGGCAGTGACRTTTTGTTGGCTTCAGTAAATAAGTTAATGGGGGTGAGACGTGAGGAGGAGAGAGGCCTAAGCTACGCAAGAAGGATGACAAAGAGGCCAGCTGAAGGTCTTCTGCAG
Organism: Oceanodroma leucorhoa; assembly: GCA_030449065.1. NCBI lineage: Eukaryota > Metazoa > Chordata > Aves > Procellariiformes > Oceanodroma > Oceanodroma leucorhoa. The sequence continues at coordinate 407,725 of JASVER010000198.1, read as the reverse complement.
AGTGAACAGCTTCAGGTGTCATCGTGAATCAGGAGTCGGGGTATATGTCTGACTTCTCTGACACTTCATTCCCTTTTGRCAACATCTGTTTCCCGTAGTCTCAACATCAGCCTACTTTCCCCCCAGATGTTTGCTTTCTTGGACTTCTGTTCTTCCTAGCAATCTGTTTTCCATCGAGTGTTTTTATATAGTGTGTATCTGCATTTATGCATGTTTGTGTTTAACATACATATACACTTAAATTACAAATATTTAAGATCAAATGTTTAGATTTTTGTAACGGAGGATGTACTTTGCGTGTGCATGAAATTAATTTTGAATTAGGAAATGTGTCCCACAAAGTCATTCTTTGAACGTAGCCTTTGAAAAACACAGCTTGAATGAACTTGGGATTATGCAGCTAAAGGTAACTGGGAGATGGCAGATGGGGGTTTTCTCTCCTCCTTTCTTTTTTTCCTCAAAAGGAGTAAAATGCCTCTTCCTTGGAGCCACACGGTAGGTTGGATTGTTCTTTTACTCCATCTTTACTAACAAATTAAACCCCTTTTAACATCAGGACTAAAGAATACAGGAAAGTGTCAGAATTGCTGAAGAAGTTAGTCATCTGTTTATAGTTTTTGATTAAAGAGAATTTGGCTGGGGGAGGGATATTTTAGTAGTGGCATCCACAGTAATTTTAAAACTTCTTTTTCCCCCTCCCCATCTGTCTGTCTTTCTCTTTTATTTTCTTTGAAGATTTCAGATATTGAGAGCAGAATATCAGCTCTCACTGTTGCAGGCTTGAACGTGGCTCCATGTGTTCGCCTGACAAGGAAACGGGATCAAAAGCAAACAAACCAGGTGCCAGAACATTATGTAGTATTCAAAAATACATTGGGGAAATCTTGCCTCTTTTTCTGTAATGGAGTTGAGTAACACATATGTGTTGTTTACAGATGCATACAATAGACACATCAAGACAGCAGAGGAGAAAACTTCCAGCTCCACCAATAAAAGGTGCACTTAAGTTGTTACATACATTATAGAGAGAGAGTCTCTCTTTATAAGGTTCAATATAATGTACAATTCAGTAAAGTAGGGAAAAGATTAAGTTATAAAATGAACAGAGAAAGCCTAAATATGTCCACCCTCCTCATTTCCCATTGTACTTGCGTTACATAAAATACCCATTTGTCACATTAAAAAGCATCACCGCTTTCTCTTTCCGTGGAAGTTGTGACAATGGCAAATTAATAGGAGCAGAAGCAGAAGCAGAAGGCTGGGAAAAGCAAATGCGAACTGCTGAATACTTGTCCTGCAGCAGGGACACTGCTACTCTGGCATGCCTGGGGTTAGGCTGTGAGGCCCAAGCAGTCTCAGTGTTTAATTACCAAAAGCCATTTGCTACCCTCTACAACCCACCGTTGCTTTCTTAAAGCCTATGTCTGCTGATTTCAGTCCCTATGATGTGGCTCAGCAATGCTCCTGGTATGTTAGGGCACGGCTGTGAATTTGCTTTATAAAATAAAGTGCTTTTTTCTTTCATGTTTTCTCTTTTTTTTTAACCCTGCAATGCATTATCTCTGACAATTCCAGGGCGTGCTTCAACTTGCATTACTCTTGTTTTACTCTTGTGTAATTCCACTGATTGACACGGCCTCAAACTTTAATAAATTTGGAGTATCACAGCCTTCTGTTTTTCATTTAAATTAAATCCAGCTTCCCCTCTTGGGGGAAGGTTTATCTCTCTAGAAGCTGTGACTCTTCAGGAGTATTGTTACATCTGCTTCAATCTGTTATGTGAAGAATCTCCTTTTGTATTTTTCCCAGGTGAAAAAATAGATGGTTCTCCAGTTACCACTGTCAGAACGTTTAACAGAAACTTCATGCTTCAAGGATCTCTAACTCAAAGAACTAAAGAGAGGAAGAGCACTGCCAAGGACTTAATGGTAAACTCATAACAAATGTTTTTAAAACTGCTGTTAAAAGCAGTAAATAGAGAGATAGCAGTATCTGTGTAGGCAACTATATTTCAGCATCTTCACAAAACTTCTCTTAATAGTTTGAGRAAAAAGAATAGAGACCACTGAGGCAGCGCTGAACAAATACGACCAGTGTCCTTGGAAGYGTGTCTGATTATATGCCATAGTATTGCAGCTCTGCAGTCCTGAAYGTCAGCCTGGTGTGAATGTATTCTGGCTGTCAGGTCTCCAGGAATGTGCTACCCTTATTTAAAAAAAAAAAATAAAAAATTAGTGGTCCYCTGCAATTCAGACTTCTGAACCAGACACTCACAGAACCAGCAGGTTCTGTGAGGTAACTCAGCAGGTCAGAGTCACCTTGAATCTGTAACTCAGCAGGTGAGAGTCACCTTGAATCTCACTAATTTTTGAGAAATGTTCAAAGGTTACCCAAGTGGAATTTAAGGGGTAGATAGGCCATGCACTGGCTCTGCAGGGTTTGAACAAATAGGCTTCACCATACAGCTGTCAATCATTTTTTCTAGAGTAGCTGTAGAAGGATAAGGAAAAAAGCTGACTCAAAGCACTCTGCCACTAGATATGTGGAAAATATGCAGGGAGGTGAGAAGGGGAAGGACCTGGCTCCCTAGAAGCTTCAGCAAGCTTGTTCTGTGTTTTACTKATGTTTTTTTCTTTCCTGTCCCTCTCTGTTCTAGGAACCTGCTATAGGATCTGCTGTGATGTACTAAAATTACACTTCCCTACTGCCAATAACACACTGCCTAAGGCTGTACACTAGAGTGCCTTTACTTAACAGCCATTGTGTATGTCCAGCTGAAAATGGACCCTCAAGAACCCACAATGCCTCAGTTATAGGGCTTCGTTTGGATACCTCACTGAGAAAGCTGTCCAAGTCTTCAGCATTGTGGTCTGCTAAAGGAAACTCTGCCTTAAAGTTCTCACAAGACTCTAGAAAGAATGCTGAGTTTCGAAAGCAAGGCTTCACATTTTAAGATGCACTTTTTCTCCCCATCGATTGTACTGAAGTATGTTGTCTTTGAACTGCAGTACGTTTTTGTAGACTCAGTCTATCATAATTATAGGCCAATATTTCATACAAAAAGAAAGAACAAACAGACCTGTGATCCATATTTGCTGGCCTCTTACTATTCACGTAGGCATCCATCTTGTTGAGCAATAAGAACCACTCTGTGCTGTGTATGCTGCTTTTCAGCTGTGTGGTGGGAGTGGAGAATCAGCATACCTAGCGCTGCTGCCAGTGAGTCAGTGGAAGTTTTGACAGGGTTTGTAGGAGGAGATGCGACGTGCAAAGACTTCTCTGTTCACTGAGGGTACATTTGGCAGAGCTAATGTTCTAGCTCCAGAGCTAGGTATTTTGCTCTTGGCAGCAGGGGGAACATGGATGTCATGTTGAACCATGAATTGGTGGCAGCACATGTGGACCAGATGTCTGCTGAGTTACGATCCTGGCGTCTGGAAATATCTGAACACTGTTGTGAAACCCACAACTTTGTATGTCTTGTTCTTCTTGGTTGCATTGTCCGCTTGGTGGTGTCCAACCATGCTGTAGTTCAGAATAAATTCTGAGCAAATCTTTAAGATTGGAAAAAGAAAGTAAAAGCATTGTGGGTGAGACCTCTGCTGACCGGCTGGTGGTTGTAGGCTGGCTGCAACCTGTAAGAGATTGCCTTCTGCAGTTTCCTGGCTTTTCTGAGGAGGGGGAAAATGTTGCCCAGACGTCTCTTCCTTTACTAGTCTGTAACCAACGTGGAGTGGCTGGGGCCTGTCACTGGTGCCATGTGCACCCCGCTACCGTTGGACCACTCTGAATTGGATTGTGAATAGCAAAATTTCTTCTTTCCTTTCTTGAGACCTTTGAAAGGTGAGCCAAACTGGAAGGCCTTTGAGCAGATGCCCAGGAGGGGAGGTGCTGCTTACAGGGTGTGCCTCTCACCCTTCTTAGAGAGGACCTTGCCAATCTGTGGTACTTTTTTGCTCTGAAGAATACAAAGGAGGTAGTTAGAGGAGGTGATGAGCCAGTGAATCCCTTCTCTTCCACACAAAGTGCAGAGCAGGTACCCAAATGCAGACTGGGTTGATGTGAAATGTGCTGTGAAGCAGGGGATGGACTGGCAAGTTGTCCCTCAGCATTAAGGAGTGGGGAGCTCTCCCGAGAGCAGTGGGTACCAGGGGAGGGAGAGAGCTGCTCCTTTCCCTGCGCTCCCAGCACACACCCGCTAGCAGAGTGCCGCACGTTGCCTGCCACGCGGCGGGAAGCAGTCCTCTGGGACGCAAGGCCGTGAAGTGTCTATGGTTGGGCAAATACGACCAAAACTGGGCAAATTTCCTGGCTAGGCTGGATTTAGGGGGGCAGGTGGGCAAGGTAAGGAATGGCTGGATGGGATGGTTGGAAAAACAGTGCCAGTTGCAAATCTGCCACCCACATTTGACGTAGAATTTGTCAGTAAAGAGATGTCCAGCTGCATGTAAGGAACCTTCTGAATAAACACAACTGTCTTCCCACCTAGAACACGTAAGCTTCGCTCCATCCCTTCAAGGAATTTCCATCTGCCCGAGATCTGACCCAATGTGTTTATTCTGCGTGAAATTATGCCTTCTTTTATTCTCACACAATACTAGTTCTCTGGAATTGGTTTGCACAGATGTGAGGGCAGAATTTGGCCCACTCTGTTTAATATATAAATATATATATAAAACAAATAGATTTTATTTATATATGCAATCCTGTAAAGGAGATTAAACAGAGTAGGATGCCTAGTAATTTTTTTGTTACCCAGTCTCCTCCCCTTTCCTTGACTGTTCTCGTGTATGTATACAATACATTCCCAGGTTCTGGTTTATGCAGGTATGCGTGTTATGAAATGTCATTAATGGTGGTTGGTCTACATATTCGTCTAATAAGTAATAACTAATATTGTGTATGTAATATCAATACAGAAATGACTAATTTTAATAGAATAACTCTTTGGCTTTTGTTCTGTTAGTGTGACTTAAACAAGCCAACAAAGTTTGGAATAGGTTGTTTTCCTTAAGAGGCATGAAAAGCAACTATTATCGTGTTACAATGTTAAAATATTCAGTCTTCTTTGACAGAAAAATGTGTACTGTGTAGGCATTGCAAAAAAAAAAAAAAAAAGAGAAAAAAATCCCACCTGCTATAAGGCATTTGAATTTTTACAAATGTTTATTGTGCCAAATACGTGCAAAGATATAATTTACTGTTTTAAAAAAATCATAAAAGCATATGTTATAGCACACAAAGAATTATTTTGTCATCAAGTGATTTCAATCTTTAGTGTTAATATTTATATTTAGATTAATTTTTATAAATGAAAATATTTTAATGGGTAAAATGAAGACTATATGATTTATTTGATTAAGTCTGAGTGAATATTAAGCTTGCCTTGTTGTTGTTATCTGCATACTCACCGAGAATTATTGTCAAGAGAAATTATAAAAGAGTAAAAGCAATTTATGAAAAGAATGCCTTTTCAAGGACTTGATTCATAAAGAAAAACCAAAAGTTCTTCTCTGTTGTTTGGATTTATGTGCACTTCGGCCAGGAAGCGAGCAGAACACGCTGCCGCACACAGAGCTCAGGTACCGCCTGTCCACAAATGACCCGTCCCCCGTTAAACCCAGGAGACCTGCAGCTCCGCAGAATTGCCTCGGGTAGCTGAGGGGAGGAACACACGTTAACGCACTCGCTTCAGATTTTTTCCACTGGGGCTGAGGTGGGAGGGATCCCGTTAGGAACGTTTGGTGGTTCGTCTTCTCCAAACTGTCGAGTCTGTTGGGCGAGATACCATCTCAAACAGAACTTCTATAACTCTCACTGGGATCGCTACAAAATGACAAACTGAGCAAGATCCCTGCTGATAATCTTAGTCTCGTATTCCCAGAGTCACATGCGATGAATGCTGATCAAAATATTTTTTTATCAGCATATTTTCTCCACCATGAGGGCATTCATTTAAACTAGCATGTTTTAAGTAACGCTTTGGGTGTTATGTGTTGTATTATGAATAGGAGTAACTACCTTATTATAATAAAAATCCACTCCTTGCTGACAGACCATTCGCAAAGAGAAAAAAAGGGTTAAATCATTCGCAATTATTAATTCAACCACTATTAAATTTTAGTAGTAATTCTAACAAAACTAATTCTAACTAGAAATGCAAGTTCATTCTAATTTGTCTTTTGCAGAATGATTCAGGGCCTGGATTTAACTGTCCATCATTAGCTAAATTGTAAACTATCTTTTTTTGGATATGAGCCATAGATTAAACTGCATTTGAATATTATTGCTGGTAATAGTTATTAATCAAGATTAAACATATTGTAAATAACACTTCTTATAAAATGAATATAACAAAGTTAATTACCATGGCAAACATGAGCATTGAGTCGCAACCCCAGGCTTATTGATGTGGACTAATGTAGTAGATGGCACATTGCTTGTGATCCTCAAAGAGTGACTTTAGCTTGATCAGATAATGCACTTCCAAGCAACTACGTTGTTTTAAAGGGAATCAGCTAATTTAGGCCCTTGCCCCTTTTGGATAATGGTGCATGATTACATGCAGTAGGCCCAAAACTACTCTGAAAGAGTTTAATTAGCCAATTTTTTTTTTTTTTTCTTCAGCAGGGAGAAAATACTTATCTTTGATAGGAGCTCCTTTTGTTCATTAATATATCTCTCCAGCAGTACAGGAAGAATCATAAAGAGGCAGTGGGCAGTTCAGGGCTACATTCCTGCGAGTGGATGTTAGCAATCTGTATAAAAACTACACACAGAGCACCAGTGTTTCATGCCGCTAATGCAGGTACATTAAAAATTAGTGAGAGCCTTTTTTCTTTCTTCCAACCATTGCTTTTTATTTTTACATATCAACAGCCATTGACTTTGAAATGTGACAGGAAGGCTTCATGATACGCCTAACACTGCAGAGTTTAAATCCCAGCACAAAAGCTGTGTGGTTTTTGGATAAACCTAACGTTACAGCAAACAGCATCAAGGGATTGGTGGGAATGTAAGACAAAGAAACATTTTTATAAGCTGCGGTTGCACTCGGTGCTAGTGTCCATGCATTGTCTTTTACCTGCACCCTGAATATGTTTCTTTTTGAAGGAACTTGCACAAGGAGCAGAAAGAAGAGCAGTGTGGGATTGCTAGGCAAAAGCAGAACTGGAGGCCTGAGGTACAGGGGAGGGTGCAATTCCAAGAGCAGAGGTTGGGTCACCGCCTTGGGGAATGGGGATCACCAGTCGTTGTCTTCTGTGTCCAACACTTTTTGCTCCCACAAAGCGTTCAAGATGAAATCCAGGTGCCTGCTCACAGGCCTCAGGCTGCCACGGCTGCTTCTCAGCTGCCTCTTCCCGAACCGACCGATGGGGCGAACGCCACGGCCCACGTACCAAAAAGGATCGATCTCAGGACCTGGAATTCAAAGCAGTCAGTGAAGCATCTTACCACTGTACTTAAAGGTAGCATTTCCTGAACATCTTGAGGGTGTTAGATGGCTTATTTGTAGCCCAGGGGAAAAAAACAAGGGGAGAGGCTGCAGCCAGACACACAACTTCCTAGTTCCTTTGAGGGTCACCTGCCATGTGTAGAGCCCAAAGGAAGAGGGTTCAGATGCAAAATTAATTTTCATACACCTGGGCCGCAACCTGCAATTTGAACATAAGCCAAAGTACCCATCAATTCAGGAGGGCACAGCGTGCTTTAAAACTGATCCGAACCCTGGAAGAGGTTACAATGCAGCCTACGTCCAGAAAGACCACAGTAGCTCCCTGTACCGCCACTTTTAAACTGTCCTCTCTTGGCTAAAGTCCTGAAGGTCCTACTGCCTAGCCTCTGTTTCTGCTGTATGCACCACATACGGTATCTCTACAGGCTAACAAATCCACTGGATTGCAGAGGGGGCTGCTAGGTGAGAGGTAAACATAAAAGGCTGATCCTTGTTCACTTAGGAAGTTGTTTTCATGGATGACTTTTTTCTTTTAATGCATCTAAAATACACTTGACTTATTTTTATAGTCTAGTTTTAGAGCAGGTGTGGAGAGGGGTGTAGTTGTATTAAAAGGCTAAGATAAAGCAACAGGGAAAATCTACAAAGCACTGGAGATGATGCCACCCCAAGGAAATGCCAAATCATTCCAAAGCCGGATGACTGTCAGGAACAGGAATAAATTTCAATTTAAGTGCATTATATATCATCCAAGTCATACGAAAGTCTCAGGCAAGGCAGCAGGATCTTCCCCTGTGCATTTTGATGCTTGAACAGAGAAAATAAAAAATCCACTTTGGCTGTGAATTTCTCCATAAATACATCTTGTAAGTCTTCCCATACAGTATTTAACACCCATCCTGTCCACCAAAACCCAAGTAATTTCATTTTTTTCACCTGGGTACCTAAAAACTGAGGCTTTGCACATCCCTAGTTCTCTTTGAAAGGGGAAAGGTGAGCCGCTGAGAGCCCACACGCCTTACTCCACACCCACCTCTCTCCCGCTCCACATACAATTATCAGCCTTTGCTCCTTGGGGGGAGATTTCCTGATAAAGATTTTCTCAAAAATCTTTTGGACTGTGTGTTAGCTTTTACTTGGGAGATACGGTATTGTCCCTCACCCGGCCAGGCTCAGTTCCTCACAGCATCTCTGAATGGAGACGCTTCAACCACTTGTATTTTGCCTTTCAGAGAAGTCATGGTTCCAGACAGAAATGAAGATATCTGTAAAGCAAACTTAAGCTTCTGGCCCTTGCTTTCTTATTACTTTATATAAGTAGTTGTGAACTACCCCAAGTCTACAGAACATCGCTTAAAATTTGATGCTTAAATATTCAGTGTATACTGCCTGTCAGTCTTTTGTACATTAGTGTCTCCTCTGGTATTTATCAAAAACTACACTATTTCCCTTGGTTAATTAAGGGCTGTGAGAAGGAGATTAAGTTCTGTATATGCTCTTACAAGTGTAAATGGAAGTACAGGACCCCACATCCCCACATGGATTTGCTGCTGAACTTTGCCTGACAGCCCGACCCTGATCCCTCAATGCACCAGAGACCGCGCGGTCACCATATGGGAGTCCACTGCATTACATCAGGTGAGACTCATACTTACTTCTGTTGTCTATCTGATGTTTAAATGGCCTGCTCTGTCCTGAAGCAAAGCTGAGCGATACCAAGAGCACCAGAACATAGATAGTGACCAGCTTTAAGTGCTTGGGTGACCACTGGGCACGTGGTGTCCACGAGATCGGATGCCACATGATGAAGCGGTGGTGGGAAGGCTGTGAGGAGAAAAGTAAACATGGGGAGCACATATGAGTTAAAGCTATCAAGGTGAAGGAAGGTGTCAACTGTAACAGCGTGTTCCTATCCATCAGAGCCATTTCATGACTTAAGTTCTGTGAAACACTGACGCTGGGGATGCGCTGGGTATTTCTGTTTGAAGGCAAAGGCTATGCAGTGAGCCATCTACTGAGGCAAGTCTTGCAACTCGAGTGTTTTCTCACCAACAGTGAAAGCCCCTGGCACGGCTTCACAGGGCACGCGAGTCCTGGCCCTGAGCTTGCTGCTGACTTTCTGTGTGGCCCTCTGTATGACCACGCGCATTGGCCACCAAAGTGTGTTTGAATCACTACCTCCATCATCCTTCCCTCACTTGTAAAATATGTCTAACATTCGCATTTTAATCAATCTCTTTACAACTAAATGCATTAGAAAGTCTTACTGAAAGGGAACGCTTCTCCCATGCCCGCTCACCCTTTCACAGCCAGCATGCAAAAGTACTATTTCCAGTTATGGTTTCCACTGTTAGATGTCCCGATCCTGTAAATGTGTCCAGATGCAAGCAGATGGGAAATCCCCCCGAGAGAAGGGCTGTGCAGAACAGAAGGTGCTGAGTCGGGAAAATCGAATCCGGGAGGTGAAGGATCCCAGGCTCCGGTTACCACTGGTACCCCGTCTCTGGCACTTTGGACAAGTTTCCTCGCAGCAGCTCTCCCAGCTGTCATGCTGGGTACCTTCTAACGTGCAAGGTCTGCCTATGCATTTGACAGCCTGGAGCCTCTGCCTACAGGAACTCTGTTTGCTTAAGCATCACTTATGGTAGCTATACAGCTACAGAGCTATAGGAAATCCTCTCAGCTACACCTAAACAGAGGCTTCTCCCCATGTAAGGGTGGGATTTTTCCCCTGTTGCTGCCTAAGCACTGTGCTTCACTAGGAGCAGAGCAGAAATTAAAATCTTTTGATGCAAGATGCTCCCAAGCACACCGCACAGGTAACACGACAAAAGCGCATGGAGAATCTGGTGTCTTTCATTAAAATGCAAATTCAGAAGCTCCTTAACCCCTAGCATTCAGTGAAGGTTTGTCTTTTTTTTTTTTCCCCACACTGACAGTCACTTAACAGACAGCTTAGAGGAAAGTGATTTTCACCCATAATTTCAACAGAACTGTGAATTAACTTTTTCTAACTTGAATATCTCATAACAATCATGACTAAATGGTCTTAGCACGTAAAACCACATGGGATGAATTCTGCCTCCAGTTCAGCTGGTGTACATCTCTTGTTACTCCGTGTTTAGCAAAGCCTTAAGTTCAGTTAGACAAAAAGAAGATGTTTTGAGGAATGTCTCCGGTGTGCTTACAGGGTTGCTGACAGGCTTTCCAGATTACTTGCTGTCTGGCTTTGTGTCTTGTTTTTCTGGGAACTGAGTGACAGAAAGGAAGATTTGCCTTGAGCTCATTGTTGATAAAAGACAAAAATAAAGGGGAAAGCTTTTAGCACATCCTTTTTCCTAAGCAGTGCTGTGTCTCTGTCTCCACCACCTGGTCCTGTGCCCGCATCAGCCATTCCGGCCACTTCCAGAGTGCCGTTACTTACGAACTTTTTGCTCATACTCTTGACCTGGCTAGGATTTATGTGAAGCACATGGCTCCCACTGCTCCTCAGTAAGTAACATGCCATCCCTAAATAATTAGGGGGCTCAGGACCTCCAATCCTCCCTAATTTTTCCTCCTCCTAATTGTCCCATCCCTGTTTGTACGGGGAGAAACTGAGGCACAGATAATGCCACAAACTTGACGGTGCATGTTGCTGAGCATCTCTAACTCCAGGATAAGCACAAAAACTTGGTTACCCACTCTCAGTCCTTTCATGAGTAATGGGGCTGGGAGATGGTCTGTGATCTCCTCAGGTCCAGACCTGCCTTAGCCCACAGCCCTGCAGCTTTCTTCCAAAGGGAAAATAAAAAAAACCAATACCTCACACAGTCAGTCTGTATATGCTCTCCATTTCCATCAAATAATCACCAAAAATTTTAAAGCCTTGCTAGTTTCAACAAAACTTGACACAATTAAAAGTTTCAGGAATAATTTTTCTCCTGGAGCTCAGCAAAAGTCGGCACCACTGCCAACTTGGTCAACTTGCCACTTCTGCTTGGTCCGTAAGCAGAAAGAGCCTTTAAATTTTGGCTGAGCGACATCTATGACAGCGGTCTGGCAATTTCCGTCGATGTGAGAGGAGAAAGTTACAGCATGTTAAAGCCACTACTAAAGTTACAGTGAAGCAGTATCACAGCTTGCTGCAGGTCACACAAGCAGTGGGAGACCAGCCTGGCTCTCCCCCTGGGCACACAGGGGCTCTCAGCACACCAAACTCAAGCTCTGCTGCAGATCCATCTGGTCTAAACCTACCATGGATGGCCTCAGAAGACAAGGTGCTATTAACTCTTTTAACCCTAAAATAGCATCTTACTCGAGATCAGCGTCTGTGTGCAACCCCCTCCGATGCAAATGCAAATAGCTTTCATGTTTGAAAGCAGTATTGGAAATCCCCACAAGAGATCAAACCCCGGGTGAATCCAGGCCTGGGACCATGGCTCATTTCAGGGTTGAGCAGCACAAAAGTGCACTGCTGTGCTGCAGGTTCCTGCGTGTGCGCTCCCCTCAGGGGCACAAGACTGCCCGCAGGTTCAGCCGTGTCACTTCAGCACAGTCTCCTTTGCTGCAAAAACTGGACAAAAGTTTCTAAGCACAGAGGACAGCTATGTACATTCATGTAGAAAAGCTGAAACCCAAAAAGAAAGAAGGAAATCCAGCAAGAGCGAGCCGGGACAAGCGCTGAAGCAGCTAGAGGGAGGCACTCACCTGTTTGCACCAAAGCCGCTCCTCAGGTAGCAGCCGCTCCCAGCAGAAGCAGGGCAGCTGCTGGGGGCTTGTGCCTTTTATGCCAGAGGGAAGTGGGCTTGAAGCGGGGCGGGGGAGTCAAGAGGTGGGCCAGGAGGACGTCAGCACTACTAGCGAGCAAAATTTAAATTTACAAAGGGAGGGGAAGAGAACTGTGGCTCTATTAGAAAGCCATTGATCAGCGCAGGGAGCAGGAGCTGAGGGCGGCACCAGGGGATTGCAGGGGGGGCCTGACAGGACACCTGGCTGAGGCCCCCCTGGCCCACCAGGAGGAGAGCGGAGGGGAGGGGGCCGATGCCACGTCCCTACGGATGGGAGGACACGGGCAGACGGGAGCAGCACCGGCTGCCATGCTCTCTGCACAAGAGAGCCAAGCTCTCTGAGCTGCCTGGCTGAGCTGCGCTGTCTGAAGCGCGCGTCTGCAGGGGGAAAACACTCATGGCTGGGGATGAGGTGTGGGGAGAAAGAGGAGACGGACGGTGGGAAGCTCTCAGGGCCAGCAAGCTGGAGCAGCCAGGCCACACGCCCCTTCCCAGCCCTTGCTCCTCTTGCTGTTGTCCCGCCTCTGCTTTTTACTTGGGATCTTACCTGACTGCAGCTCTTGTCCCGTTAAGCCCCTAACCCATGGCTGCGGTCAACTCACCCACACATAAGTTTTAGGCCATACTGCAACACAGCGCCCAAGCAGCTGATGAAATCAGTTGTGATTCAGTGCTTAAGCAGGTGCTTACCAGTTTTGTAGCAGAGGAAATTTCATCTGCATGAGGCTAACATCTCGAGCAATACTGTATTTCTACAATAGGCATCTCTTCTGTGCAGCTCTTTTTAACACTCTCTCTCGACTAATGTGTCATCGCAGTCTTGCTGTTACAGATCTCACTGCTTTAATAGCTAAGACCGTGTTTACCATGCAGGTTTGTAGAGGAGCAGCAGTTGAACTGGCAGGTGTTTCACTCCTTCACCGTCCCGCGGAGAGGCTGAGATGTGAAGCGTTACTGGGCTGCCTGGGGACCACGGGCTCTCTTGCAGAGATCCTTGCAGACGCAGGGTTGTGCTCCGCTCCTGGTGAGAATGACTACCTGAAGAAACAATTTTTAAAGCTGTGCTTAGAAGAGGGGGCTCTGAGGCATGACCTGGTCCGTAAGCTGAGACTGGATAGGAAATGCTGCAATCCCATTAAGATGAAGTGGAAGTTCAATAGCAAATCTGTTGTTTAGTTTTTCTATAAAGATGCTTCCAGCTGGGAAAACCTCGAAGTATAAATGACACTATTTCACTGCAGCCACCTCCCAAAAGAAATGAGACTTTTTTTCCTAGGGGCAATTTCTTGAGGTACTTGTACAAGGAAGCATGATTGAAATTTTGCCTGGCCCTGCCCTTACTTAGTATCCAGGCATCGCGTAGATGACCCCACCACCACCACTGCGGGCTATGGTCACTAATTGTGGGATTAAAATGAATTTCTCATTTATGTGTAATAGTTTGCTCTATGGACATGTGGATGAACACAAATGGTAAAGAAGCCTGAGAAATACTCTTCCATTCTCCAATTTCCACCTAGTAACAGCTAAAAGAAGTATCTTCCTCATCCAAGTTTTCAAGAGTTTACTCAGACTACTCAGGATTACAGTTGCAAAATATGAAGAGCACTTCAAGTCCATGATAGCACAAAAGGTCCTTCTACAGCTAACACAATCAATAATGTATATACACGCTTTCTTCAGCAACCTCCTTTTAGCGTATTCCCTTTGAACCTTGCAAACGCTCCCTACCTAAAAATCAATCTGCATCCAAGAACCAGGCAGTGGCTGTGCTTCCGCTGTGCTAATTTTGTGTGCACGCGTGGAGAGGCTATCTTCTTAGTAAGTAAAACCCTTCATGGTTTTGCATCGTAGATCTTTTCCCTTACTGCTCTTCACATTGATTTTGACCAGAAAATGTGGGTATCCTTTCTTGATCTCTAGTGGGCAACTGCTGGAGTGAGGGCTTTTTCTCTCCAGAATATGTAGGACCCTGTCTTGTTTTGCTGTTTTGCTAAGTGATCCTATCATCTCAAAACAGAAGTAAAAGCCATTTTCATCCCATTTACTCTTTCTAGTCTTGCTGGCACTGCAATGCCAAAGCCTTTCAATAGCACAGATCTTTTACACCAATTGACACCTGCATGGAAGTTACCATAGAAAAATAAAACTGTAAATGTCTTCATGTTAACATGGTTTGCTTATTGGTAAATGCTGCCTGCACAATAATATGCCATACAAACAAAAATCATTATTAGGAGAGCCAGCACTTAAAATGCTCTAATATGATCAGCTGCCTTCATTCTGGCCTCAGGTCCATCTACTGCAGTATCTTGGTTTTGAGAGTGGCCAGCAGAGAACACCTAGGGAAGAGTCTAAAAACAGGGCAGCATATTTTGACATTCCCCACTAGACTATTCTCCCAGGCCCTTGAGACTTGTAGTCTAGAGGCTTCCCAAGCCAAATGTGTCTTTGTGGTAGGTAGCCCTTCATGGACTACTTTTCTTTCACAGTTGCTTCTTGAACCCATGTAAATTCTCAGCATCCACAAAATCGTGTGCCGAGGACTCCACAGCTCTCTCCCTGCTACAAGAAGGATCAGGGCCATGCGTCTGTTCCGGACACACTCCTCTCCAGTTTCAAGGTTTCATTTTTGCTTTCAGTCATTCTGCCTTCATGAAAGGCTACTATAAAATGTTCTAAGCAATGAAGACTAATAAACTATGTGACAGTCTGTTTAAATGAGCCTCATCAGGCATTTCTCTTACCAAAGTACTATTTTACTCCATCCCCATTGACTGTAAGTTACCATTTCTTTCCACCAGACCATGACTGAACTACCAGAGTACTATGTATAGTACTCAGAAGCTTCACAGAAATCATCCTGACTTCCCAGGGTCTTTTCAGGCAGTTGTGATTTTATTTTATTTTGTTATCCCATTCATAGCAGGGCTTATGCTTTAGCTGAGGAAAGCAAGTCAGCTCATGCAACACAGAAATGGGAAAGCGGCTCAGACTTGGGAGGAACTGGGAAAGAGCTCTCAGGGGAAAGGGGGTCATGAAAGAGTGAACCAGGAAGATTATTTAGAGGACAGCTTGGTCTGTAGTGAAGGGGCAGAGGTTTGCRTGTTAAAACCTCCATCCTTCTTCTGTGTTTGAGTGAGGGGCTGGGCACATGCTCTCTTCTTTGTGGATGCCGATGGGAAGGTCTCAGGCCCCCATCACTTCCTTGCCCCACACGCGACCAAGGACTCCTGCATGTAAAATTCCTGCGCAGGTTATGGGAACCAGGAGCGAGGCTGAGCCTGCTGTTAGCYGGAGTGTCTCTGTGTCTCAGAGGGACAGCTGACCAGGGAGACACTGCGGGATGCAAATTCTTAGAAAGGCAGCAGAGATACAGGAGTGAAGGGCTGTGGGAAGGAAAGCAACTTCCCAAGGCTCAGGAGAGGTCGGGATCCTGGGCAGGAAATGGTGAGGAGGATGAATGGTGGCAATGGGAAAGGATCTCCTGGAGGTTGGAGTGACCCAAGAGGACGAGGTCTAGGGAGCCTGCCATGGAGGAATATTCTTTGGGGAGACAGCACCAGAGACCAACACTGAACTACAGTTTTGATACCAAAGTCTACCACCTAGTCTGCCCAAAGAACTAATCCTTTCTTCTGTATTTCTTTTGCTGGTAGGAGCCTTCCACAAACAGAAGGTAAAAACCACTAAAGCAAAGGCATTTGATGCAGCTGGATGGAGAAACATAAATATATTTTTTCCAGCCCACCACTCTCATTGTTTCTCGTACCAGCATGTGAATAGTTTGCAAGTGCCGTGGTGTTGAACCTCTGCCTGAGCTGTGCATCTGCCCAGCCTTCTGTACTGGGGTAGAGCATGACTTCTGTGTGTGAAATTAAACAAAACACTGCCGTTCTGGTTTTGCCTATCCTTGAACAAGAGGGAGTGATAACACTGACATTTGTGCTGTCTGGAGCTGGAAATTCTTAACTGACATTAACTAGGAAATAATTTATCATAGATTGATAAGAGGCTCAGTTGCACTAATTGGGTTTGGAAGATTGATGAAAAGTTGTATTCAATGCCATTCAGAAAACCATGACAATTCAAGCAACTAGACGAGACTGTTAATTATGTGCAGCTTTACACAGAAGCCATTTTCTACTAACATTCAGGTGCAGAACAAAGCCAGGACTGGCTTTATTTTGGAATGATTTTTTTCTTTGAGAAACAGGACCATCTACTGGTTAACACAGAAATTATCTTCTTGCTTTCAATCATTGTTGAGCAAGGAATGAACCCCCACAGGTTTCAAACAAAAGCATGTGTATCTTGAAAACTGACCATGTTGTGAAGCTAAACCAAACTGCATACAACCCAGATTCTGATAAATTAGACTGGATATCCAGATGTTTGCCACCAGCACAGTTCCCGGTTTGCACAGTTCTCCCAGTTAGCACATGCTTACTGGAACAACTTGTTAGCAGCTGGGCAGCTCAGGCACAGGCTACAGCTCAGGACACCCACCAGTCTCCCCAAGCCGTTCCTCAGCATGCTGCGGAGGCTTTGCACCAGAGTTAGAACTCRGATGGAAAAATACGAGTTAGGCTTGGCATGGTTACAGCCACCTTCGAAACTATTTTGCTGACAGTGCAGATGGATAGATGGAAGATTTCTTCTGAAACTCTCGCTATTCTTCCTCCCTGCTAGAAAGCCACCAGACAGCCTTCTGCACAGTGGTTYAGGATGTGCATCTTCCAAACACAGCTGCATATTGTAGGTAGAGGCATGTCRCAGAAGCAGGGAAGATTACAGTTCAGGAAAAAAAAAATCAAGGATGGAAATATTTTTGCCTGTCTCTCAAGCATCCAGCACCTGGATGGTATTTTCAGGATGCCAACATTAGGCCAGCAAAGGTATGCCTCTGGCACTGGAGTGGGGCAGAATTTGTGTAAAGAGTAGTTGCGTTGCTGGAATACAGGATGGAAATTAGTGCTACGACATGCCATTTGCACATTTCATGCACGATCACTTTCCCAGGCAACTTAAACTGCTCTTTGAASACTGCGTACTTCAAGCAATAATTGGGTTACCAGGCTGTTGTGGAGGACAGTTCAGCACAAAAGCTTGCCATGTTCTGCTAGGGCAGACCGCAAGACCAGGTCCAGGGAATCTGCCTACAGGAGCAATCCTTAATTAAATTAAGAGGCCTTTTGGCTTTGTAAAGGCTCCTAAGCAATAAAACTTGCAATATTAGAGTGCTGCACATGAAAATATAGTAGTAGTAGTATATATTAGAACAATGTCTATAGGAAATGAAAAACAATGTTGTTCRTGCCAGTTATTACAGAAGGGATCGAAGGCAGCTGAAGGTAACAGCMGCCTTCTGTGTGCACACATGCAAAGACAGATGTCATACAGAGTCCTAAACTAAAGCAGAGCTTTAGCCCCTACCATGTGGTAACTTGTTTTTTTCCTGATGCATGGCCTTCTCACGGTATTCCAGGCCCATGTTTCCAACACAGCAATTGTCTGGAAGAACAAAGTTTCTCCCGCTGGTCTGGGTTACTCACTGCTCCTGAAGGGCAGCTGAAGTACKTCTGAGAGTACCCAGTGAAGGTGCGGTTCTGCACTAGGGTGACAATTTTCACAAAAGTGTACTTTATGGCTTCAGTATGTCGTATTTTTCATCTGCATGCCAGTGAGTCCCTGGTTTTAATCCGTGCTTCTTATCCAGTCATAAATAACCTCTAATGATTCACATACAGCTTGACAGATGAACTGAAATACAGTAAAAGGCAAGCAAGGGGATCTCTAATTGCTATTCATAACCAGGTCTTGCAACTATTACACTTAAATAGCTTGAAGCCATGATCAAGATAATGAGAGATTATGTTCTTCTGTTCCTGCACAATAGTTGCCAGGTTATACGTTAGTCATGGAAAGGCAAGAGTCTCATTCCCAATCCATTGCTTAAACCCTGATGTCTAATAGGTATTAGCAAATCAGATTAACTCCAGCCTCAGCTCTAGGACGATTAGCCGTAATCTGAAACTTAACACCCTAAGCAACACCACCTTTCGCTTCCACTTAGGTTTTAAACCWCTTTTAACTGCTTCTACCCTTTTTGTTTGCTGCTGTGCCATGTCTGCTTGGCCCACCTTTCAGCCTGGTGCAGCTGGAAGCCCTCGCAACCGGRACCTTCACAGGTCTATTGCCACGAGTGGCTGCTCAAGAGCAAYGGGAAGGAATCAGTCAGGACAAAGGACCTCAGGACAGCTGTCAAGGGGCAAAAGCAGGAGAAGCACATCTCCAGCAGGATGCCACCTGTCTCTGCCCGCAGTGACCAAAGTTTGGTACAAGGCGCTTGCACAGACTGTATTTATGTCAGACCTAAGTGTCGGACATGACACGGAGACCTGCAGCTCCCTCTGAGGAGGACAGCAGAGGGAGRGCTCTTTGCATTGACACAGCCCCACAGAGACCCCATGCCAACACATGTGGCCTCTGCGGCAGGCTGCCAAGGGAACAATAAGGGTGCTGGCCACCGCCTCTGTTTTAGTTGCTGCCCAGTGCATGCCAAGCCGTGCAATTAGGATTTGTTTCCATTCCCTCTGCAGTTGTCAAGGTTTGCACTTAAGAACTATTCATTGTGGTTTCATTTTAAGGACAACAAAGTCACATCTTCTTGGCTTATAAAGGGGCTTTGTTGTTTCCCAAACATTTTTCTGTAAACTGTATGATGAATCCCACAGATGCCCAATGAGCCCATAGGCCCAGGTTAACCCTGCAGTGAGTACTAGAAATACAAAACTATTTTAAATGCATGAGAATTCAATGTAAGCACAAGAACCGCCACACTGAGCGGAGAACTCACCTACACCTGCAGACTCAGAGTTGGGTTTTGTGTCTGAAGACCCCTGTCCTCTCATCCATGGCCAGGCCTGTCCCCAGCCTCTGTCCTCTTCAGTCGTCCCAGCACAACTGTTGCAGGATTATGCAAGTGGAGTGGATCTGAGGTTTTAACCTTTGAGTTTATTTTTTAACTCAAATCAGTTTGCTGACCTGGCTCATCACGATGCCCCACAGACAGCGGTACTAGCCCAGCCAAGGTAACAAAAACCAGTGGCTGGGGGGAAAAAAGGGATGACAGGCCTGCTTTGCTGCTGAGGAAAAGTTTCATGAGATGATGATGGAAGAGCAAAAGATACAACAAAATTTTGCAGAGAGATGTAGAGTTTGCAAAATGCATCAGAGCCAAAAATTCCCCACATTAGTAGTAACGTAAGTTCTCTGAGAGAGGTGCTGGAGACATCCTGGGGACATGTCCCTGAGGATGGGTGGCCTGAGCTTGCTCAACCTGCCCAGAAGGTCTCTCAGTGTCTAGCTCTGCGTCCTTAATCTACAGACATTGTCCAAATTGTGGCATGCCTCTGGGACTGAAGCAGGTGCCTCAAGCTCTGTAATTAGCATCTCCCCATCCTCCCATTACTGTCCCAAGAGTGCCTTTTGCAGCTGCGTGGGAAAGACTTGGACAACCCCTCTCTACAGCCCATACTGCAGTGAAAGGCTTCATCAGCGATGGTAGCAAAGGGTGAGCAGAGGTTTTGTACCATGGCAAATGGCCCCGCTTTCCCCACGGGAAAAAGAAAAGCTTCCTTGCAAAGTACCAGGACCAGAAACTTTCTTAGACCAATGCACGCTGACATTCACAAAACTACTGCAGTGCTGATCCAGGTCTTGGATCACAGAAGAGAAATATCCCTTTGATTTAAGCGGACTGAAGTTTAGTATAATAGCCAAAAAAAAAAAAAAAAAAGGCAGAAATATAGGTTCTGGCAGTTGTGCCAATGCAACTAGGTTATTGTACATCTGCAAAGCCATTAATCATCTCCTGAGGACTGGCAAGCTTTGTAACACAAGCGCACCTTTTTAAAGGCAAACTGCCACCCCAGCCCCACGTAAATGGCAGCGGTCCGTCAGCCAGCGGGCAGCTGTCGAACGCGGAGCCCTGTGGGGCCACGCGGCCCGCCAGCCACGGCGGTACCCGGGGCGTGCGGGACGCAGCGGCTCCGCCTCGCTGGCAGCGCCCACCTGGAAGGAAGGGTGAGCGCGTGAACCTGCACACAAAGGGGGAGACACGGGCCCTTTGCGGGGTGCTAACTGGCTCCCCCAATTTTCGTGCGTGTCGAGCAGTGTTTTGTCCAGCGAGGTAGGCCTGAAGGAGGGTTTTATTCCAAGGTGTTTGAGTGGCGAAGAGGAAGAGGGAAGCACCCTCCCAGTTTCTTAGGAGCTAGCTTGGGATCCCAATTAGCTTGGGAAGACGCAGGGATACCAGGAAGCGGCACCACCCAACCCAACGGCACGTGAGCAGGGTGTCACCCGCCGGGGCCTGTGCTGTCCCCGCGGGCCGGGGCAGGCAGCCACGCCAGGCGGGCAGCGGCTTCAGCGACCGGCCAGCACCGCTTTTGGGGCCCCTCCCGCGGGGAACTGGGCTGCTGAGCTGGTGATTTCCAGCCGCCCGGCGCCCCTCGGGGAAGGCAGGGCTGCGCGAACACGCAGCCCGACCGTGAAGCAGCGCCCCGGCCCCACCACCTGCTGCCCCGGCCGGCGGGACGCGGCCGCCGCCTGGCGCGGCGCGGTGCGCTCCGGGCACTGTAGTCCTTCGGCCCGGAGCGACGCTCGGCGCTCGACGGCCGCCGGGCGCGGGGGGACTCTCCTTCCCGTGAGGCAGCGCGGGGGCGGCGGTGGCCATCACGTGCCTGGCGCGGCCCGGGMGAACCGCCATTTTATGAGGAAAAACGGCGGCCGCTGCCCGTTAGCGGTAGTGCGGGGCGGTGTGCCGGGGSTGCCGTGGGTGAGGGGCGGGGGCCTCCCACCCCCCTTTATTTCCCTTTGCGCTTTCTCCTCCTTTTAGGCCTTCCTCTCTCTCTTCCCCTTACCTCCCTCTCAGATTCGCCCCCCTCCCTCTGCTTTTATTATCCCTCCCCTCGCTTCCTTCCCCTCCCTCCCCGCTCCCTCCCCTCCCCGCTCCCCGCCCCCGCTGGCACTGCGGAGCCGGAGACTTGACCCGAGCGGACCCAGCCGCGGCCTTTTCCCCGCCTGCTCCAGCCTCTCGCCGCAGAGTCGCATGTCATCTATCCAGAACCTCCAATCCTTCGGTAAGAGCCGCCGCCGGCCGGCACCGCGCCACCCCCTCGTGCCGCAGGGAGCCCCACAGTCACCCCCTCGGCAAACCCACCCCGCGGCTGTGGCTGCCCCCGCCATCCCCTCCTCGGCCCGCTGTCCGTGCTGCCGCCCCCGTCCCCCGGCATCGCCCTGCCCGCGCTTTCCCGAGGGCCCCCGGTGCGTCGGTGCCCCCCCGCCGCGGTGACATTGAAGCCGTTGCTGAGCGGGTGTTGCCACCCCCGGCGCTGCCCGCGTTACTCTGTGAAGGCAGCTCTGGCTGCTCGTCCTTGTCCTCCCGGGGCGCCGGCGGAGAGACATCGGGTGGGAGGCTCATCTCCCTCCCCGTTTCCTCCCTTTCCGCTCCCGTAGGAGATGCTGCCAGCTACAGTGGTCTGACRCCCCGTACTGCGCCGTTTGCCTGAATGGCTGGTAGCACCCCAAACTGGGCTTTTCTGTCAACTCTGCTGTCCCAGAGTTGTAATCTTTGTGGGCAGAGGGAGTCTAGGGTTCTTATCCTCTG
The DNA here is from genome assembly GCA_030449065.1 of Oceanodroma leucorhoa. NCBI lineage: Eukaryota > Metazoa > Chordata > Aves > Procellariiformes > Oceanodroma > Oceanodroma leucorhoa. The sequence continues at coordinate 385,830 of JASVER010000198.1, read as the reverse complement.
CTAAGGAAGGGAATGATCTCCTCAGTTCCAGTTGTTGATTTGCCGCCTCATCTTATCCATACCAATGTCCTAAAACCTGATGTATGCCCTGCAAAGGGTATTGTTTCTATAGATGGAGCTATAGAGATGGTAGGTCATTTCTCTTGTGTTAGCGGGGAAGTTTACCGTGCTGGGCCATGGTTCTYCACCTTCCTTATCTATAGGCAACAGAAGTGAGCAAGTAAACMCTTTATATGATAATGTTGTCAGGCTTTTGTTCTCAGTTTTGTCTCTAATCTTCTGCAGATATAAGCTACATGAGAAGGTTATGTTAATCACGATTTGGGAGCTGATCCTGTGCTTAGGAAGGTGCTGCCTGAAGGATTTGTTTGAAGTAATCCAGTGTTAACACCTACAGCGCTGGCTTATCTCCAACCTAGAATCCTAAACTCTGCCAAGTGAGCTTCATGCTCGAGTACCCTTTTTTTTTCACCTTTTGTTTGACTGAAATTTTCTTTTAGTGTTTGCCCCGCAAGCTGTGGGGCACAGTGAAATTCAGCATGTTTTAACAAATGCCTTAGTAGAAATTAAGCCAGTCAAGCTTCCCAGTGCTGTAGTTCTTCCCTGTGGTGCTTGCATCCTCGTGATGCTTTCAGAGCCTTTAACGCTCTTCTCATTCTTGTTTCTACAAGGGTCATTCTGTCTGCAGCTGAACTGCTTCTCTTCCTGTTTCTGCTGAAGTTTTATTCTTTTGGGGTATTTGTTTCAAGTGTATGGCAAAACTTGATTACTGTTTTTAGGTTTGAGTTTTGGATGGAAGTTTGGGAAACTGTAGCTTGCATGGCTGTTCAACCTGCACTTTCTGAAGATTGGACTCTTTAATATGATTCGGATTAGTATCCAAAAACTACTTGTGATTCGTTTTAAAAAAAAAAAAGTAATACTTAAAGTACATCATGCTTCAAGATTTATTTGGAGCTACTGATTAGCAAACTTGTAAGGCTATCAAATTTCTTGATAGAGTGAATGTTAAATATATWTTTGTGGAGAACAGAGAATAAGGAGTATAACCTGGAAACCCTTCTTTTTCCTAAATGCCTTCCTGTTTCACCTGTGCTAAACAAATTTAAGCTTGGAAGAATTTGAGAACTGACCTTTCTATAGTCAAAGCCTAAATGAATTTTGTTACAATTCTTGCGTAAACCTACTGACTGGCAGAGGGGTCCTGGTTTACAGACAGCCTCTGACGTCTGTTAGTGTCTGTTGCTGTGTTTTGTTTACACTAGTAGCCAAGAATTACATCCRTGCCTTAAAATGTTGGTAGTGTGGTAGTTGTCACAATATAAGAATTCTGTTCTGGACCTGTAAAAGAATGTGTATRCAAGAGCTTTTTGATTTTTCTGTACTTACGAGGTGATCTGATAAAAGATACAACTTCTGTATTTCACTTAAAATGCATGTGGCTGTCTAAAACTTATGTGCACTTGATGTTCTCCTGGAACCCTGTTTTCAGGATTTACGGTTTGCAAGAAATAGCAAAGTAAATTGATACTGTAGCTGAGAATTGTTCGTATCCGGGAAGGCATTGAAGAAACTGGCGTGGTAGTTGAGAGCCCTATGCTGAGTTAGTAGGCTAGTGAGGCTTAACACAGCTGTAGAAAAAAGAACTGTGATTTTAACAGTGTATTTTTAAACAGGGAGAAAACAACAAGATTATCCCCTAAATAAAGTGCTCTGTGAAGTGAGAAACTTACCTGTTAGTTTTTGAGTTTGGGTGTTTTCCTTTGTGGGAATTACATGAATCTTTTTCCTCCTGCAGACCCCTTTGCTGATGCAACAAAGGGTGACGACTTACTCCCGGCGGGGACTGAGGATTACATTCATATAAGGATCCAGCAACGAAACGGAAGAAAGACACTAACAACTGTTCAGGGAATTGCAGATGACTATGACAAGAAGAAACTTGTGAAAGCTTTCAAAAAGGTGAAGTTGCTGATTTGATTTAATAATAAAGATATTATATGAGGGCGTATGACAGCTTTTAATACTAAGTAACAGAAGAATTTGTTTTATTTCATTCGTGCCAGTGCATGTCGCTTTCATATTCAGGTTGATCCCTTTCCCTGTCTTTCTCAAAATTCCTGTCAGTRTCTAGTGACACTGATTTTTGCTAAAAAGTTAAACGTTTCTTTCCTATAAAGAAGTAAATAAAATATATTYGGAATGTTTCATTAAAATTTCACAGATATCTCACTTTGTTGATGTGAAGACTAAAATCAGTTTAAAGTAGAACTGTTTTTGCATTCCTGCTTCTGTCATAGTTGGGTTGCTGTTGAAATAGAGATCTTGAGTTTCGCCAGGATGAAAATATTTGTTTTAAAATAGTGTAGAGTTGAAAGGCTGTATCTTAAGACTTTGTTTTCCGTTCTTGTAATGAGTGTTGGCCAGTTCCTTCTGCATAGTAGCTAATTCTGTCTTTGCCTGAATTTACCATCAGCAGCTTAGTTTGTGCGTGTATGCATCAGCAGATATATTCCATTTGCTCTCAAAACCAGGGTAAAATAGATCTAGCCTTTGCCTTGCTTGGCATCAGAATTTAGTAAGCAGCTTCTGTGACAAAATTCTGCTGAAAAGACTTACTAAGCAAAATCATAAAGTACATCAGGTGCCTTACAATATGAATGTTTCTCTCTAGAAATTTGCTTGTAATGGTACTGTGATTGAACATCCTGAATACGGTGAAGTTATCCAGCTTCAAGGTGACCAGAGGAAGAACATTTGCCAATTCCTCTTGGAGGTGAGGGACTGCAGATAAATATCTAAACCTCTCTGGAAGCAACAGAGTGACAGGTGGCACTGATGTTAATTAAGCAGCTAAAGATGTCCACTGTAGTTCCTTTATATTTTCAGCCAAAAAGTAAAATGACACTTGCAGAATGAGAGTAAAACTCCAGTAAGAATCAAATGAATGCATTTACCCTGYTACAACGTACCACTTGTTCTCTGGCAGTGCAACCTGAGTTCTTCATTTGTAAAATCAAGTGTTTGATGCAAACTGTAATTTTGAGACTGAAAACACTATAGAGGAAAGAGTCTTTCASCACTAGCTTACTGATGCAAATCGTGATGTAGAGATGTTACACCTTCAAAGAATAAGTGCTAGGACTACAGAACAAGTCAGATGTCTGATAAGGTTTTCTTTTTTGTGTAGTCAGTTCTTCTGCTTGGCCCAGAAGCATTCTGGAAACTAGAAAACTGCTTTATTGAGTATATACTGTATTGCAGTTTAAAGTATAAGATTGTGGTAACTTGATATTACTGTAATACCCTAAGCATGTAAGGTTTACTGAAATATGTTGCTTTTCTCCTTTAGATTGGCATTGTCAAGGAAGAACAACTGAAAGTTCATGGTTTCTAAAATACCTGTACTCCCGTGAAGAACCCTGCAGTATTTGGTCTTACCTAGCCTGGCTCTTCTGTGAAAAATGAATCTTTGCAGTGAATGGACTTCCCTGTTACCCGAACATTTAAAATTTGCTTCAGATTTGTATGACTGCCTGAAACATGTGGTGTGTAGACTAGAAACACATAAGAAAACTTCAGTAAGGTGGTAATGAAGACACTTGTGAACTTTAACACATTTCCAATGGAAATGTTTTAGCAATGATTGTTCAGTTTACTACTCTCCACCTGACTTAAATGTGTGGGTTGTATTAAAATAGTGTGTGTTGTTGGTTAGAAATAAAAGTTTATTCATGTATTTTCTGGGATATCTGAAATGCTTTAGCTTAAGTTTTAAACTAGCGCAGCAGCCTTACTAAAGAATGGCTGAAATGTTTTGTGGCAAGTGTAGCTCACTGCTCATTGAATAAATTGGAAAATCTACATGATGAAGTATTAGCTAATTAATCAGTAGATTATCTTGATGTGATCTTATCCTGTAGCTGTAAGACTAGAGCTTTAAAGTCTTTTGTGCAAGTGTATCTTAGTAGCAGCATGATAAAACATAAATTGTTTGCTGAGTAAGTAACTGGATCTTTTCTAAAATTTACTGCAGTGACTATGAAACATTAGTGTTAAACATAGTAGGACTAAAATAAGCTGAACTCCTTAGGCTGCTATTACTGAGAACATGTTAAACATCTAGGTCTTACATAGTACTCCCAAAACATTTGAAGGAAGTGCATGGGATTTTGTATCTCTTCTGTCCCTGAGTGAAGGGGAAAGACATTGAATTGGCTTCTGTCATGACTGTGCATTTAATGTTGGCAAGCAGAGTGCTTTAATTAGCTGGTAGCCTTAGCTGCGGAAGTAAGGAGGGGAACAGACTCTACACTAACCTTTTTTTTTGCCTGGTGTGAAAAGTTTTGCTGTGACTAACGGTGAATATGGAGGGTTTTGTAATGGGGTTTGGGTGTTACTACAGAAAGCTGATTTAGTCTACTTTTCTAGCAGGCAATTCATTCACTGTGGTCTGAAGTTATAATAGGTTTGTTCCACCATGCTTTTAATCTAGTTTTAGTTAGCTGTAGGCATTTGGTATTCTGCTTTTAAGACATGTCTCTTTACAGAACGAAATGACTTCATTTGGTGAAATATGCAGATCTTATCTTCCTTGTGAGATAGACATGGAAATTTTCTCTGAAACAATTCAAAACATACTGAGCTGGGAAACCATAAGAATAGTGGGAAAAGTTAAAAAAACTTCTTGTAATATCATGTATTCTCTCAAAAGGAAGAAAGAGACATTTCTTTACTGCTAAGACTTACTAATAACTTATTCAGAAAAAAAAAGAACTGATGACTACCTATGTAAACATCAAGAATAGGCAAAACTATATTACTTAATACCACTTGTGCCTGTACTTTGTTTCCTGTTCAGACTTGCATTTCTAAACAGACATGCTCAATTTTAACTCACTTGAACCTTTTTTTTTTTTTTTTTAAGATTTCTGAATTCAGATATGAATCTTTATGGCACTAACAACAATTAGGGGAGCATTATAGAGCATTCATATGGCAATTTCTTTCTCTGTCTGGTCTAGACAATTCCACCTGTAAGAATCCAGTGTCCAGTCTCTCAGTCGCCACAAATTCTGCCTGGTGGTGTTACAGATCTTAACTGTTCCAGAAAAACGATGTTCCAGAAGATTGTATACTGTTAAGGTATAATGTGTTCAGGAGGAGGAGGAGGGAAAGCCTGCTGCAAAACATGAAATACCAGCATGCAGAACGGAAGTCCAAAGAATAAGTCTTACRCAAGTCTTGCACATTAGCAGAATAAAATCATTCTACTGCAAGTTTACCTAGTCCTGATTCATAGATGCTAACGTAATTAATCCTTTGGGGGTACATAGCACTTAGTGATCTTCATTTTATCAAATGCCAGAAAAACTGACATTCTCATTTAAAGCTTGTTCTCCTGCCTACAAGAGGAGAAACAAGCAATATCTTCTCCTATTTCASTGGTGTTACATGAGTACTTCTAGTGGGTTTTTGAATTGGAGATTAACAAATAATTGGCAAGTCTCATGTGTTACTGAGTCAGTCTTCTTTTCAGATGGCATTCCGTTAACTTTTACTACCGAAGCTTGAGTCATTTCTCCGTAGTCATTCTGCTTAGAATAAATAAGAAAAACCTTTGTTTTCTTTCTCCTCATTTAAAAGTCCTTTCTGATAGGAGGAACCTTGCAGTTGACAGGTTGGTTTTTATGCTCTAGTGGAGCTGCTTGTGTTTTGACCTTTGAAGGGCAAAATTAAAAGGAGAGGGWATAAGAAGTAACACATTTGAAGTTTAAATAGATGAGATTTGTTGTGGCAACAAACAATTTAATCTTTCTAGAAGGAAAGCAGAAATTTTTGTCCTTGAAGTGTTTTAAACTAGAACAGTGTCTCGATAAGATTGTAACAAGCCTTGTTAGAAGCCCAAGCCTTTTTGCGTGTTCTAGAGGAAAGGCTTCAACGATTTCGTGGTTTACCATCTTACACTGCAACTTCTTTGTCAAAGCTCAGCCTATTTGGAATATGTATCTATGTTTCAAGAATGCTGATAAACGTGAAAGACTTTGGGAAAGAACTGTTTAAATTACTGCCATGAAAACCTGTTTCCACAGTGAAGGCAGGTTTCAGTCTTTCCATCTATTCCAAAACAGGTTAAAAAATGGTAAAGGATGTGGCCCATAATTGTCGAGACAGTAAAAGGGAGCTAGTAATAGAAAATGCTTTCAAAACCCACTAGTAGAACTTGAGACTGGGCATGCTCAGACTGCAAAGAGTGGTGGCTTCTTTTTGTTGGAATATTGTGAAGTCTGTGTCTTTCAGATCTTGAAATCAAGATTGCCTTCTTAGTGATACCTAGGCTTAACCACAAGCTGCAAATGGATGTAGGAACTGCTGTTTCATGGTTGTGCGTAGTTATATTAGGCTGTTGTAGCTGATTCTTTTAGCTGATACACTGCAGTAAGGTGTTGCATAAATAAATTCATTGAATTGTCCATTCAGAACCTACATCTACCTAATGAAAAATGAAACATCGCTTCCCAAATGGTGGTAGCAGTCCTTATTTGTAGAAGATGAGATTTAGTAATTTAAGTCTGTAAGCTGCCTACTTGTGTGAATTATCAGACCCTTGACCTTCACCTGTGGTCTGCTAAATCTGACCGTGTGTTTCAGAGATGAGTGTGAAGAGCATAACTATGGGCAGATGAGCAATAATTTTCTCAAATGAAAGAACCTTTGAAAAGAATAGTGCCTCGATTGTGTGTGCATACTATTCATTGGTTCAGTGGCTTTGCTTAAACCTTACTTCCTGCACTACATTCTTGCACAGCCTAAATGAAAAGCATTTTGTTCTGGAGAACTTTTTTGGAGAGGGAGGAGGGAACCTCACAAAAAAAACACCTTAGGAAATAAGTTCATATCTTAAGTCTGTTTTCATTAACTTAGATTCACCTGGACTGGAAATACTTGCAGAGATTTCTGTTTCTGTATCTTTAAAAATCCTAATTAAATGTCCTTGAGAGCTTGGCATTTAAGGTTCTAAATATATCTAAAGCCATTATAAAACTTAAAATTGTGAAGAGTTGTTGAGGCTTAAGTTTTAAATATTTGAAAAAATAATTAAGCAGAGCTCTGCATTTTGTCCTATTCTGCCATCCTGCTTATAATCGGTATGCAGTTGCCCTAAAGATGCATAYGGACAGATGTACCTGGAGTTCCGGTCAGCAGTTATCTTTTCCTTAATCCTTCTGGAAGGCTCTAGTGTTACAGGATCCGCGTGTTACACCCTTGTTTAAAGTGGCTCAGTAGTTCCTCTTAACTATGTGAAAGTATGTACAAGATTGGTATTTAGCCATTTAAAGAATGTGGGAGGCCTTTTTATAGATTGGTGTGTTCAGTGTTGATAAGTGTCACTGAGTGTTCCTCTAATTAGTGTGCTACTGCCACTAGGTAAATGGAAGTGCTCTTAGAGGGTCATGTGTATTTAAGTATTAAGAATCTGCCTTCCTCCTAAGACTCTCCATACATCTATACTTGGGCTTCTAACAAGGCTTGTTACAATCTATACTCGGTTTAGTTACGAACGTGTACCCCATGTGCGGCAACAGGAAGGTTACTTTCCAGTTGCACGATCAAAAGCTCTTGAGATAAGTAAGGGGAAAATGGCATAGTTGTTTTATGTCTGCTGTACAGATGCCTCATGCCTACTGTTTCCAGTTTACATTTAAAAAATCTCAAGAGAGGATTTGTACCTGGCATGCCTTTTTAATGTTTGCTACATGCCTGTGATTGATCTCTTTATGAACAAGTCTTAACCTGTATTGGAGTATTGCTAGTGAGTTGATAACAAAGTCTTTTGAAATAAAATGTACYGATGTTATTTTATGTATGCTTTTCTAAAACAAATGGACTTTTATGCTATTATTAAGGAGGATTGKTTTTTTGGTGGAAGATAGAAGTAGTGTAATTTAATAGTGATGTATGTGATCCTCTTGTAATCAGCTTTGATTTCTTCAAGAAATGTTATTTCCTCYTTTAAATTTCTACCATAATCTGTACTAACCAACTTAAAAATACTGTGATTTGTAGTGGGATATCATAGCTCTGAAACAAGATAATGATACTGGCTTGAGGTCTAAAATTTTGAGTAGAAGAGGATCATCTAATTTCTTGAATAAGCAAAATGCACAGTGTTTTAAGATGAAGCCAGTAACGTGTGCTCAAGTTTGGTCTCTGCTATTTTAGAATGTCTTCCACCTGTGAAATGTGACAGCACATTTCTGAAATTAATTTGGGGTCTGATTAAAAGTACTTGTGTATATAATKAATGCTTTTTTTCCATTTTAAGCCATCTTTGCTATGATTATACAGCAAAAAAACCCATGATCCAGACTCAGCTCTCCAAGTTATTGGAGACATGGTTGCAAGTCATGCTCTTCAAAGACAGGATTTAGCTGTCAGCTGTGTTTGTGGTCCCTCTCACAATTGGAGAGGGAAGCAGTGCTGTTCCACAGTACAGACGGACAAGCCTTGGGTGTCATCATGGGACAGCTAACCCCGTGAAAGAGCTGGCGCTGCAGTTGTTTCAGTAGCCTGTCCCGCATGTGAACTAGAAGGTTGCTCTTTTAGGYAGACCCAGCAAATGATATGAATGCACTGACATATATCAGAGAATAGTTCTGCAGTAGAAAGGTTAAAAATGGTCTATTCCCAAGAGTCCTGCTGGAAAAAGCTACTGAAGGGCAGCCTCTGTTGTAGAGGAAGCAGCCTKTAGCTGTTCTCCAACAAAGCTAGATACTCATGTGGTGGGGGTACCTCCTGATGATTGATGGGATACACCTCAATAAATGCCAGAACAGACACCAGTGATATCAACACATCTATACTCAGTACCACTGGTGAAAAAGATGGCTCTGGAAACTGATACGTGTGCCTATCTGTACAATTCTTGTTGGTATCTGATACTGTCAATATCTTTGAATTACACCTGTAACTGAAAGCCCAGATCTGGATTAGGAATTGAAGATACAGAACAAAACCACTGTCCAGGTTCCTTTAGTAAATAGTAACCTGTAGATTAATCCATGCATTGTTCAAGATAATTTATATGAATGAGAATTCAGTATAAAAAAGATCCTTATAGGGAATATTGAAAGAGGAGTATTTTCCTTCCTTACCTACCTTTCCTTTAGGTAAGATTCTGCAGTGGCATGGAGAAACTTTCTGATTGTTCAGTAGTGGTTTTACTTAATAAAAAATATTGTGAACAGTGCTCTGTTTGAAAATAGCTGGGCCTGGAGTCCCCACCCATCACTGCCTCGCTTGCCTTGCATGCTAAGCTGCTTTTAAAGGGCACCGAGGGGAGGGATATCTCTTGGGGTCATCACATTGTTTAATTTCTCCTGGTAGTAGAAGTCAATTCCAGTGCTGGCTTAAGTCACACTGAAACTAGATCATCCTTCCGTACGCTATGGAAGATAAAAAGGGTTTCTGTGGAGGACGAGAGGGAAGGAGGCATCTGCATCTTGCTTCCAAGCAGAGCAATGCAGAGCCCTTCAGGTTGCCTCCACCTGAAGCCACTCTGAACGTGGCAGCATCTGCTGCCTTGTGGTTCGCACTGCATGGGAGCAGCTGTGCGACTTCCAGGTCTTGGCTGGTTCTCATGGCAGTTCAGACTGATAACACAGCTGAGTCTCTGACAATACATTCAAAGTACCAGAGCACTCTGGTCATGGGACGTGATCTGACCACACAGAAATGGACATCTACTGTGGGACTGTCCCTACAGTCCTTTAATTACTTTTTTGTCTGTCTGATAAAAGTAGTATCCTGACAACTTCACAGCATTAGCCTCTGAACAGGGAAAATTGTCAGTTGTCTGCTGTGGAGATTTACGGGGTGGGGGGAACCAAACCAAACTGACCTGTAAAGTTGTAGAAATCATCAAGGCCAACATTCAGAAGACAACAAACGAGCATCTGAGGACACTTTTATATACAAAAGCAAAAGCACTCTGTTGCTAGCAGCTGCATACTGCTTGATGAGGCTGCAGGCAGYGGCAATGCAAAGGAAACGTGCTTAAAATGGTAATACCCCTTATATAGCTTTCTCGAGGCTTTACGGGCTGTTATGCAAAGAAGRTGGTGATGTGTTGCTTGGAAATTTTGTGCCTAGGCTGTATTCTTAGCTGTTTACTCAGTGCCCCCCCTCTCCCCAATCACCTAAATTGTAGGAGATTACTTCTAATCTATTAGTTTCTAGTATCTTATTAGCTGTCTCAATTTGATTTCAGGMTGCTAATATTCACATTGTTAAGGTATGTTTTCAGGAGGAAGGCATTAAGAATGCTTTAAAAGGAAAGCTTAGCCGAAACAATTGAATGTAAGGAGACGATGTGAGAATCTTCCAAGTGCGTRATTTGGGTGTTATATTTCTGCAAAGAAGCTATTAAGGTTGATGCCTCTCTTACGTTAMCTTTCTTGCCCAGAAGAGTTCTTTCTGTGTTTATTTCAGTGCCCTAAATCAGCCCCRAAGCGGTGTTTCCTCCCAGGTCCCCATGCAGAAGGCCCAGCAGAGGTTGTGTGCGYTTTCGGAATGCTGCTGCAGCTGGTGCTGCTCTCGTGAGCGCCGGGAGCGTGTGAGCTGCGTGTCGCTGCCRGCTCTGGCTGCTGAGCAGCGCTGCTGTGATGGGAACAGCAGAGGTGGCAAAAACGGAAACAAAAGGTTTGGCTTGCAATTTCTGCTTTCTGTAGTGGTTTAGTGACCTGGCAAAGTGGCAGCTGGGAGCAAAGGGGTGGACTTTTTTCCAGTTCCTTTGCAGGTACATACCAAGAGAAGTTGCCCTGAAGTTAATAGAATTGGACAGATCATGTTTTCAGGATCTTGTAGTGCTGGTACTGGTGAAGCATCCACTGACTCTTATTTTTCAAAAGTTTACTTGACCTTTACTTTTGGACAGAGTTTTTCCTGTTCACTGAAATTTAGGCCTCAGCTGGTACAAAAGATCTTGAAAAAACACCAGCTTGCCTCTGTCCCCACCCTCTCCACACTGTTTTTCCGTGTGAGCAGATTTAAATACTTTGGTTTTGGATGTACAAGCCAAAGTACATGTACAGGTATAAGCACTTGATGTCTTCTCCTTCTGAGAATATGCTCCATGTTTCCTCCTGCCATCAGAAAGATGTATTTTTTTGGGGTTCTCCAAAGGTCTGGGCATGAATTACAGCAGGATTCTTTTGTTCTCGTGGGTCGTGAAGAATTAGGAAGTCTAAATTTACAGGGGGAAATCCAGAGCAGATGTAGATTATACAGTCACACAAAGTCTGTTTTAAAAGAGCTAGCCTATACGTTTCTGCACCTTTGATGTGATGTGTTACACAGGCACATAGTGTGCTTCCTATCTAATCGTGTTTGGGCGTCCCTGCCTATGCTCTGGAGGAAGCCTGCCTGCTGCTCCAGTAAAGAAATGGAGGCACAGCAGGAAGACTTGCTGCTGCTTCAGCTTTGTTCCTGCAGCAACAAGCTGTTCAACACTGGGGACTCAAGTCTGACATCAAGCCAGGCTACAAAGCAGTCTAGATGGAGCCACCGTTCCCTCTGCTCCACTGCCTGCATCCATCGGTTGTGTCCTGCCCTGCAGGTAAGATCTCCAGGTCAGGACCCATATCGTTGTCCTGTGTAGGTGAAACACCAAGCACAGTAACTCTCCGATTCGTGACCAGAGAACTGACACACAAATGTAATGAGTATAGCAATGAGTAAATAGTAGATAGATACAGCTGCAYGAAGCAACTTGCTGCTTTTGACCCTAAAGTGTTTCTGTCTTCACGATTACATTTTCCCTTTTCATGTGCTTTGYTTTTAGTAATGAAATGTCTTCATCTTGCTTGTGTTCTTTGTACCAGAGTGAAATGTTATGTCAATCAGTGCCATGTCTCTGTTATCACTTTATGAAATTAATGCTAATGCACATGAGCTGAGGAATGGGCCTTGGGGAGTATGATGCATCAATCCTGCAAAACTTGYGAGATGCTTTTCCCCTGATCTTAATTGCAGTTGTCCCTTCAGCCTTTGGCTTATTGAAGGTCTGTAGGTTTGTGTCCATTGTGCGACTGAAGTTTTACAAATAGTTATCGGGAGATTACAACAAAAGATTTTTTTAAAATACAAATTCTGCCATGAGAAAAATTTTTTTTAAGTTTCTTGGGGGGAGATAGGGGACTCCTGRCGGTTTTTTTCAAAAGCAGTTAAATAATTGGTCTCTATCAAACAAACCAGATTTATCAGCTTGAAATATGCTTTAAACAACGCTTATGTAAATGACCAGCTTGCTATTTCCAGTCTGTATCCCTAGATGTCACTGGAAGACAGTACATGCTGAAAATAGTGACACTGAAGCCAGGAAAAATGACTGTAAAGCAGTCATGGGGGAATTTGGTACAATTCCCAGGTGGTTGCAGGCATAACCCATGTGAAACTACCCCAAATTTCCTYTGCCTGAGAGGGAGAGGATCTGAAATCTGTCCTTAGATGCACCCCTTCCCTACGGTGGCTGCACATCATCGACTCGTAGCTCAGTGCATGCTTACCGCAGAGCCCAGTGCAAGAGGTGGGAGGAAGAGAGTCCCAGGGTACCACTTCAGAGAGAAGAAAGAAATCTACTGGGAGAGGCAGGAGACGACAGCTATGGCTCCCTAACAGGCAAAAGTCAGCTAATGGCAAGGTACCAGGGAAAGCGACAAACCTGTCCATGTGCATCTCCACAGTTTCCACCAGCTAGCGCTGCCCCTCCTCTGACAGTGAGCCAGTTCTGGGAGTTGAATCGGCAGAAAATTACTTGCTTTTGGGGGTTGAGGAGTCGCTTCTTGTCTGCTTAGTTCTCTTAAGTTTGCAGGCTCAGAGAAGTGCTGGTGTTGGGCCTACTGGAGCAAGGTGGAGGAGAGGAGCTTGGTGCACGTCTGCACTGGGGGMAATGGGAGTGACTGCACGCCAGACCCAGCTGCCTGTAGGAAAGAGTTGTAAGGAACCAGTGTTGAAGAAGCTGTTCAAAACCATGGCAGAAGTCAGAGGAGGCCCCTTTAGGGATCAGAAGTTTGTATGGCTGATGGTCCTCTCCGGTGCTGCCCCAGGCTGGCTGGGCCCATAAGGGTATTTGGGTAGATCTGGGTATGGATAATGCCTGGGGGCCCATTCCTCTTCCAAGACTGTAAGAGTTGGAAGCAGCCCATTAGAGATGAGCTCCTCAAACACTCACAACACTTTGGATGTGGATATTTTTTCAGTGGATATTTTGTACGTAGAAGGAGGCTGAAACCCATTTTAACATCTATAGGATCAAAACTATAACTAGCTTTTAGTAAAACTGTCATAGAAGAGAAAAATGCTCTGATTTGGTGAGTAAGTGTAGGACTCTTGCTAAGAAAGGATGAAAGTTGTCCCCACGTGATCTTTCAGGAAGCTAGTTCTTTCCTGAACTGAAATTGTACAAAGCGTAATTTCTAATTCAGCACTCGATTCAAATGCTGTTATGAGTCACTAGCAGTCTTTCTCTTGACCTTATCAGGATTCAGGTGAATAAAGGGAGCTTTGTAAAATTGAAACCTCCCTTTTGTATATTAACCTTCCTTCTTTTTTGAAGAGTGAAGCATCAGCAACAGTACAATAACTTACGAGATTACAAGGTTAGAAAGTACACTGTGTCCATGAGATCAGAGTTTCTGAAACTCTGGAGCTAGTTATATCCCATGGGTAGATGACTTGCATCAAGTGAGAGCCTAGTTCATGGGCATTTGATTGGAATCAGTGCCATGCTGGAAGATAGCACAGATGTGTGCCAAGATACCACTCCAGAGAAATGTGTTGGTAATTTAAAACCTGTTTTCCTAAAATAATGTATGTATGTCTTTCTGGTCAAAGCAGGGATGCTGACCCCTCCGCTTGGGAATTTTACATGTGTGTGGACTCTCTCAGCAAGCGTTGTTGGTGTCAGTGTTTGATGCTCTTAGGGCTGGTGGTGGGACGCACCGTGATTTTGTAGCTCATTTCAACCAGCCTCACAGTTTAACAAAACCAGATACAGCWGCAATGACATCAGTGGGAGCCGGGGTTTGGGAGTGTGGGGAGAAGGTAGCCCCCCTGGGTTGATACAGAGACCCTGCCTCTATTTTGGGGTCCATGACATGCAGGAGGGGACTAGGCTGTTCACTGCTTATTCCTCACTTGGGCAAGCAGCCACGGTTTTTGCTGCTGACCATCGGACCAGCTCAACATGAGGTTCATTGCACCTCTCTTTGACACACCTTTTCAGACCTGGCACCTGCTTTGGGCTGAGGCACTTCAAGTGAGACTCTGAAGAGGCGCAGACATGTTTCCTCACTTCGCTGAGACTGGTATACAGGAGTGGAATCCAGGCTTGGTGATGGACGAAACCAAATTGGCCATTCTCCAGCACCTGCTGGAGAAACTTGGTTGGTTCAGCCCCCATAGACCTGAGAGTATGCTCCATGAGAATAATGTCCTACCCTACAGCTGTAAGGGCTCTTTCCTGCCGAAGGCCCTGACTGATCTCACTGTTGGTAAAATCTCAAACCACAGCCAGCAGGTGTAAATAGCTTGGATCCGGTGGCCTCCCTGTTGCCATCCATGCAGCTGTATTGCAGAACAAGCTCTAATCCAAAATGTAGCCTAACATCTTCAACTCACATGTGGAGGGACTTCCTGATACCCTGTGGGAAATCTTTCAGATAAATAAATCAATAGTATTTCCTGCAACATAAGAAGGTACTGAATGATTTTTATTTTTTTTTTCTTTTCCTGGCATTGTGAGTRTATTCATTCCATTAAGGTTAACTATGTGGAAAGTTTCAGCTGCTGATGGAAAYGTTAGACCTGAAGAAAAGGGACTTACTCTTCTGGTTGAGATGTCTTATTGCCTCTTCCTTTTGGGGCTGGTGAGCTTGTATAGTGGTTCAGGTCATTCTGGGTAACGTCACTCTCGGATGTGGCCATCATAGCCTACTGCACGCTATTACGCCATGGACACTTAATTCCGYGGAATAACAACAGCTGCCTCAGCATGGCCAGCAGGCAGCAGCTCACCGTTCCTGGGACAGGGCCACGGATCTCTTTGGCACAAGGTGCTAAAAATGGTAACTTGAAAAGAGAAAAAGAAAAAGGAGAGGAAAGCAACCAACAGCAGAAAACTGGCACTGAGCTCACATCGGTAACTCAGACACTGATTCTGGCTGCATTCAGGGTGGTCTTATGAAACAGTGATAATTTCTAGTGAGTGGCTTTACAGTAGGATTTAACCTTCATATACATTATTTGAAGTATGTCATGTTTAATAGAGATTTAAGAGTCAGATGGTCTTACGTGATCACTGACAGTCCAGTCCACGTACCTTCCTGTATAGGCAAAGCAGGCTCAGGCACGTAAATGTATCTAAGTGCTACRAAGTGATCCGCTGCTGAGGCTACTCTCATTTGTGCAGAGCTCAAATGAAGCCCAGATGGGTTTTCTAATTTCATGTGATGAAACACATGAAATGAAAGCTTTAGATTTAGCTGTACCCCACAAAGATGTACATGTGAGGAAGAGTCTGTTTGTGCTACCTCAGAGAGAAAAAAGGTGGTCTACTGATAAAGCCAGGAAACTGAAGCTATGATTTTGTGACAGAGAAAGATCTACTAATGATATGGTGCCGCTGAAATAAAATGATGAGTCCCTTTTACTGAGGATGAACATACTAGTTAGAATACTAGGAGTCACCCCACAGACCAGGAGCCCATGGTACCAGACACCACACAACACCACAAGATAGTGCCTGACYCTCTCCAAATAACTTGAAAGTGGGCATCAGTTGTGGGTTTAAGAACAGAATTTCAGAACMACTGGGTTTGATGGCATTGGCCTTAAATGGTCCCCAGCTGCCTCCAAGTGTGAGTTAAGAGGTGGCAAAGTGAGCACAGGCAAAATCCTGATTCAGGAGTCCGTACTCTCCCACAGACTTCACTGGTGGCTGTGCACACACAGAAAKGGATGCAGCCCGTATGGCCAGCCAGCTGCTGCTAGATGACCTTTTGGAAACTGCCAATATTGCTTAAGGACAGGCTCTAGTGAGTCTCATATGTGCCTGAGTGCCTATTGATTGCTGTGGGACTGTAGGCGACTAAATGTATTTCTCTGTTCGACCCAAAGCTCTCCTAATCTTCTCCATGCCTTCCCTTTCAGGAAGTGGCTTGTTTGTTTGGGAAGCATAAAGGTTCCCTAGGAAGCAAGGACATACAGACACGTTACTTAATTCTGGAATTTATTGATTACAAGATACAGAATCCCAAGCCAAATAGTTTGTAGGTCAGGTAGATTAGAGTGTAATCCTTACCAATTTCATTCCTGGTTTAGATTAAAGCTGTAAATATAACTCGAATATTGCACACTCGTGCAAGCAAAGACTTCCCATAAGACTTAGGGACTGAGCCCATCAGTCTAGATATCAGTAGGARAACCATTTGGAATTACCTTTATATAGGTTAGCTTGGCTCAGTTTAATGTAAGTAYTGCCATGTTACATGTTGGGTGGGCTCAATTTCAGCTAATTTAGCCATCTAAACATTTTGTGTAAGCTCCTTCTCTCATTGCTGAAGACAGGAAGGTACTTTAATGCTTCCTAAAACAGGTCAGCTTGGTCACTCACTCGAAGTGTGGATCTCTTACCTCTTGATCAACTGAGTAAGATCTGGCTGGTTTCAACTTAATTAACAGAGATTCCCACCAAAGAGACCAGCTGTAATTTGGGCTCTGCAGCTCTCCTGAGGTCAAGAGCTTACTGTTGCATGACACCAACAGATCTGGTGAAGAGGTACCCTGAAAAGGAKTCTGTCCTTTAGGAAAAGCTATAATGCTGGGAAGCATAGAAACCAGGATCAATTGGTCTTTTGGAGTCTATCCATTGAATTCAGGAAAATGCCATCTATACATCATTTTACAATCATCCCTCTGGAGTGCAGAATACAGAGTAAAGGTTTCAAAATTAGATCCACAGTTGGGAACACAAATCTAAATCAGTGTTATTCCTTTCCCCAAAATGGCAGTCATAGAACAATTTTGGTGGCTGGGGAAAAAATAGCACTAAAGCACTTTGCTCCCAACTGAAGAACTGGACAGATTTGTATGGCATAATAGAAGGGTTATTCTGAGGACTGTGGCATTGCTTCTAAATAAGTATGGATGATTGAGACCTAGCTGGAAATTAATTCCTTGATCAGCTCTTTTGTAAGTAAAGAAATTAGGTCTGTCAGTTGTTGGTTTGGATGAAAAACTGAGGTTTCATGACACTGATAGCTCTTCTGGAGGCATGAAATGGAGTTCTACTGGGGGTTGTATACATAGGCTAGATCTGAAAGCTATGAATAGATCAGATTTTTGATCAAATACCTTTTACAAGTAAAACTATGTATTTAATAACCCAGATTGGCAGGGCCTAAAATGATTTCAAAGGTAGCTTTGCATTTTATCGAATTTCTAAGCTTCCTGTCCTTTCTTAACCAGCACCAGGCATCCCTCCCCAACTTGTTCCCAATGTCCTCTCCTCTTACCAGAAACAGCAGCCTTATTGGGGATTTTTCCTCCTTCCTTCAGAGGCAGGGTTGGAAAGGTTCTGCTGAAATACGGTATTCATCTGGTCGCCTTCTTCCTTGCTGCYTCCTTCAAACCTTGATCCTGTCCCTCCAGCCCCTCTCCAGCAGCAAGTGCAGAAGTGCAGAAGTGMCCTCCTGCTAGTGCAGACCAGGGTCTGAAATTCAGACTTCTGGCTTCAGGCAAAGGGATGGCCCTGCATGTTTGCAAGAGACCTCTCCTAAGGAACCACGGAGCTGGGTGAAAAGGTGCAGGGCTGGCGTTTTTATATTGCTGGAGGGAGAGCATCAAGCAAGGTGATGGAAGGGGTTKGAGGGAAGAGGTTGGTCAGCTCTGCCCATCATACAAATTCTGGAAACATAAAATGAATGCTTGCTGGATTGAATAAATACATGTCTCTTCAGCATTAACAAAATACTTCAGTGTAGACAAACCCAGTCCCTCTGTCCACCCCCACCAAAGAAACCAAATAATAACAGAAATTATCCTGCACAGCATGAGATTTCATTGGCATAAACAGTTTAATATCTATTTCTGCTCCTACTTAGTTGTGAGCCACTTTTCTGAGAGGTGAGTAATTGAGGAAGAGCTACTGGTAGTTTAGCAATAATGTTTAATTAACTGAAAAATGATCTGTTTGTAGGAGGATTAATAGCTCTCTCCACATTAACCTCATGTGGGTTGGTTAGTGAGAAGAGAAAATATCTTATGGCACGGGCCTGCAGCTTTCAGTCTTTTCAGTGACTTCAGCTCTCGGGCTGAAGTCACTCCTGCCATAGCCTGGCTTTCAGAGGAACATCACCAAGTCTGGCAGGCTAATGACCAAACCAGGTTTCTTCTCAGTGGYTTTTCTGTCTGAGCAATAAAGCATCACTCTACTTTTTAGCTCTCCTGAGAAGGCCTAGCCACATTAAGTCACTGCATACCTGGGATTTTAGCATCATTGTTGAAAATGGTATGTTTTATCAAAGGGAAAACGAGTGCTTGTGAGCTACCCTGCCCTTAAAAACAAAATCCTGGAGGAGACCAGAGGTGTACATTTTACCATGAGATAAAGTCAGCAATGGCTGAAGCTGATGAAGTTGCCCTTATGGGGTTATTTCCAAGTAAAAGATGTGGGTGCCTTGTCATCACTGCAGTGCCACAAGGAGAATGATATCAGGCATTGGCGTGTGTCAAAGTTTACATCTCCACGTAGGCTTGGATTTACTGGCCAGTGGGGGAGAAGGCAGAAAGGATGGATGTAAAGGGAGTATTCCCCAGCGTTAACTCTGCTGGTGCAGTCTGTGGTTCCTGTTCTGTATGGAGAGAGGTTGATATAATTTTTCAGCTCCCCTTGAAAAGTAGCTTTTGGAAATATGCATGTACAATTATTTTAGTAAAGCATACAGAGAGCATGGCATGACAACTGGGACCTCCAGGAATTTGCTSTCCAGCATTAAATAGAGCTTTTTCTCATGCTTTTGCATGGGCCGAAGTGATGGTGGCTTTCATTTCAATGCCCAAGGAATGTTAAAGCCACCTCCGTTGCAGGTTCATTAATACAAAAGAGAGAGAAAATCAAATCTGGAAAGGGAACTGGATGACCTAGTTCTAGGGCTTGCACAATGAACACCTTTGATCTTTTATCTGCACGATGAGCTGACTTTTCTACAACACACTAAATAAAATAGTTGGTCTGGCAAGAAGGAAGAAATATGACAGTAGAAAAATGGGCATTAGAAGCATGGGCTTCAGCCCCACCAGCAAACCCAACAGTGAATATCCAGTCAACATACCTGGAAAAGCTGAGCCCACAATGACAGTCATCCAACAATCTCAGCTTTTGYCCATTTAACTGAAATCCAAATTCTATTTTAGAGTGATGGATGTAGAAAAAACACACATTAAAAAACTATTTTAGGTTCCCTTGGCCCCTAAATATTAATTTCTATAAATAGTGGTGGCTGTGATGGTGGTCTGTTGCCACATTTCTTCAGCCTAATTCTGGCCTAATATTCATGCCAGTGTTTAGTGCAGTTTCCTTTTGTYGTGGTTTAATTTCTGTAGCTTTGTGTTCTATCAGTTACAGCTAAGTAAAATTAGACTGCAATTTAATTATAACACAATGAACAGTTCTGGTCAATTAGAATGAGTTTAAGTGCCGTGCAAATCTGTTATGGTGGAAAACAATGCTGAAATAAGCAGTTGGAGTCTCTAGTTAAAGGACACTGCTGTGCCTGTGCAGTCCCATCCAGGCAGTTTAAATTCAGCATATGCGAGATACAGGCATATGCCTTCCCTGCCATTTGCCAGGATGTGGGGTACCTGAGCCCATTCCTCCTCTTTGCCAAAGCTGAGGGTTTTGTGGTCCACCGTCCTTGGTGGCTGTACCAGCTRAAATTTTCTTCTGCCCCTCCAAATCTGCCTGGTGAGCAGAGGCCGGGGTCTCTCCCCAATGTTGCCCTGTGGATTGTTGTCGTGGTTTAAGCCCAGCYGGCAACTAAGCACCACCCAGCCGCTCGCTCACTCTCCCCCGGGTGGGATGGGGGAGAGAATCGGAAGGGTAAAAGYGTGAAAACTCGTGGGTTGAGATAAAGACAGTTTAATTGGGAAAGCAAAAGCYGCGCACGCAAGCAAAGCAAAACAAGGAATTCCTTCGCTACTTCCCATSGGCAGGCAGGTGTTCAGCCATCTCCAGGAAAG